>VZSC01010396.1:272859-303433 GCA_013398225.1 Steatornis caripensis
GACTTCCACATTCAATTTCACCAAAGTAATTTAACTTCAGAGGCTTTGGATAAACTTGTAGATACACTCCAATACTTTAGGAAATTGCCAACAATTTCCTTGGATTTTTAAAAGAAGTCTGTAAAATATATGCATTTTGCTATTATTGCTTAGGTAGTTTACTTTAAAATACATTTTTGCATAACATACTGTTAAATTGAACTGGGCCAAATCAAATAATGACAATTAGCACATCTGAATGCAAGGACTCTGTGGCAGAGTGGGTATTTTGCTAACAATATCACATACTTTCGGACACAGAAGAGACAGACTGAGTCATATTTTGAGTCATTTGCCAGCTTTAGGTACTGCTCATGGCTACGTGGAGTAATGTATTATAGATATCGAGGAACTATCCCCTTTCCTCTTGTTCCCCGAGGATGAAAACCACTGGATCGTATGTTGTTCTGTTTCTTGCGATACAATACAGCATTGCCCCAGCGGCACCCTCCCAGCTGACTGATCCCACCACCGAGTACCTGAGAGTATCTCCATTTCTGACACTTGATGCCGGCTGGTTTAGGTAGGGATGGCACAATCCTCTCCAGGTGACTGAGAATTAACTGCTGCACCTCTGCAGGGTCAGAATCCAGGTGCTCACTTCCAAATGCCACAGTTGTGTGAACTACAACTGAGGGCCCAATTTCAGGACACTCTGAAATAAAGAAGAGAGATGCTTTTGAAAGATTACTCATTAATACCTGCCTTCCCTGCATGCTGACAATTGTGCCTCTAGCCTAGGAGTCAATAAGAACAAAAATATCTGTTCTTCCATCTGGAAGAAACCCAAGGAGTAACAACACAAGTTGTTCACAAGAAGCACAGTGAAGAAATCCAGGCTCTTTGCAAAACTCATGGTGGTTTTCCTATTGCAACAACCCTAGCTCCGCATGTGACTCCTAGAGGAGCCTGAAGGCATTCTCACACCCTGTGAGAAGCAGCTGAAAGGAGCAGGGAATATACTGGAAGGAAACTCTTCCCCTTTTTCCTCCTAGACATGTCGACAGGCTCTACAAGGAGGGCAACCACCCGGCAATTGTGGCAATCTGGCAAAAGAGAACAAGAAGAAACATATAAAACTGCTTCATAGGAATCTTTCCAGCCAGGTCTACAATGAGTAACAATTGGCGCCCCTACAACCGTAGGGCACTCGGAGGCACGTGGTTGCAGCTGTCCAGCTGCAAGGTCTTCCTTGGGGGATGGTTGTTGAGGTGAGGCTTCCCAAAGGGAAGTCCCACTTGCAGCTGGGACTCGTGTTATCACTGGCAACGGTAAAGGAGAATCCCTTTACCAAAGGCTGAAGCTCACTCAGCCATGTGGTAAGATTAACGTATTGGATGAGGTGCCTTTTTTTTGGATGGAAGATTATTCTTGGAAATGTAATGACTCTGCCGCCGCTCACGACGATCAATTCCCAGGGGCTCAGCACTCTGCTTATGGCTGCAGGCACGTGAAGTCCTTCTGAGCGCAGCAGTGCATGCCAGATGTCAAACAAACAAATTGCAGCGGCAGCTACCACAAGCCTCATGCACACAAGCCACCGCACTGACAACGGCATGGCTCTGCCAGGAAGCCAACTTCTCTGAACAGCCAGAGCAGCACAGGTAGTCGGGTCACCACAGCTAATTTGCCTACCCACTTATATCAGACCAGTTTTTATTCTTTCTCCACTGCACGTTTGAAATGCATGTCTCCTTAAGCGGACAATCTCGGCAACACAGAAATACAAAAGACTTGAACATGAAATCATCATGAGATAAGAATTATTTTTAAGGCAAAGGACAAAAAAAGAAGAGTGTTTGTTGCATTACCGTGAAAAACATCTGCTCCCTCTATAATTGGTTGCATATTGGCCATGCGGCAGTATTTACATAGTTGAAAGGCTAGAATAAAACCAATGCTTTACACTTACGGAGAGAGAGAAGAGGAACAGAAGCCAGGGCAGGTTAGCTTGAGAAATCAGCACTTCCTTTTGGCACGCACAAGGGAACTCAACTTAAACTTTGCTGCTTTAGCAACTTCCAGAAAATCAATGTGCAGTTGTCTACATGCATGTTTTGGGGAGTGTGAACGTTCAATACAACTCCTGCCCCTGGGTGAACATGTGCAAGTGAGCAAAACCCCCCAAAAAAAGAGTTTGTCCCTTAAAAATCGACCAGTGCAGTGCAAGGGAGGAAAAGAAGGCAGCTCAAGTGCGGATTTTCATCCTAGCAGGCTTGGAAATGGCCTTCTTTATGGCCAGTTGTGGGTTCTCTCCAGCAAGGGACTTCTGTCCCCATCGGCATGTTGGCTTGTCACCTTACAGAGTTGGTCTGGACAGCCAACAACCAGCGGCCAGAGAACTTGCCTAGAATAGAGGATTTTCAGGCTCAGTGATTTCCCTGTGCCAAGGCACAACGAGGACCCAGCAGATCCTTATGTGAGCTGTTCCTGCTGGGGCTGTTCCGCTTCAAATGAGCAAGATGCGTTTGCTGGAGCAAGGACGTGACCTGGGTTCTGCTATGTTTCAGCTGAGAGCTCAAACTCACTGAGCTAGTTGTTAAATTAAGCGATTCCCTCTCGCTCCATTAACCATAAATTCCCTCTTTTGGAAGTAGAAAGCCAGTTTTGGCTAAATCTTTGTTTGAATTAGCACGTTCCTACATAAATATTTTAGTTTCAGAAAACGAGCATTTTATGCCCAAGAAGTCCACAAAGTAAAAGGCAGCTGAACACCTTCTGACCAGTTCTGGCTGTTAGGTACCAAGCCTGATGATAGAAATCTTTCTCTCTGCTACGTCAGTGAAGAGATCTCCAGCTCCAGCTCCTCCAGCTGGAGATTCCCTTTGAGAAGATGACAAATTCCAGCTTTCCAAAGGCAACCAAAATGTCTTTCTCTGATAAGCTTTCTGTCCCGGGCTGATAACTTTAGAATACACTACTGAGGTGCAGCAGTACCGAGTCCTAGCACCCACAGCAAGAATGAGAGCAATGGCTTTAACTTCAGTTGGAAGGGTCCCTTCGCTGAGTCTCTTTCTTGGCAGGGCCAGCTCAGTCAACCTTTGCTCTCGAGAATTGGGAAAACGTGGCAAAAAGGGTGGGAAGATGTTTCCTGTTTCTGACCAGGAACGCACCCTGACAGGCCACGTCTGACGGCACCAAGCCATGGTGCTGCCTTTCCTAAGTTCCCCTTTTCCAAGTAAGGCACTCCTAAGAGCAGAAGATCACTCACTTTGTTCCCTGGCGTAGGCTCGCAAGCTCTGTTTTCAGCAAGTACTAGAGCTCTTCTCCAGAGTGATCTCCTGAAGTGTCCAGAAACTTTGTTTCCTATCTCAGTCTGAGGTGCTGATTTTGCTCTCTTTTGTCTTAGGCTTGAAAGCAAGCCTGAACCAGTGGGAATGGGCAGGTCCAAGGCATCCATCTGACATGGATTTGGAATGAGGGCAAGGCAGATCTGTGCACTAAGACTGTGGAGTGAACCAAGGACCACTCTTGCCTAGAAGCAGAGGCTCAGCGATAGGGGTCATCTTCCCCAAGCTCTGATGAACTGATCGCCTGAGTCTAATATCCAGCCTCAGACTCACCTTCTTGCGATTCCTCCTGCCACCTCCAAACCTGGTTTCACAGGCTAGCANGCTCAGTCAACCTTTGCTCTCGAGAATTGGGAAAACGTGGCAAAAAGGGTGGGAAGATGTTTCCTGTTTCTGACCAGGAACGCACCCTGACAGGCCACGTCTGACGGCACCAAGCCATGGTGCTGCCTTTCCTAAGTTCCCCTTTTCCAAGTAAGGCACTCCTAAGAGCAGAAGATCACTCACTTCGTTCCCTGGCGTAGGCTCGCAAGCTCTGTTTTCAGCAAGTACTAGAGCTCTTCTCCAGAGTGATCTCCTGAAGTGTCCAGAAACTTTGTTTCCTATCTCAGTCTGAGGTGCTGATTTTGCTCTCTTTTGTCTTAGGCTTGAAAGCAAGCCTTAACCATTGGGAATGGGCAGGTCCAAGGCATCCATCTGACATGGATTTGGAATGAGGGCAAGGCAGATCTGTGCACTAAGACTGTGGAGTGAACCAAGGACCACTCTTGCCTAGAAGCAGAGGCTCAGCGATAGGGGTCATCTTCCCCAAGCTCTGATGAACTGATCGCCTGAGTCTAACATCCAGCCTCAGACTCACCTTCTTGCGATTCCTCCTGCCACCTCCAAACCTGGTTTCACAGGCTAGCACAGAACATTTCTCTGTTCGCATCAGTCTTTCCAGCTGTCTGGAAAAATGTAAGAAACACAACTCAGTCTCTCCTTCCCATTTCGGGGGAGAAACCAGGTATTCTGACGTCTCTGTACAGAGGCTGTCGGGGACAGAAGACCAAGTGGGAAAGCTTANAAGAAACACTACTCAGTCTCTCCTTCCCATTTCGGGGGAGAAACCAGGTATTCTGACGTCTCTGTACAGAGGCTGTCGGGGACAGAAGACCAAGTGGGAAAGCTTATTAGGTAGCTTGGGAATTATTATAGTGTACATGGTATTTTGGCAAATTCTTCCACGTAAACGTGGTAAAAAGGCTCATTAAGATGTCTAAGCATTTTAATAAAATAAATACTCATTGCTTGCTGTGACTTGTCATAGCCAATGATTCTTGGACAGGGCTGCCTTCCTTCAAATCTCTCATCTCTTCCATAGCATGTACAAAACAAGTTTCAGGAGAACAGGCAGTTCGTTGAGTTTTTAGCTCCTCCTTTGAGCTACTGATAGCTTGGAGAGCTTCCAGAGGCCACTGAGTCACAGTCTTCCAGTACTGAAAAATGCAGCCTGTGAAGATCAAGTTTAGTCTCAAGCCCTTTTCTTTCTTCTGCAAAAATACCGGCCGAGAGGAGTTTAAAATAGATTCTTCCCTGAAAGCAGTCGGGGTATCTCAGCCTTGATGCACTGGGTATGAACGACTATTCAGCTGTCGCAGGAGTAAAACCCTCATTTTCCTCCCAATGCATTTAGATCAAGCTGCAACAGCTAGCTTAAAAATGAGGGCTTCTGGCAGGGCTCCTCATGAGATTTTAATTTCCTTTATTTGTGGCAAGGATGCAAGCCATCCATGGTCATGCTAGCAGATGATGAAGTAGCATGGGAGATGTGACAAGCCCGGGAACACTCGGTAATGCAAGGGGTAATGATCTGAGCGTGAATGGAAGCAGGATAAAAGCTTTCATCTACTCCCAGCTCTCCCTCCCTCTCATCCCAGCTGCACAGCAATTAATCCGATCAGTTGATGCGGTGGAAGGCATAAGACGCCGGGTAGATCAGAGCTAGAATGAGACGGCAGTGTTGGCTGTAGCTTATACCTACTTAATGAGCAAGGAGTCGCTCTGCCAGCATCGGCACCATCCTCCGCATCTGCAGTTGCTGAGAGACCCCAATGAAAACCTACGAGCAGCGAACTTGCACCTGGCTCTCCTTTCTCTGCCCAGCCCGTGCTGCATTGCCGCAGCAGTGACGCTGGCTGTAGGGCTGGGTGCCTGCCCCTGGTCCCCTCTGGCCTGCCTACATTAACTCGCACCAGCAGGAAAGCTGCTTTTTGTGCAGAGACCCTGTTGAGGCTGCAGCCAGGGAGGGAAGTGCCGGCATCACCTAGGGCAGCGACAGCAGTTTGGCAGATGTCATTTGTGCCCAAGGTTCAGACTCTCCTCTTCCCCATGGCCCAAGGAAGATGCAATACAACTACACATTTCCTTCACTTCGGTGTTAAGTTTTCCTTGGTTTACTTTTAATTTCTTTTGCTCTGCTGCATCACACAGGACTGACACAGGCAGACAGTAGGTGCAAAGTGACAAATGTGATGATAAACACATTCCTTGCAAGACTCATTTTGCTTTCATGCAAACAGAAAAGAACTGTGCGATCTTTGGCATGTCGCCCCATCCAGTCCAGCGTCATGTCCGTGACAGGGAAGGTGTTGCAGGAGCTGCCTCGTCCCTGCCTGTCCTGGCAGCAGTGGCTGGGGCTGTGAGGATCCTGTGGGCTGTGGAGCAGCTGGCTTGTGGGGATGGGAAAATGGGCAGAGCCAGGCTCTGATGTGGGTCCCAGATTTAACATGGCCACCCTCTTTGGGATGTCTTGGCCACCACCGTGTCTTGGCCACGATCACTATCTACACACAGTTGTTCTGAGCAGCCTGCAAGGCTGAGCAGAGTTGTAGGGATGAACAAATCCCAGGTTTTTTGTCTCAAAGCATGAAGTCTCACCAGGCCTCCACAGACAAGTCTAGTCCACAAAGATGCTATCAGAGATGGTGAAGCACTTCAGACCGAAGTCCAGCTGGACTGTGAGTCTGACCAGCAGTGTCTTCCCCTCTTAGTGAGTCTGAAACCACACACATGGAAAAAGAAAATGGATGAATTGAAAAGACAGGAGATGCAATATAAATTCAGAATTAAGGATGTGGGGAACTGAAAAGTAAGGATCTAACTGCATCTTCCACATCCTAAAGGGTAGGTTACAGAGATGACAGAGAGTGCCAGGTTTTTCTTAAAAGTTCAAAGCAACAGGACACGAGCCAATGGGCACAGCAGCAATGAGAGAAAACCCCAACTGGACAGGAGGATACAGCCCCTTCCTGTGTGAGGAGGGCATCCACGGGGGCTCTCCACCCTCAGGGACTGCCCCGACACGCCTGGACACTGCTGTAGCTGTGACGTTTGCTCTGCTGGAAGCAGGGTCAGGCCAGAGACCCCCACGCTGCAGCCTCCAGCTGGAGTCTGGTGAGTTTGTATAAGCCCATGAAAACAGTCGAGGAAGATCTCCAACACCAAGCAGCATGGAGTACAAGCTGTCACAGGTAGATCACACATCAGCTATCTGGAAGGGGTGTCAAAGACAGCAAGCATGAAAGCAGCTAGAGCTCACCATACACTGCACTTCACACCAGTTATATCTGTGCATTAAGTACTAGCAAAGTCTCCTCATGTTGAACTCTCTGGGGAAACTGGATCTTGAACTACAGCCTGGGAAAGAGGGGAAGGGTGTTTGGAGTGAGCAGGAGAAGGCGGCCATCAGCTTCTTAGTGTTTCTGGACTGCCTCAACACTCGTCATTAATTCCCAGCTGGAGGAATCACACAGGCTGCGTAAAGAAAGCGAAGGACAGACTGCTGACAGAATTTACACAGGATTAAGCCTGTTAGGAGTATTATCTTCCAGAAAAGGCATGGGGCTAATAAAAGATGCCCTGGTGAAGAGCGCAGAGAACAGAGTCCAGGGCCACTTCCCCAGCACAGTAGCTTGTGGCTCAGGACCATTTGGTATCAGAAAGGTGGCTCCTAGCTTTGAATAACACATTTAGGATAGAATGGTGAGACAGAATAGCATAATGTCCTGGGTGAAGCTGCTCAGCAAAGCTGCTCAGGCTAGAAGCGTGGCTGTCACTATTACGGTAGGATAAAAAGACTTGTGGTTTAATTCCTCCACCCACTCTGTACTGCAGGACAGTGACAATACAAACAGCCCATAGTGCCAAGTCCTCCCACTGGGACCTCTTCTGCCCTGGGAAGTTCTCAGATGATATTAAGTTTGTAAAGTCAGCTCCTGTGGCGGCCACGTCCTCCTTACCATCAGTCTCAGGGAAGCAAAGGGACAGACAGATCACTAAAGTGTATATAAACATCTCAATAAAACAAAACATAACTTCTCAGAGAAAGCCCACGGTGGATTATCTGTCCACCAAAATCTTCTCCCTTGCAAAATGCAAAAGTTACTTTTCTCTGGTGAATCTATGCCAAGGTCAGGGTTCAGAGTCCATAAATTCAAAAGACATCTTAGAGATTAGCTGTGATCCCTCGGACCCACAGAGGCCTGAAGTTTCCTTAGCAGGGAGAACACCATCATTGCCTGAAAGTCATAGGATTTATTTGGTGAATGGTCAGGATGGTATCTATCATGTTTTGGAAGTGTGACAGGTCAAAAAGTAGCTGTGGAAGGGGATGAGCTAGGTGCCAGGAAGGAGACAGAGCACAGCGCTCTTGGGACTATATTAATGGTAGAAGGGACCCTAAGACGGACTTACCTGCCCTTTGACACTGCCTCTGCGGCTAGTAGTGTTGACCTGGGAAAGACAAGGAGAAGCAGCTATACTTCTACTATCCTCAAGAAAGCAGAAGCCAACTGGATTTGTCCAAACAATAATATTCTAGGAGAGAAAATCATGCCTGAGGGCCGTCACGGAGCACGTCTTGCAGTTGCTCAGCTGAAAGGCTTTGAAGCAAGAAACCCTGTACCAGAAGGGGCACAGTGCCCACCGAGGCATCAGGGACAGGGTGTTCAGAGAGGCTGATCACTCTCCACCTTAGAAGTAGTTGCACCAGTGTAGGACTTAAGCACACTTGTGGAGAAGCATGAGGCAGCATGGGCTGCAATCTGCATGCCCTGGAAGCACCCTGTGGCTCACAGGCCCTGCTAAGCCTGTAAATCCACCGACCCCCATTCCCACGGGAGTATGAGATCTACTTTGATAAAGGCATAAAAGTAAGTAGCCAAGACCTACCGATCAGTTTGCAGGCTCTAGAGGTACATCCACAAAAGGCCCACAAAGAGGATTGAAAATTTTTACTGGTTCAGCTGCGCTGACGTTAAAACTTGCCGGACAGTGGATGTGGACAAATATTGAAGAATTGCCTCTTTTTGCCAAGGGGGCTTGGTTGGACTCACTTCCCAGTCAATTTATTAGTGCATTCAGTAAATGCTCAGCAGAACATTGTCCGCCTCAGAGTCACTGGGCTTAGGGAGGGAGGGAGCTCTTGAGGTCTCTAGTCCAACCTTCTGCTCAAAACGGGGCCAGCTTNGCTTGGTTGGACTCACTTCCCAGTTAATTTATTAGTGCATTCAGTAAATGCTCAGCAGAACATTGTCCGCCTCAGAGTCACTGGGCTTAGGGAGGGAGGGAGCTCTTGAGGTCTCTAGTCCAACCTTCTGCTCAAAACGGGGCCAGCTTCAAGGGCAGATCATGTTCCTACTGTCCAAGCGCTCAGCTGAATGGCTGGGAACCCCGCCAGCACTGGCATGGACACAGTGTCTCTCCTTCTTTGGGTTACAACCTAGTCTCCAGAAAAGGTCTTTATACAGATCTCCCACAGAAACGTTTTTCTTCCTTCCTAGAGGAACAGTGTCAAGCATTTTTTCTCCTGTTCCTGCCCAAAACCTGAAGTCAGAACAGATAGTGATAAAAAGCAAACGTGGCTGCTTCCTGTCCCTCAGGATTTTTCAATCTTGCTGGGGAGGTGTGTTTTGCTATCCAAAACCCATTCTGGTCCTGGGTAGCGTGAGGGGAAGGGAAAGGGCTTCATCACTGCCACGCCAAATGAACCCTCGAAGCTAGGCTGTAAAGGAAACACTGCTGGGTCAGCGTGGAGGGCAGCAGAGAAGCTGGACACCTCCAGACAGCCTGGAACTGTAGCCCCGCTCCCTGGGAGGAATTGGCAGGCTGCCGAAAGAAATGTCAATCAGCTGGCCTTACAAAACTACATCTAAAATGAAAAAAAGAACTGTGATTAACTTTATCACACCTAGCAAATGAGCAAGAGAGATAGAGGTTTGCTTTCAAAATGCCACGTTGCTATTTGGCAGAAGGGTTAGCGAGCTTCTCGAGCTATCCTCAGCAGTTTGCCTGGTTCCTAAGGTCCCGTATTCTCCCTGGAACAAAATATGCTCTACCTCACAAGGCACATTTTGGAAGAGTCTGTGTAAACAACGGCGCTAACTTTTTTATATTCAGAAATCCAGCATTTCATTAGCCTTACAGACAGTTTCTGACTAGTTTTCTAAAACGCAGGCAGGGCAGGCAGGGGATTACAAAGCAACTGGCCATGTAATGAGGTGAAAACCTAAATGACTCTTTAACTCTTTCATCTTCCTAAAAATTCTTACTTCAGAAGTGAGAAGATAAAGGAATCTGTATTTTAAAATTAAAAAGGATACTCAAGAATTACACTGATCCTGAAAACCTTTAAGACGAATCCTCCCTTTAAATTACATAACCTCGAAATCCTGAAGCGAAGAAAGGGAACTGCTTCCATTTTTATGTGTCATCTATCTTTAGTCCTCCAGAATGCAAAGAGATGCGAAGACTGCGGTATTAAAGAAACGGGTCTTGAAATAATTTATACTGAAGAATTCCCACTGTCCTCTCAACCAGTTATAAATATTGATGGGGTGTTTAAGGCAGCCAATCACACAAAGATTTAATATTCATACATACTGCTCAGGGAATTCAACATACACTTCTTGTAGGCTCTTCCTTATGTAACGTTCGAGTGCATTACCTCTGCGGACAGCGATGCGATTTTATGAACCGCAGCCGAGATCCTCAGCTGATGCAAAAAGACTTCCTTCTTGGAGGCTCACCACACTCCAGATTACATTGGTAATGGCAGTATCAGAGAAACAGTTTCCTTATCGATTCTCCTATGTAAACCGGGAAGAAAGCAGATGTCATGCAGTTATCGGTAAGGAATTAGGCTGTGTCATGACACAACCAACTAATGGTAGCACGTTGTGCTGCAGAGAAAAGCTGCCAGGGATTGCCTGGGTGCCAGTGCCTTCCCCAGAAGGCTCAGCCACGCAGGGGTCACACTCGCTGCCTCATCCCCATCGCAGCAAGGGTTAGTCCATTGCTGAAGACAGTATTCGTCTCTAGCAGCGTAAACAAAAAGACCAAGCTCTGAGAAGTCATGCTGTTCTGTCTCACCCACCTGAACTGCCAGAGAGGCGGCACGGTCACCCGGCCTGTTCACCATTACAGAAGTCCAGGGGACATGCTGATGGGGTTATGTTGAACGCTTTATGAGTTAAAGAATAACGTTACACTATAAATGTCTGAAGAACCAGCAACCCTTGATCAGACAGCATAAAGGAATTAAGGAGAAAACAAAAAGAGAGAGGATGCTGACATATCTCCTAGCAAGAAGAAGTTTCAGGAATTTGCAAGTGCCGTGCAATAAGCAGCAATTCAGAGTGCTGCAGCTCATCACAACACAGCGAGGTGCGAACAGTCCTTTGGGAAGTGAACCGCTCTGAGAGGAAGCAAAGACTGAGATTTCTGGAGAATTACAAACCCATCCTATTGTATAACTATAGCAAGGCTGTTTCAGGTATTTCACTTGTAAAACGTGAAACTTGCCTAAGAAAGAGTGTTCTACATCTCTGCCTTACTAAGTGAGTTCAAGCAGGGATTAGCATGTCTCATACAAACGAAAAGGACAGTTTGGACTTTCCCAGTGAGGGCTAGACTTTGCCTTTTGGCCTTTGAGGCCTGGACTATTTGCTTTTAGGTAGACGTTATATAGATGTAGCTATTTTTTGTATAATGACATGTCGAACAAAGAGTTCCTCAGCAGAAAGCTAGAATTACTTCCTTCAGATCTCTATCGTTCAATGTTGTTTACTAAAACGTTACCATTTGAGGTGGTAATGAGGGTTAGATAAACCTCCATTAATTGTGGATACATCAAAGTAGGTGCAGAAACACCAGAAAAGTCAAATTTCTGTTTGTGTCTGATCCACTAGCAATTTTTACTTATGCCTAAAGAACTGCAGCCATGCTCCTCTACCTGTTCAGTCTGTACTCCTGATAAGCACTGCAACCACATCTGATGGGTAGCAAAGCAATTTTCTGTCTTAGGGTTAATGCAGTGGAGGGAGGGATGCATGCAGGCGCTTGAGAAATAAAACACTCAATATACAGGGGCAGCGTATATGGCGTATATGGCATAGAGGAGGAAGGGTGGAAGCAGGACCATTCAGGCATCAACCGGAGAAGGGATGGCTTTTTGGCAAGCATGACTGTCCTGAAAGACCCCAGCTACTTCACCCAGGAGACCCAATGTAAATCTTAGCCTGAGCATTTCTGCTTTCTCTCTCTGAATGCTTACATTTTCATTGTCACCATCGTCTTTTTCAGATGAATCGCAATCAGTCAAGGTTGAAGAATGGAAGAATGGGGAGAACAATGAGTGAGCAGAGCACGGTGTTAAAATATCAGCAGTGGCACCCCAGAAAAACAGCCAGCAAGGGACAGCGAGGTGCTGCTGTGCCTCCCATTGAAATGTTCTGGAGGTCAGTCAGAAGCGCAGAAAGAAAAATACAAATGCAAAATACTTGCATATGTGTTAAAACAAACACAAAGGAACTTTATATTCAAGTGTGTTGGCTGCAGCACTCCATACGTGTAAATCAGTTTCACATTCAGCCTCCCTTGCCCATGTTGTCTGGAAGTATGGATGTGTGCGTGTGTTTCTATTATCAGCAGAGCTGCGCATGTGTTTGAAGAAAAGTGAATCACCTGGTGATCACTTTTGATTTTTATGCTTCTGTACGTCAGCATTACTGAACACGATACAGTCATGTTTTCCAATCCTCCTGAGCGGTCGCAGCCAGAAATACTGCTCCAGCTAACACGTACTGTGTGTTTCCTGGAACAAAGTGCAAATCTGCAAAATGCAAGTTCACCAGGAAAGACAGCGCAGTCAAGGCGGCTGGTGGACTGTTTATATGTCACAAGGAGGGCCTCACTGGAGAGAAATCATCTTCAGTTGCTGGCCCCCAGCTTGTTCCAGCTCTATGAAGGTACGCAATTTGTTCTTCTTGGAAAAGTTTGCTCATATAAACAGATCTCTCCCACAATATGAGGGAAATCTCAGCGGGAAAGGTATGTGTCAACACTGATGTTCTGGTAGTTTCTACGTATTTGTTGACTATATCCCTTATAATATACCCTTATGACATACCTTTGCCTTCTATTTCGTTAAATTGCATCTGGAGACAGCAAAGACATTGTACTTAGCTACTTGATAATTCCATTGTAATTTCATATTAGTTGTTCCCAGTGCTGGTGCTTTGAGACCACATGTGGAAGCAGGTGAGGAAAGGATGGGTGAATTTCTCCCCTGGGCTGTGTCCTCCTTTGCACAGCTAGAATCAGGCAGCTGGGATGGACAATGCCAGTAGGTGCTATTAACTATCAAGTACTTACTGTTAAACACAAGGATGGCGATACTAGCTTAGATGTAAGAAAATCTCCAGCTGCACAGTGTCAGTAACAAGGAGACAAGGCCAGAGGAAAAAAAAAACACTCTACATTTGGCATTCCTCACACTCTTTTTTACATATTCACTATTGGCCCCTGCTGGAGGAAGCATATCAGGGTGGATGCATCTTTGTTTTGGCCAGTTCAGCCATTCTTTCGCTTTATTTTCCCTCTTTTGAGACCAACAGGCTAAATTCTTAGGAGAAATAACAATATTGGGCTCCCACAGTGGTGAGTTGATTCATCTCTCCAACTCCTCCACTCCCAGCTGTTTCTGCAGGCACTTCAGGAGCTATTGCTTTGCACCTCTGGCTTTGGTGGAAAGAGGAGCATATTTGGAAGAGCTGACTTGAACTGCGCTATCACCACAACAAGGAGGAGTGCGAGATCCCGCGTCTGCCACAGGCTAACCCCACGCATCAGTTTCGATGAGCAACAGACCTTTCTGAAATGATCACGCTGGTTATGGTGGATCCACCATTAAACACAAGCCAGCAGTGCAAAGGTGGCTGAATCACATCACGAGGAGCATGGCCAGCAGATCTCAGTTACTTATCAACACCTTCCACTTGACACCCGTGAGGCTGCAACCGCAGCGCTGTGTCCAGTTTCACTCGAGTCCCATTTCAGGAGGGATGTAGAGCACTGGAAACAATCACACAAAGAGCTGCCAGGAGCTGGACCACATAACCCAGAAAGAGAGACGGAGGGTGCTGATCTTGTTGGACCTGGTCCAGGAGATGCTGAGGGCAAGGCATCTAAGAGCATCTCAGAGCAGCTTGCCACTAATGGCAGTTACAAAGATGATGAAGCCAATTGCCATGAAGTTCAGCAAAGGGAAACGTGAAGTCCTGCAACTGAGAGGGGGCTGCCCCATGCCACACTACATACTGAGGCCAACAGGACAGAAAGCAGCTCTGCAGACAAGGATCTGCTGTCCTCAAGGAACAGAAATCATCAGCGAGCTTTTGCAGCAGTGATGCAGACTCAATCCATCTCCATCCTTGGAGATATTCAATGTGGGGCAGGACAGGGCCTTGAGCAACACAACCTAACTTTGCAGATGGATCTAACTTCAAACCTTGCGTGGGGTAGGACCAGATGACCTCCAGTGGTCCCTTCCAACCTGAACGACCGTGACTGTAATTGCTCGAGGCAGACAACAGAATAGGAGGCAACATCCACAAGCCAAGCCTTGGGAAACTCAGATTGCAGATGAAGAAACATTTCTTCCCCCAGCGGAGGAACAGCTCTGGGAAAGGTCACCAGTAATGTGGAGGACTTCCATCCTAATTTTTTTTAGAACCTCGGCTAGACAGGGCATGGCTGCCACAACCTTGTGTTAGCACAGCCTGCTGCGAGTGGGAGCTGAAGCAGAGATCTTGAGAGGTCCTGGCAACCAGCGCCACTGTCATACTGGGACGCTCTCTCATGATAGCTTATTACATTAAATTGCATGTTTACGGTGTAAGAGAGGGAAGGCATGACCAACCTTACAGCTGTTTCCTAGCATGGCGACGGCATGTTGATGTAAGGGCAGGGAAAGAAGGGCAGTTGCATTTTGCACTGCTGTCTGCAGACTGTGGGCGGGAAACAACGAATCCCAACTGAACAAGGAAGACTAGAAACAGAAGTCTCCCAGGCCTCTGTCTGAGCCCGCTTTAGCGCAGTGAATTTGGTAATAAGTAATAATTATGTATTAGGCAGCAGCTGATTACGAAAATCCTTCCTTACTCTGTGACAGTGAGTCACCTCACAGGTGGGTAGGTTTTTCCCCCCACTTCACGGATGTGGTTAAACCTGGTCATCGTCGCAATGTGAGCAAGTAACAGAATCATGAAGGATTTTCAGCTCCTAATGAACTTGATTAAACTCAAATGCTAGCAGTTATTCTCAAGCTATTCTATGCCAACACACTCTTGGTATATTAAATACATTTAATAAATAAAACATATAGTTACTTGACTGCCATCTTCCAGAAGCAGATGAGAAGTGTCTGCCTTGTGGGATGTTCTCCAAGCTTTACCGAGCAGCTGCATTACGCGCAGCCATTTCAAGGATTTTCCATGATTATAAAAGCACACTGGCTAACTCTGAATTAGACTGAACGGCCTTCAATTATGTAACTCATTACTACTTCCAAGCATGCTTAGTGGAAAGAACAGGAGTTGTAAAGTAACGGATGACGGGAGATAAATTGGCATGTGTATGAATCAATGTTTAAACAAAGGAACTCCAGCTCTTTCTTGGAATAGCAACGTTTTGATGTCTCAAATCCCCTGACACTGGTTTCATAAATGCAGTAACATAAACCATGTGCTGGGTGGTGATTTTCTGAGGACCTTCCCGCTTTCATTGTGTATTTTATTACAGGCCAAATGTGACATTAAATGCTATCCGCTGTGGCTTGGAGTTAAATACTTGCTCTGTTCAGAATAGCAACACTCAATTAAACAGCATTTTTCATGATCTACACCCTCTATTGTCACCGTGTTTAAGGGAAATAATGGGAGCACTGACCTATATTGCGTTTCTTATTATCGATGGAGATGAAGCGTATGCAGGGATTATTGGTGATGTACTGTGCAGCCCAGGGGACACCAATCCGTGTACCAGCTTCATAAAAAAGTCCCAGAGCGTAGCGGGAGGAGTAGCTCGCAGATTCCAGTTGCTGCTTTTGACTTTCATTAATTACTGTGGAAAAAAAATAAAGAAAAGGAAAAATCAGACAATCCCTCTTCTCTCAGAACATTAAATGTGCGAATGCTGTGGTTAAGTTGATTATTCCTTCCTGAAAATGACCAGACCGCTAAAACTAAGAATTTAGTATTAAACCTAGCGCTTTGTAATATTTTTTCTGGGACACCTCTTCATGAAGTTTTAATGGCGCATTATGTAGAGTACGTCCTTCACAGGCGAACCTCCCCCATCTGCTGGGGGCTTATCTCCCGGTTCTCCGCTACTTGCCTCTGACTCGAAACTTCAATGACCGGCGACTTTTTTCCAAATCTTTTCTCAAAGGGTGAATAAATGGGAATAAGAGGTTTGGGTTGCCTCTAGCACATCAAGTAAATGATTGTGTGACTCTGCAAAAACCCAAACAACTTCACAAAATGAACACGGGGACTCTTGAATCTCTGGGGAAAACAGGCCTGCAACTTCCGTGTTGCAATCCAAGTGGATGAAGAAAACACTGCACTTCAGCACACAAAGCGTTCGTAGTGAAGTTTACCTCCTTCAGCTGAAGGTATTTTAAAGCAGTTTAGACAATTCCAGAGCAAATATGAATCCATTCCTCCCTATGATTAACTCTTCTATCTTCTAATTACAGTAAGATCTGCTTTCTGCCTCAATTTTATAATCTTCATAAACAGTTGCACAAAGTAGCATTAGCCCCACTGTAAATTCAAATACTGTTTTATTTCGTGCCAAAGAGAAATACAACAGTTTGACTAATCACGGAGTTAGGTAGCACGTTTCTCTTCCTACTACCAAATGGATGGCTAAGGCTTCTGTGAGCTGGAGCAGGATGTGGAAAGACAAAAATCACAGCAGTCTGCTGCTTGCATGTGTAACTGCATGCTCTGTTGGGCTTGTTTGGAGATTTGGTACTGAGAGACAAAAGAACAACAATCAAGGTGCTTCACTTTATGCAAAATTCAGCCAACACGATGAACACCTTGTACGAAGGAAGGAGCAGCTGATGGCTACATGCACTGTGGCACTTCCCACAGGCAGCAGGGCAGGTGCTGAGTGTTATCTTCAGAAGGACTTCAGCAGAAGCCCTGCCCCAAGGCAGACCAGTCCTGCATGTGGGGCAGGCTGGGATGGGCTGGAGGGCGCAGCTCTCCACGCAAGGCTCTGTGGGCAAGAGGCGGCTGCAGACTTGTGCACACCAAGCTGGCCAGGAGTCAGAGCAATGAAGGCCAACCAGCCCTCCGTGAGAGCATCCAACAGGTCAAGGAAAGGTATTATTCCCATTGAGTGAGGCCACATCTGGACACACTGTGCAGTTTGTCGTGCCCTCCAGTACGATGGAGACAACAACAGACAGAATAAAGTCCTGTGCAAGGTCACTAACACGGTTCACTAAAGGGTGTCTCCATTCCTGGGGACTGCCCTGACTCAGTTGGACATGGCCCCGAACTTGCTGCAGTGGTGGTGTTGGACCTGCTGGGATCGGTGTCAGGTTGGAGACCCCCACCCTGGTGCCTCCAGCCAGCATTGGGGGGTCTGTGCGATTCTGCATACCTTACCCACGCCACAGCCATCTCCATGCGACTGCAATTAATGTGCTTCAAAGAAAAACGCTGGCATGACCGACCTTGCTGTCATGACTAATGCTGCTCCTCAGAACTTGCAACTGGGACAGCTTCATCACACACTCACTCCACCAGCTCACGCTCTCTCCCTGGGAACGGATCTTTTCTGCTGTGCCAAGGCAAGACCCAAGGAACCAGGGCTGTAAATCAAACCTCCTCATGTGGTGCTGTGATGCAGGCTCTCCTGAGTCACACAGCACCGGCCAGGGGCAGGGGTCCAGCAGCACCGGCAGCACATTTTCCAGTAGGATACACATGTTGAGAGCACATTCAATCGTGCTGAGAAGTCCTTGCAACAACTGCCACTAAACCTGTGAAGCCTACATACTACCGGGCTGCATCAAGGTCAATTCCCACCACTGCTGCTGGCATACTCCCTTCTCAAACAGCATCAAGGCTGCCTGTGTTTGGAGTCTGTTTACACACAGAGGACAAAGAGCAGGGGAGAGTGTCATTCCTGAGGCAATCCCGGTGGAGAGGATGGCTGGTGTCACCCAGCTCTTACCAACCCGTGGGTGACCATTTCAGCTGTGCAAGTCTACACGTGCCCAGTCCAAACTTCTTGTCATGACTGGTTCATTCTGGCAACATTTCCATGTGGCCTCCCAAAATGTGCAGGGATGCAATTCACGTCCCTCATCAGTGCCCTCTGTGAGGCTCAGTAAGTAAGCCATGAAGCCTACTAGTCTCAGAAGCCTTGGTGAACCACCAGAAAAGGTTCACCAAGGACATTGTGTTCAGTTTTCACAGACAGGTGCCTTCTACGGGAGGATGTGTGGTCTGCAGTCACAATCTCTCACCTGAAAACTCATCAGGCTACTCACAGGTATCTGCCCCATCGCCCTGTTTCTCTAGTTGGTAATTTTCCCATGGTGTTTCTCCACTCTTATTCCTCTGCACGTCATGGAGAAGACTGATATCAGAGGCTGCTTTCTGTCCTCTGGAGTGCTCTCCTAACTCAGCTTCCTGGCTGGCCTCCCCCACCCCGCCACCACCTCTGTGCCCACACCAGCCGTACCTAATGACCAGCACACTAAAGAATCACAAGTCAGATTCCATCTCAGATCCCATCTGAAATAAACCTTGAAATGCCCCCAAGAAAAACCCTCACAAATTTTAACACAAATATGCTGGGAAACAGAAATATTGCGGGCAGAAAGAAACGCCGATCGACTCACGGAAGCTGGGAAAAGGAGGAGAAAAAGGCACTCGGCACTAGTGGTGGTGATGGTGGAGCTGCCTGATGGAGGAAGCCAGAGAACAGGCCTGCCCCAGGAGGGTAGGACTGGCTGAGCACAATGAGGTTTGAAGAAGCTGCCTTTCCTTCTCCAGTCCAATGCCCCCTCTGAGAAGGTGCTGAGGGGGGCCAGCAGCCTCTCATCTCACCCCTGCGCCTAAATCTTTCCAAGGAGGATCCACTCCTCTCCACAGATCTCAGAAACTCTTCTAAGTGTTGGGTCAAAGACCCCTCAACCTCTGCTTTCACCTTCCCTGGGCTGCCTCCATATAAGTTATGGCACGGTAGGGTTCCCATTTTTTATACCAAGACCCAGTAATGGTTTAGCATGGAGGATGCTGTCGGTATGCTACTGCCTTGGATGGGCTTCTGCAGCACACATATATGCTGTCCGTGGAAGAACAACCTCGTACAACATGCTCCAGAGAAAACCAGAGACCAGTGGTTGCAAGAACTGCTCTTTAAGGTCACTCCTTCTTGCTTCACCCTGAGTATGTCCCAGCTGAGGAACTGGTGGCTCCCACCTTGCCCCAGCACTCCAGACGTGGTGCAGACCCCTGGTCTGCATGTGCCGCCCAGTCAACTGGCTCCGAAAGCCACAGATTCTGCCTGGGCTCACTCTGCCTTCCTCCAGGCCAGGCTGCTCCCCTGGGGCCCAGGGCTCCCGGGTGCGCATGGCTCCATGCCAAACCTCCAGAGCAGCCTGGCAGGGTGGCCGCCCTGGGCTGCGGTGGGGCGCTGGCTTTCATCCCAGCTTTTCGTGCCATTCAAGGGTTTTGCATTGACCCGCGCACCGGCAGGAATACCCCAGCTTCACGAGTCTCCCGCAGGCTGTCATCTCTGCCCTCCTCCATCCTTCTGCTCTTCCACAGCTTCTCTCCAGGTTCTGTGGCCCCCAGGACGAGATTTTGCAGCGTGGCACCGCCGCTTGGCAAAGCCTGAGACAAGGAGGGGAAGGAAGGGTATTAAGCAAAGATGCAGGGCAGGCTGGACGACTGCCCTGGAGGAAAGGATGCCAGTGTGATAGGATGTCGCACATCCCGCCCTGCTGGAAGTGTTCCCTGGCCTGTGCTAATTCCCCGCTCAAGCCGTGAATTTAACAGCGCAGGCACACGGTGCCAGCATCCAGGAACCATCTCGGGGGCTCTTGACTGCCAAGTCCAAACAGTGGCGTTGGCGATTTCAGCAGTGCTTGTCCCAGTTCCTCCTGGCAGACCACAAGAGCCTGGACAGGGAACAGAGCTGCTGCTAAACACACGCCACACGGTGACTGGGACAGATCTGCTCCAGAACCCCCCCATCCTCATTCAGGTAAAGGCTCTGCACAGCTGGGTTTTCAGATGTCCATTACCACCAGGCTCTCTTCTTACAGCTGTGATAAATAATTACAACGTATTACGCATTCTTGCTGTGCTTTGAAAGAATATAAAAGTCCTATAAACAAGCAAATAAATGCGAAGCTGTAATATCCCATCTAAAACACTATTCTTTGTCCAGGTTACTTTGGCACTTCATTTCCCCTTGGGTAAAAAAATATAAACAAAACCTCCCCCAGCCTGCAAAGCAAATTTCCCCAGCAAAACTCAGCACGCAGAAATCTCTGTGCTGTGGGAACGCATCTGAGAGAGAGATGAACCGCCCAGCTTGGCGGCCGCAGGTGCTACGCTGCCTAAGCCCGCACCCTGCCTCTGCTCCACAGTACACGCACCGGCAGGTTTAAATTTGCTCGGGCAAATGGTTTATTATGCGGAGCGCTTCAGCAGGTCCAACCTTCACAACGTTAAGTGTCGCCAGAGGCGAGCCAGCCAGTTGGCTCTGAAGTACCTCGTTTAAGACATAACATCGCTTTACAGACCTGTCTCCACAAGCTGTAAAGTTTCAGAAAGTGTTAGGGGTCATTGAGGATGGATGCTGAACAGCAGCACAGTAATCACAGATAAGTTACAATTTCACCAGCTTTAAGGATACATGTACACATGGAGCTTGCCCGGGGGATGCTGGGGAAAGCGGATGAAGGAAGGCAACGAGCCCAGCTGAGCATCCTCCCTCCCAGGAGAGGGGAGGAGGAGGAGGGCAGGCANCAGCAGCGCAGTAATCACAGATAAGTTACAATTTCACCAGCTTTAAGGATACATGTACACATGGAGCTTGCCCGGGGGATGCTGGGGAAAGCGGATGAAGGAAGGCAACGAGCCCAGCTGAGCATCCTCCCTCCCAGGAGAGGGGAGGAGGAGGAGGGCAGGCAGCTTCGAGGGTGTGGGCGCCAGCCAGAAGTGACAGAGCTGTGACTGAACAGATCAAAGGGCTGTAAACAGCTAGGCTGGCTCGTTCACAGCGGCGAGGGAAGAAACAGCTTCGGGAAGAAGTTGCTTTTCAAAGCCTTGGGGAGATGGAGTAACAAACAGGCTAAGGACACCTGGCCACACTGCCTGGCGCCTGCAGCCATGTTGGGGACCACGGCAGGCTGCTAACCAGCAAGACGTGAGCCCCAGAAACACTGAGGAGTTTCTCCAGGCTCAGCTCTGCTCCGTCCTTGGGTAAAGCAGAGCTGGAAGGGAACCTGCCAAGTGGAAACAGAGGGGCAGCGCTATGATGCCAGCCACTCCACATGCGAGTGCATTGGCCTTACGGCTGGGCTCAGGCTTCAGACAGTGGCAGCAGGTGGCAGGGACCGTGGCTTGGAGAGTCGGGGATCCCCCACTGCCCAGGGCCCCATCCCATGGACGCCCCACTCACACGGGGCTGACCCGGGTTCCCCATGCTGCAGCTTGCGCTGGTGCCTCTGGGCTCTTTCTGACCACACCATAAACCAGAAATGACTAACAGCCATTGTCTCAAACAGTCAGGTTTATATCTCAAAACTTAGAAGTGTATTAATTCAGTTACTGATGTATGATTGCTACCCAATTTGCTTAATCATTGCTTAGGTTTTTTAAAAATAATGCCTGTGGTTCACTGGATTCTAAGCTGCTGCAAATTTACAAAAATGGGGAAGTTTTTACAGCTTGAGGAGACAGGCAATAAAGTGATGTCAAGTTTGAAATCCAGCAACAAAAAATCTGAACTGTACGCGAAAACAATGCTACGGCTTGTAAGGCTCAGGTTTCTCCCTCGCTCCATCCGTGTTTCAGCAAGGCCAACAAGTTGATCTAAGGACATGAAGAGAGCCTTCATTTTGAATTTCCATACTTTTATTGGTTTAAATTAAAACCAGACTGTTGTTTTAATGTTGTGTATGAAACCACAAAATAACTATTAATTTTTCCCCTTCCAACAAAAACGGTTGAGATGATTTTAATAACATTTTGGAAAAAAACCCCTAGCTTTCAGACCACGGAATTGTCCAAGCATACAAGAATCAGCCATAGTGGTATTTTTAAAGTAATGCATAAAGACATGAAGATCTTATATTTTCCACTGAAAAACTCAGCTACAGTTGCACTGCGAATGCCACTGAAGCAAATGTCCTCTGGAGATTTCATCACATCAAAGCAAGGGGCATGTATACTTTATTTGCTGTTTCTCTAGACACTGACAGCAGAGTGGATTACTTATCAGTAACACTCAATAAATATAGTAAGGCCCTTTTATCTGCTGTTCCAGTACTTTAATGTCACCTCGCTGCCTCACTCATGTTGTGGGAAGGAGAGCACCCAGAGATCCCATTAGGGCCAGCAAGAGAGAGGACAGCCAAAGCTTCAGCTGGCAGCCTGGGAGCACGGGCACCATGCCATTCGGGAGTCCAGGATTGAGCCCAGCCTACCATCGCAGAGGCCAGGGAAGCAAAAATAAACCCAGCTGCTCCGATGGCCAAGAACGGACTGGGACGATCAAGGTTTAATCCTGGATGTTTAGTCATTTGCCAGCAAGTCAGGCAGTGTTTGCAATATGCATCTTTATCTGCAGAAAGGTACTGCAGGAGCTAGGTAGCACCCGGATCACCCACCACCAGCTAATGGCAGTTGTCGGAGGCTCCAGCAAGGACTGGACTTGCAACTGCAGCTTTGAGCAAGCAGAGATGGGGAAGAGGCATGATGGGTTGGTAAAAGATTCGGGTCAGTCTGGTATCCAAAGCAGACAGTTTACCACACAAAGTCCCATGCACCTGTCACTGCAGGTCACAGCTGCTGGGGACGGGGAGAAACCACATTCAGAACTGCAGGGAAAAGCAGACGCTACAATGTGAGAGGCATTTAAAGTAATACTTGTTTTGGAAAGTTTTGCTTTTCCCAATTCAGTACTTCTAAAAGCTTGTGGATACTTATCTCTCTATCAAGTCACCACACGATTTCCGAGCTCAGCTGGGATGCTTGTATCCAGCTCTTGCATGCGCATAAGGATGTGTGGGCAAACTCGGGTAAACAAATTGAGATCCTGGTTTGAGAGACTTCCAGGCATGAGAGGGAAAACACTCTTACTTTGTTTCACCATCCAGTCTTGCTGGATGGCACAGAGGATATTGCATCCTGACAACTAGCAGCTCCAAAGAAGACAACAACCAGCTATCGCTTGTGTTATCGCACACACCTATCGCTGGGTATGTTCAAAATCGCTTACTAGGTATGGCAAAGGTAACTGTAAATCCAGAGACGCCTAGACACGGCCACTGGTGCACTAAGAAAAAAACTTACAGCAGTACTTTTAAGGAAGGACAGTGATATTAAAGCAGCAAAATATGAGGATACTGGACTTCTAAGTTTTTTCTTTTAGGAAAAGATCACCCTTTTCAGTCTTAACTTCTTTTACGGGAAACTCCTCATTTTTCTAATCCAACAGCTTCAGCTTTGGTGGGAACAGTATTAGAGCCTGGCTTGAGCTCTGTGACTTCCGGAGTACCCTCCCAATTCAGTGTAACTCCTGCTCGTTGTGGGCCTGCTTCCAGCACTGTCTTAAGCCGTTCCTAGCAAGCAGGTCTGACACAGGTGTGTGTGATGGGACTAGCGGTTTCTGCTCAGCACAACAGTCCGGCTGAGGCTGTAGGAAATTAGGAGAAAATACTCTGAAGGACATGGTGATTTGTAGCAAGCGAAACAACAGCTCCACCCCCCACCCCTCCACCCCGTATCCATCCACAAGGACTACAGGAGGGAAAAGGTGCATCTACAGGTAGCCTCTATTCCTTCCTACTTGAGTTTTAGCAAGCCAAAATTTCAGCCAAAGCTTTGCTGGCGACCATGGCTTACACAGCGCCTCAGCCAGCTCCCGCTTTGATGCATTCGCAAAGAAAATACCACCTTCAGCTGTTGAAAGGCTCAGCATCAAGGTCAGACAGCAAGATGCCCCTGCGGCCTAGAAGGAAACCAGCTATCTTTTGTCACTGCCCAGCCACCTCCCAGTTTTCAGGACCTTAGTTTCCTCTTCTGGAAACAAAACCAGTCCTGCCCAACTCCCAGTCCCCACCTGCCATGGGATGACACAAAGAGAAATAAAACGTCCTGCCCCTGTTTCCTCTTGTTCTCTCTCCTACCTCCTGGAAAATTTTGTCAGACATATGGATGTAAGAAAACCTGACGAATTTATGAAGGACCGCAGTAGGTGTTGCTTATTTTCCAGCAGATGGATAAACTGGTGCACAAGCCCACCTGTAATCCCCTAGTACTCAACTCAGCCTTCGACTAGGAAGGTTTCTCTCCACCTTCTTCATTTTTTCCACATTTTATTTCTGTGACCATACGCTTCTCTCACAGCTATGCCCTCAATAACCCTGCCACTGATGCTATCCCCCAAAAGGTTTTGTTATTTCCTTTGACTGCTTTGCTTAAGATTATATTTGCAGCATCTGACTTACCCATAGGCTGACAGCAAATCTAAATGTGTCAATCAGATGTTGTCGGTGACACAGTAAGTTGCTAGTGATCACTACTTTAAAATTTAAAAAGGAAACTGTGGTTAAACGGCAACAAAGGTATTTTTAGCCTAGGTATCAAGCGAAGAGATTTTTAAAATGATGTTCACCCAGCAGAACATGCAGCTCAGCTAAGTACCTGGAGATACAGGTTATTGTCACAGCTGACAGAGCGCTACCACAGCTCTGTTCGGGAGATGAATTATTCACAACAGCAGGTTTTCATCACCTTCACACAACGAAGCCTCCCTGGACGGCAACTGCTTCTTCCTCGGCAGGCTTGCAGAGACCTTTCCCACTGCTCTGCGGAGCAAGAAGCCGCTGCACTGAGCTCTCTGGTTGAGTGGTGACAAAGGATGGACTTTTCAGGCAATCCCCCACTGCACAGCCATCAGCGCTGACACTGTGCCACGACACTGGCCCTCTGCCACCACGCTGACCATTTCAAGATGCAGGCTGTTCCTGCTTCTGCCTTTGCGTAGGAGGGAGCAGAGGTTATGAGAAAGGCTTCATTTTTAAGCTCGGCTTCATTATCAAATAGCTCGAGATTTTTTTAAAAAGGCAGCATAATAGTTAAATGGAACCATGCCTATATCTGCATTGAAATACTCACTAAAGACAGTTATATTTTGCAATCTACTTTTCATTTTCTTATTATGCTCAGCTTTTGTCTGAATAATTCTGTTTGGATTCAAGGCAATGTGCACTCCTGTGTGTATGCAATGTCCATAACAATTATTTCAAATCACTGCAGTCCTGGCTGACTTGGTAGAAAGCTTCTTTACCTAAAGTTTGTGGCGTGTGAAGGAAAGGCGTACGTAGAAATGTAGATGATCAAACAGAAAAGAAAGATACTGGGGAAAAAAAAGATGGTACAAGTAAGTTTTTATGAAGCTTCTAACGATTTTGAGAACTAAGCTTGAATACCTGTCCACAAGCTGCTCTTGACAAGATGATTAGCAATTCTCTCACTATCAAACTAAAACGTCCATCAGTTTTCACAAGAAACATTTACATTAATCTCCTACAGGACCACATGTTGCATTCGAGTCAACTCTTGCTATAAACAGAGTAATGAAACTGCACCGTTCCCAGGACTGGGGACCAAGACGGCCTGAACGCAGAGTACCACCAGCTCCTGTCTCCTAGAGGAAGGGCAGGTGAGAAAAAAGGAGGGATGAGGAGCCAGGGGAGATGCTCCATCTGATATTTTTCAAACACTGGACCATACTGCAGCTGCTGCGCTAACATTCACTCGGCAGTACGGAAAGAGCTCTACTGCTCTGAGAGCTGGCACATTCAGGTGCGTGCACCCTGGCATCACCCCAAAGCCCAAGCCCCGTGCCTGCCTCTCCCAGCCCCAACTGGCATAGACACTGCGTGGAGCCACCAGGGCAGACTGACTCATTCCAGCAAGGAATAAAGATACCC
Organism: Steatornis caripensis; assembly: GCA_013398225.1. Classification (NCBI taxonomy): domain Eukaryota; kingdom Metazoa; phylum Chordata; class Aves; order Caprimulgiformes; family Steatornithidae; genus Steatornis; species Steatornis caripensis. Next base: position 298,771 of record VZSC01010396.1, read on the forward strand.
AGGATTTTGCATGAGATTTTCGACATGCTTGGAAATTAGAGTCACCTACAAAGAATCCCAAGACAATAGTCAATAAAGACCAAATTAAAAATACAATAGATGTCTTCACTCCAGTTCTACTTTGTAATCATTTATAGGTAATGACATAGAAAATATATATATGACATGCCATCATATAACTCTCATTAACATGACTGCTAATACAGCTTCCATACCATAGGCAGAACAACACTTCTTATGTGTTATTCTCACAAACCCTGCTAGTTTCAGTGACTGGCACTGAAGCTGACAGAAGCAGAAGACATCTTTGGGAAAATCTGATTTTATTCAGAGACCTCTGTATTGATTTAAGATCTTATCTTTGAGCTAAGAGACTTGGAAAAGTTTAGCTAAAAAATAAATAAATCTCATTGTCATATTTCTTCTGGATTAATTTGCAAATTAATCCAGACTCATCTTCCTGCTGTGACTTGTCATTACAGAGGACTTAGAAGAGCTTCCTTCATGCATCAAGTCATGAAGTACTACACACAGTTCTGTTACTCTCTGGTGCCAAAATGTAAAACCTCATTACTTATGTAATCTTCATCATAAAACATTTAGCAAATAACTTATGCACCTACTGTACACAGCACTGAGCTGAGAGGATTTATTTTCTTGAAGTATGACACTAGTTGCCAAAATAGCATTAAAAGCTTTTCAAGGCAAGAAAGAAAGATGTTGGCTTACTGTTCTCTGTTTTGACTCGGACACCACAAACACATAAATAAATTTAATTAGATCTGCCTGATGTTTCTGGCTTCTGAGCTGCAGCTCCCCACTAACTATAGTGGGAGACCCTAACGGCACGCAAAGCTGAAGCACGGAAATTGGAGGCTCGTCCACAAGGTTCTCTGTACAGACCGACTCCTCGCGACCCTTCCCTATTACCAAACTCAAGTCAATACTTCTAATGCAATACCACACAGTAGTAATGCACACTTACAGAATCAAAATGCAGCTTTACAATAATGGACAACAAAGTTATTTCAACTTAAGTAAGTACTGGAGAAAATGCTTTCAGGCATTAATTATTGAGGAAGGATTCAGCTGGCCACTGGAAATGTCCACTTTAGAAAAAAAAAAACCCATATTTTCCTCTCTTTTTAAAGTAGATGCGCATGTCTAATTCATTACCAGGAGGACACAAAAGGAAAGAATACAGAGTAGAGCTGCGCACATCAAAAACACTGGAAGAGAGGATTATACTTTCAGAGGCTGCTAATACAATCCAGCTGTCTCTTCCGGGCTGAAGAATCCCAGGCTATTTAGTCATCCCTTGCTGAGAAGCCACTTCATGCCTCTGGCCATTCATCCCTCTGGACATCTCTGAAGGTTTCTGAATGATGAAAACACAACTGCACGCAACATCGAAGTTGCAGGCACACCAAGTATGTATCTAGCAGCATCATGATATCCCCCTCTTCTGTTCTCTATTTAATTCATTTTTAACAGTTTTCTCTCACAGTCCCAGGGGGAGATACTTTCATTGGACCTCAAGCTCTCACTGAAGTTGGCCAGATCAGGTCTCTGCATCTGATATATGAAGTTAGGATTAGGGTTTTTTTTAAGTCACTTTACACATTTATGCTTTCGACGACAAAATGAAAGGGGGACAGAAGAAACCAGTGCCTTTTGTGAAGAGAAACAGAACGTGTTACAGGGACTGGCGTCTGTATTCACTTAAAACAGTATCTGAATGGAGCTTGTGGATCATGGTGAGAGGCAGCAGAGTTGGAAGCATTGCGCTTAGACGAATTTTGGAAATGAGTGGCAGAATACATAAAGAAGATGCTCCAATCAACTCGCATCTTACTTGATTAGGCCAACTACACAACCACACGTTCCAGAGAACACCACTAGAGAAAGATAAGTCTCTCCCTCTCCACCCTCTCTGCTAATGCTTACCTGGCTTTCTGTCACAAGGAAGACCCAATGCCAGCTCTGAGCACATCCCAACCCACCATTAGCACTTTTGCCGGCTACTACTTGGGTCTGCAAGTTTAGTAATATCTTGTATTTCCACATGTTTTCTAGGTATGGAATACACAAACAGGAGGACTTTGGCTAAGGAAATCTGAACAGAAGCCTGAGTGGCCAGTTCTGGGCTTCCTTCTCGCCTTTGTCACGGAGCTGCAACGTGGCCTTGGGCAAGTCATGTAACCTTCCTATACACAGGTTTTCTCGTACTAAAACAAAAGTAATTACAATGGTCTTTCTCATAATGTTGTGGGAATTAATCAATCAAATTCCTTCCTAAACAGCGGATGTAGTAGAACTGAAATAGAAGATGCGGTCAAGAAGTGGTTTGCTGGCATACCCTCCTCTCGTGACAGCGCAGCTATAGTTCCCATGATTTTTACTATTAAGGAAAGACTGCGTTAAGTATTGGAGGATCTGTCTGCTGCTCTAACTATTTAAGAAAAATGGTTACCGGGGAACCAAATGACCTTACACGTCTGTAGGGAATTTTTGGACATCCATTCTGATATTCTCAATATTATGTTTTGTTTTCTCAATTCATCATAAACAGTCTCCCTTCTTTAGTATTATTAATGACCATAAATTTCTATCTATCTGCCACATACTTTAGCTTACATGTTTCCAAGTTGCTTCTCTTCAGGTCATTAGCTTGGGCTGAAGTTGCCTATATATTTTACCATCCTCAGGTGGGTCACCTAAACAGCCCTGCTAATTGCCACTCTCTTCTACTGCAGCAAACCAGGACCTGCTGATGAGGACCTCACTGCATACTGATCCATCTCTTGGAAAGGAGTGTTGGACCTAACAAGAATGGTGTTCTCCCAGAATTACTCTCCTGATGCATGGCTAGGCACATCTCCAATCACACTGACTTTGTGTGGTCACCTCACTGAAGAAACACGAACTGTACTGCATTTACTGATTTCGCAAAACCTTGAAGTAAGCTGGATACTTGAGTCAGTCACGATGGTATGGCCAAACATGTACATGGATAGGTATATCATTTAGTAAATTTTTTTAATCTGCAAAGAATGACGGAGCGGACAGGAATCAGCTGCCTAATATATTCTGCTTCCACCATAGCAAAGCTGGGACCAGTATTAAAGCAAAGAAGCAAACAAAAAGCAGCGTAGAACAAATCCAAAAGTGTAAAGGGATTCTGAAGTCAGTCTTCATATGACAAGTCCTGAAACCACTCAGGAGAGGTAGAGCTGCTGCAAGGAGATAGTTTTCCCCATTTGATAAAGTTTAGTCCTCTCCCTTGGATTGATGATCTGAAAACCCACGTAATACTGAATTCTACTGTTCCTGTCACCATATGCTGAGGACACTGTCCACTAATAAAAAGGCAAAAGGATCATGATCAGAAAGCTACCAGTGAGAAGCGGAGGAACAGCACTTATGCAGAGACATGCCAGTACTGAGGTGCTAGAAAACTCATGGCAAATAACACAAAGAATCAGATACTTGCAGATATTTGCAGAAAAATGGACTAAATTATATTCGGAGGAAGTCTGTGATTTTCTACTGTTGGAAGAAATCTTCTCATTATAAGCTTAAACACTGAATACATTTAAATGTAATTTAAACTCCCAATGAGGCTTTCAAGTCGGTATTTTCAAAGGCATACAAATTATTTCAGAGGATGAACTCGTATTCCACTACGACAAGACTGAGAAAACTGTGCTTGGTCTGTCCATACACTTACCTGTAAGACAAGCAGTAGGAAGATGCAATTGGTTTCAAGGGAAGAAAGGACCACATAATGTAGAAAGTGTGAGACAGAGAGATGACACAAGGCAAAGACACTTGTTTCTCACCTCATTACCACGGAAAACAAATACTTACTAAATGCAACCCACCACAAATGGCCACGTGTAAACACAATGCCCATACCAGGGCCTACAATACCAAGAACTAGCAGCTTTCTGATTATCGGCATTTCGCCTAATCAAATTGTTCCCTGTCTCAAGAGGATTTTTACGAAGCATTTAATTTGCCCCAAATACTTTCCAAAAGCAGCCAGTAAATATACCTTATCAGTATTCTAGGGGGTTGTGGGGAAGGAAATAAAACCATAAACTTTACTCTTTCGAGAGGAAAATAAAACTTTTCTGAAGAGCAAATTTATTCTAAAACATAATGTCTAATGCAAACATTTATTTTTAGAAGTTGTCTGCACTGTAATAGTTAGTTCAACAGAATTTGGGACACGCAGTTACAGGAATCCATATCCCGAGATAAAGCCACATAATACTGGAGCATCACAGGGCTGATGATATTTATAATCATGTCACGAACATCTAGAGAACCAAATTTGGATATAACTTAAAGCTCAATATTCAAAATATTGTGCACAAAAGGTAAACAAAAAAAATCAAATCCATTTATTTTCATTTGCAAACCACCTAAGCAGTCTTGAAAGATAAGCTGGATCGAGAACTGGCTGAATGGCAGAGCTCAGCGGGCTAGGATCCGTGGCGCAGAGTCTGGCTGGAGGCCTGTGACCAGCGGTGTTCTCCAGGGGTCGGTGCTGGGTCCAGCCCTGTCCAACACATTCATCACTGACCTGGATGAAGGGAAAGGGTGTATCCCCAGCAAGTTTGCTGACGATACACAGCTGTGCAGCTGACTCCCCAGA
>VZSC01010396.1:303694-359143 GCA_013398225.1 Steatornis caripensis
GGGGATCTCCAGAGGGCTCTTCCAACCCCTGCCATGCTGGGATTCTGTGATAAAGAAAATCTACTTGCTGGGGAAGAAGAGTCTATTGGACAATGGGAAATGCCAAGACCTCACAACTACCTGCCTGGACAGACATTTTCTGCAGGAAGAAATTATCATCCACATCTTTCAGAATTTACATGACTCGTACCTTCTCTAAAAACACGCCAGATAAATAATTTTCTTTTAATCTTACAACAAGTTACGTTAGCTTTAATATCAACCACCAGAACTGTGAAATACACAATAATCTCCCTCACATAACCAAAAAGACTCAGGATATAAAACACCACTTAGAACTACAAATGCCATACTGACACTGTCCACTGTCCATGGGTACAGCACACATGAGATTTGCTTTTTTTTTTTTTTAAATCAAATGAGTTGTGGCTATTTTTCTTTCTGTTTTTTATTTTGCTTTTATTTTTTTTCCCCTTCAGCTGAATTACTTACAGATTTTACGGGGCTTTCCTCCTAGAAGTTCTAATAAAGTGAAGATTGAAAAGCTGAAACAAACAGTTTTACCCTTTTACTATTTTTAGAAGCGCATTTGAATTCTTATGAGCATACTTCAGTAACTAAAAGGGCAGGGCAGAGCGGAAAACATAATTTCCAATGTATTCCAGCACTGCAAACGGAAGAATCTGATGCAGTGGACAGAAAGGGATAGGAAGGAGAGAAAAGTGAAGAAACCAGGACTAAACAAAGAAATGCAAGGAGATAAGCAGAAGGGCAGATGAGAATCAAGTTACCAGGCAGAGGAAAGACAATGTGAAATACAAGGCAATAGGGCAGGAGGAAAAGACAACAGAAAACATGGTAGAGGTAGCAGATTTACAAACAAAAAAGTTTAAGGAAAATTACTTTTCAAAACCAAAGTGAAGAATGAATCAAGAGAAATGTGAACTAAATGAGGAAAACATAGAACTGAAGTTAAAAGAGAGGCAGACCACAACGAAGGCTCACAATTGAGATTAACAGACACTTTTGTGCATTTCCATGGCTGATGTTCTGTCTTCCTAAATTTAGAAGAGACAATGGGATGAATCCTTTTATTGAATTGGCAGGGCACTTTATTTTCAATTATGTGGTTCAAAAATTAAAATTGCCTTGGCTGGTGCTAAATGTCTGAAATTCTCGACCTTACTCTGGTACTTTCACTATGGGTGGGTAATGTGCGCTTTGGAGATACTGCTTATGCTAAAATCATTTTTCTATTTTCTCCTTCAACTGTCCAGTTTTTTGCAGCACATGCCAGTTTGAGAGTCTGCACACTCTCTTTAGGTCCAGGCCTTAGCCACATAAATAGGCAGGCTCTTTAGTTCCTGGTGTTTTCATACTAAAATTTAAACAAATATTTAATGTTGAAATAAGGGGCACAAAAGATGTGCTGGTAGAATAAATCCAGTTTGTTGGACACCGCTGAGATTGTTACCGGCAGGAGTCCATGCAAACAGAGATATTTAAGTGAGGATCACAGATGTCACTGGTTCCTTAAGAAAAATGATGATTGGAATTTATTTTGCTTCTGTAGTTCACTTATGTCTAAAAACCCACAATCTCTGCTTTTAAAACATCTCGCATAACTCAGGCAAGTTCAGTTGTCCACAGTGGATTCAACATTCAATGCAGCATTGCCTGCAACTGCAGAAAACTAGACATCACACTCTCAGTGGACCACAGCAGCCCACACTGTTACTGCTAACACCAGTGTGTCTGTCGAGGATTGCTTCCCCAGGTATGTTCTACAGACAGCTTTTGCACGCATTGCTCCACATTTTACAGCTCAAATGGGAAACAAGTTTATAGGGCTTTATACTGGATGTCTCCTATCAACCAGAGGTTAGTGGTGCAGCTGTCGTTGTCATCTTTACAGTTCAGGGTTAAAACTGGTGATGGTCTTAACAAAACAAATGTCTCTGCTTACTGATGTAAACTTCATAGGAAACCTGCAGTCTGCAGTTAAGAACACTTCACCGAAGTGAAGACAGTTACCAGTTTCTTAGAAAGTTTTTAAAGTTAAAAGTTACAGTTTTTAAAAAATATTTTTAAATTTTTTAAAGATTTCTCTCTATAACTTAGCATTTGGTTACCAAATATAAATCAAAATTTCCACCTACCCACCCTCCAACAGGGAATACCTCTAGGAGACACTGTCAAAACTTAAAAACCTTTTTTAAGATTTCCATTGTAGCTGCTGAAAAGAATAATCAAGGGAGCTGCTTTTCTTTTCCCAAATATGCTATGTACGTGAGTTGTGACTTACCCTTCTGAACTGCAGCACCATGCCAGAATAGATCTCTCTATTAAAAGTACCTTAAAATGTTATTATATTCCATAACTGAGTGCGCTGCACCACTACAAGTCCCGAACATGTTTTGAGTTCATTCTACGTTTTCAGAAAACAAACCAAAAGGCTAAGACAATAAACAAATAAACCTGAATAATGATTCAGGCCCATCAGCAGATGCAATGGTAAAATACACTAACGATATCATGAATGCAGAAATGTTCATTTGTAGTATTGTCCAAACATAAAACAAAAGGAAGAGGACTTGTCTCACATAAGGATGGATGACAAAGCATCTTCAAATACAAACATATAGTACTGAGAAAGCTGTTACTATTTATAAAGACTTAACTAGCAACAAACAATAGATAGTTTCCACTCAAAAGTACTGTAACTGCTGGTTGATCTCCCTGTAGCCTCTTTCATGTACATTTTTAACGTATCCTGGAATCCTAAGGTAATCACAGAGATGTGGAATGGGTTGAGTATCATGCCAAAAGGACAAACAGAAGTGACTCAGGTAGGGGAAAAAAAAGCTGTCATCAGTCCCCAAGCATAGTGAGTGAAATCTGATGGGGAGCTCACTCAATAAAAATGACAGAATTCCTGGCAACATGACTCCAAAACAGGTCTTCCTGAACAAGTCTCATCTCTCTTCAAAGGGACTGTCCATTTGGTCCATTAAAGTAAGTACATACAGGCAGTACATGAATCTTTATAAGGTACACAACTTAGCCCTGCATGGCATAATGCTTAAAAGAGAGCATCATGCTATAACAATAAAGCACATGCTAAATGGGTTAGGAACTGGTGGGCTGACAGGTCGCAAGGAGCAGCTGTCAGTGGGTATTTCTAGTGGGTCTCTGCAGAGACTCATAAGAAGCTTAAAAGTATACAAAAAATTTAATTGCTGAAAAATTAATGGCAATGAAATTTGCTAATGGCACGAAGTCTGAGTGGGCAGTCACGCATGATCTGCATCACCATGCAGGAAGCTAGAGCAGCAAGCAGGAGAGCCTGAATTTGTATACAACACTTACCAGATGCATACTGAAATGCTGTGCCCAAGTCTGATCTTAAAAAGGATCTGAAGAAAAAGATGTCTGAGAGGTGGGATAACGAAAGTAGCTCAGCACGCCTCTAAACAGAGAATTCCCGTCACTAGGAGGATCTGCAGTCAGCCCCAGAAAAACACTTCAAGAGCCAACAACTAGAAAGAAAAGTTTTCAAAAGCACAGTTGGTTAACTAACAGGTGCTTCATCTTTGATGCTTTCTGCAAACCCAGAATGAATTTGTCTGCTGAAGTGCCAGAGGGAAACCTAAGTATGCTTTATTGTCATCTAGGTTACTGGGCTTAATACACAAGGTATCTGAATGAAAGGTGACGGTCTGTGACATACCAGCAAACAGAGAAGGACTGAATGATCTGCTCAAGTCTTTCAAACTTCCAGCAATTCGTGAGTCCTGTGCAAACTCTACGCTCTGACATCAATCCACAGATTTCAATGAGTTTGAAATAATTTCATGCTTACTCACCTAGGCATAACCCACTCCTTGTCAAAGAAGGGAATGAATTATGGGAGAGCAAGCATTCAAAGTTTGGCTTTGCGTTGATTTATGCACTGGTAGCATACAGACTGTGCTCTTGTAAGGAAAGGGAACTCAGATGAAGAGCACAGAGGAGTTTGCTGCATTGGCCATTTCAAAGGCACCTGCAGACAGGAGCTCTGAAGGAGCAGGTGATGCTCCCTCTGTCCCTCGCCGGACTGCATCAGCCTCTATGGCTCACATCAGTTAAGATCAAAGCATGACTTCCCCACATAAAACAAGTGACCTCGTATCTAGGATAGAAAAGTGATGTCTCTCAGTGATTCTGGTTCTTCATGCTGTATGCAGTCTGTCAGAGGAAGCACAGTACTCAATTACTGACCGGACACAAGGCCATACAGACAAAATGGCTGCTAGGATTTAACAAAACAGCTGTCAAGAACAGCTATCAAACAGCCTCTCACTTCAAAAGAGTAACTGTCTGGCATTAGTGAATAATTCTTAATGGGCAGGCCAAGGAAACTTTCCATTTCGGCAGTGGAGCCTTGGATAAAAAGAAATCTTAAGTTTTATACAAAGTTCATAAGAAGCGGGAGAGGAAATAGGGAAAAGAATACCTTCAGTTTAAAAAGAATAAACCAAACAGAACATCCAAGTCTATCACAGCTTGCCTGGTTGGCAAGAAGATGTGTCAGGAACAAGCCTCACACTGCAAAGAGAGCAGGGGAAGGGCAGCCGGCCTCAGCCTGTTGTGGCACCGTCCCTCCCGTCACCACGGCCCCCCCGGCATTACCACTGCCGCGTACCCCAGACAGCGCGTTTCGGACTCACGCAGCCCTTCTGCCTTACCACTTGCGACCTGGATGAGCGGCTAAGGGCAAGCTGGGAGCCCACAAGCAGCCAGGCATTTGAGCTCTGGAAGCGGGACGCAGGATGCGTCCCTCCAGCAGCGTACAGCTCTGCGCACAAAGCACTGCTAGCACTGCCATCTGCTGCAACCGAGCTGAACGTCAGCCAAAGGCAGCATGGAAACACAAAGGAGCACAAATTGCCTCCAATTCTTAAGCAGGAATGGTCACACAGAAAGGTATCAAAGGCAACTGTCTTTGCAGTGTGAACCATTCCGTTGCTATATAAGCATCATCAAACTTCAGCACCTCCAGCTCCTGGGCCAGGCTTTGAAAGAAGTGTCGGGAGGGCTCTGACTGTTTGCATTCCGAGTTATTGATTTTTTTTTTTTTCATATTTAAAACTTCTCTCGCTAGTTACACAAAGCATAAAATTAATTTTTCAGACATGGTCAAAGCAGCTTAGAATTTAACGTGACACTTTAACTCTGGACTTAGAAAACAAACCAAAACCAAACCCACCATAAGCTGCAGAATAAAGCTGATACTGCTGTAACCACAAGAAAAACGCTATCATGACTGCTGTATTTCTATTTCTGAATAGCTGTATGACATAATCAAAGTTCTGTGCCAAAAACTGCCAGAGAAAATACTCTTGCAGCTCCCCCTCCATCGTAACAAACTCATGACAGGGAAAAAAAATCTGAAGAATAATAGTAGAATTACATCAGCAGATTTAAAAAAATCTTCTGCAGAGTAGAATTACATCTAAAACAAAGTCCAAGTTATTGATCAAGCAGTTCAAATTTGGGACCAAATATCTTGATTCACAGCAAAAATGCCATCAATGCCCATGGGAAGTCTATCTGGGCCGAACTGCTTACTGAAAACACATGTAGGTTGCAAAGTAACTGTGGCAATAAGCACCACTTCATTGGAAATGATGACAGTGATCATTTTCCAGGCAAGGTTTAACTCTGCCCTTTTATTCTGTGTTGCATCACGGTTAATTCATATCTAGTAAGGAACAGAGATTCAACAGGTCTTCAATTAACACACTTAAAGCTGAATAAAATTGCCACTTCATCTTCAGGTTGCTGTTCAGAAGGTTCACTCTGATCACTAGGATTGGAAATTACTTATTTTCAACAAATCCCTTCGTTCTGGGGAACTTGGACTTGTCACAAAGGCAACAGAAACCCATTAAGTGAGTGGTCCAGGCTTCACAGAGTATTATGTCTCTTCCCTGGATTAACTCGTATGTGTTTAAGTATAATCCAGAATAAGCAGCTAAATGTTATCACATTAGTAGTAAATAACAGCAGTGCTTTTCAACTTAAACAGACAACCCAAACAGGAAACTTTTTTTGGAGGAATAAAAACCTCAGGAAAACCTTGTTATATTTCAGAGCGCTCTGCTGAAAACCTGCTGGCACTGGTTCTTGTCCTACAAGAATCTCTGAACAACCAGTTACTGAAGGGAAAATCAATCACAGCTCGGTCCCTTCTGCACGAAACCGATCCAGTATTTATCTCACCTCACTAACCATAAGCCAGAAAAAAAAACCCAACAAAACAACCCAAAAAATCAAATAACACAACAAAACAAAAAAAACCTGTCCACTTATCTGGAAGCAATTATTTCCAAAAATCATGTCCTGGACCTTACCACATGGTCTCCTCTGTTAGTTCACACACGTGATCACAGAACAGTTTGGGTTGGAAGGGACCTTAAAGATCATCTCGCACCAATTCCCCTGTCACAGGCAGGGACACCTTCCACTAGACCAGACTGCTCAAAGCCCCACCCAACCTGGCCTCGAACGCTTCCAGGGAGGGGGCTGTCACAACTTCTCTGGGCAACCTGTGCCAGTGTCTCACCACCCTCATTGTGAAGAGTTTCTTCCTAAGATCTAATCTAAATCTACCCAGTTCTCAGGTTAAAATAACGCACCCGCCTCATTAAAGCATGTTATTCTAAGTTTCCTATTTACACCTTTGGCTAAAAACAAAGCTGAGCAAGCGTACCCTAAACGTGTGTGAAAGTTACAGTTCACCTCCTTGCTCATTTGCTTGGCACCAATACATGCCCCTTCCTACCCTTGTTCTGCTGTGATTTATGGGAAAGGTATGAAAGTGCAGGAACTCTTTCTTCTTGTGTTTGAAATGGATCTAGCACATTAAGGTTCCCGGTCCTAAACGAGGCTTTTTATACTATCACACAAGCAATAAAAGATACTTCAGTATTCAAATTACATCAAATTATAGAATGACCATAATGGATAATTCATGGTTAAAAATATCCTAAGCAACACAGTCAATACCAGCCACTTAAATACGCATTGCCTGTAAGACTGAAAACTCTTCTTTTTGTAGTAAAGATTTTACCTATATGATTGAAGAGAGATTTCTTTGCAGCCGTACTTTAAAAATATAGCTTTTTAAGTTAAGGAAACACTTTAAGATTGAAGCTTTCCTAGTCCAAGGCTCAGCCTGCAGCAGATTTTGCAGTTGAGTAATAAGCCCTTTTAAAATATGGTTTATTATGGAAATACTGTCAGAGCCTTAATTAAAGTAGGCGCCACAACAGTAGGGCTGCTTACACAACAAACGGATCCTGCAAAGAACATCAGGCTCTTGCTGACCTCCGCATTAAGTGCTTTTATTTCAGGCCACCATTTCAAGTGGTATTGTCGATAAAGCCATCTGAATGAGATCACTCGTACACCCCGCTGCACAGCCCATGGAGCGCTTGACAGAAACGAGAAAGATGAAACAGTAGCTAATGTCACCAGCAGCGCTTCGAAACCACGAATGTGCATACGTCTCCTGCAACAGACCAAGGAATCATTGTTGTCTGGGAAATGAAAAAGGACCTTTAAACCAGATTTTCAGGTCTGAGATTTAATTCAACTTTGGCTCAAATCTGCTGTGTAGGTCACAAAGAACTATGCTCCCACATCAACAATATTTCTGTCTTATTAAATTTTCATAAAGGGGGAAATCCTGGCCTCAGTGAAGTCAAGGGAAATTTTGCCAACAGCTTCAGAGCCCAAGTTTTACCCAAAGTGAATCAGAGAATCACCTGCTCATTAGAAATGTCGAGGCTTTTAGAAAAACAATGCTTTATGACAAGAATTACTGACATGTTGATGAAAGGGATCAAGATGGATAGAGCCTGAAAAGTGCAAAAATAACCTTAGTATCTTTCTAGCAAAGAAATTTAGAGCCTGAATCCATTTTACAAGCAGCGTGCCTATCCCCGGCAGGAACGTTCCCAGAATACAGTGCCTTCCATCTTACTACAACCTTCATTCCGGCAAGTGCACCATGTGTCTAGGTTTAATCCCACAGTTCCTTAACCCAAGGCAAACAGGATTCTTTCCCAGTCAATTACGTTAATTGCAAAAGAACTTGTCTGTCCCTAGGGAAACTGTGGGAAGATCACTGCATGACCACGCCAGTGATTCTGGCCACATCCTCAACGCCACTGCAAAACCACAGGGCAGGACGGAGGAAACGGGGCTTCTGCCTCCAGGTTTAACTAACGCTTTCAGCTCTGCAAGCAGACTGCTTTGAGGAGGGTGCTGCAGGTTCTCTGAATAGATGGCATCCTTGGACACGGAGAGTTTTAAAGTGGGTTTTTTTGAGGGTACAATGCAGGCACAATCTCCCCTCATTTTTTGCAAATGCCCCCCCGCCAACTTCCTTTTGTATTTGGTCTTCCTAAAAAAAAAATGTTAGGCACGCACAGGACACCAGGTATTTTTCAACAAGAAAACCAGTCATATAAAGTATGACTCGACATTCAGGTTTATTCAGTGAAAGAAAGGCAGTGCTAGCACATGCAAGGAGCCCTGTTTAGAAATATATGAAGACACAGGATCGAAAACCACGTCAGCTAATGAAAAGCTCGCGGACTGTGCTCTATCCAGCCCACAAAGAGAAGGCCAAGGAATAACTTAATCTCACTGTAATTGCGTAAGTACGGGAAACAAACATTTGATAGAGGACTTTTCACTTTGGCAGAAAGAAGTCTAATAAGGTCTAATGGCTAGCTAAATCTAGACTGATTTCAAGGCATGGCATATATAACAGCAGGAGAAATAAATCATTCAAAGGAAAGGAATGGAAGACCTCTTGGTCCTCCCAAAAGCTGAAAAATCACAAGCCAGAGCAAACCCCACTAAAACATACCACACATTGTTTGGATAATCCATCACAGAAAGTGTTTATGCCAAGATTGCATGTTTCTTTCTGGATCAGCCCCAATTAAAACAGTCTTATGGCCTGCAGGGGATTGTTTTATCTGGTCATAGTGGTCCCTCTGGGCTTTCTAATCTGTAATGTAATTTTCAATCACAGAACGGGACTGCTATGTGCTCTCCTTGGTTCCATGCCTGGAAGTGTCATGCGGTGCAGGATGTGGTAAATAAAAGCACATAGCACTTATTTTTAAAGCTGGCTGGGATGAGATAGCAAGGAAAGACTATTTGTGGGTGGTTTAAATGAATGTCCTGTATTTAATTCATAGCTTTCATCAGATGACACAGCAAGAAGCGTATAACAAGGATCAAACAATTAAGATTTACTGAGAAAAAGCAGTAATTCTACGTCTTTGGAATGAGTAAAGATGGTGTGCTCCTCAGCCAGCCACTAGATTTTCCTTTTCCATTCAGCAGTTTCCCCCAAAGCCTGGGAGTGAAATACGTATCTATTTGTGTTTGGTTTAGTGACATCCTGTTTAAAAACATACCAGATCTCTCTGTCCTGCTGGCAAATTCTGGTGTGTAAAACGGGGACAGAACTAAAAAATAAATATGTCTGAGCATGGTCTCTCTGTTCAACATTTAACTGGCTCCAGCTTGCTTCTGATCACTTTCAATTCTTTGTGGATTTGCCAGAGTGGAGGTGGCCAAGCTGCTCTTCTACCTGCCTGACACTGCTGTACTGCTCACGATTTCAACACATTTCACACTTGGCAGAGTCGGGGCCAGGTCTGCCAAACGCCTGGGTAGATTTTTATATTAAATAACAATAAATCTACTTGGCCCAATAATGCAATTTTTCCAGAAGTGCCCTAGTCTTTCTCGAATTCTCCAAGCAATCAACAGACAAAAGATGCTCTTATCTTGCATGTTTCTTTTAAAAGAGTGCCTGTAATTAGGAAGAAATGTAACCGATACAAAGTTAGCTCAGTAGAAAACTGCAGGAATGGCAAAATGATCAAATTCATTTGTAAAACCAGACAAAACTAAACCTTTGCTCGTGTTTATCCAATGAGGTTCCAGCAAAGAAATATTCAAGAACATTTTAATAGTACATTTCACAGCCTAGATAAAACCAATATGAAAAAAAAAATCTAATTCCAAATCTTGGGCAACTTATCTTTTGAGTATAAATGAAAACACTCAGTACGGCTTTTAAATCGGTAGCCTCTTTTTATTACTTTTTAATGATAAGCAGATCTGTTTATTAAATATCAAGTGGCCAACTTCCATTCCACAAGAGTTGTATGTATAATCACTTTTTTCTGGAAGGCAGCACTGCAGTGTTCTGGAAAGACAGTCATTCTTTTAATCGGTTGGTGTCTGTACTTCATGAGCTCCTTTAAAATTAACATGAAAGAACTATACACACACAAAGAGCATATTCACAGCCAGACAAACAACGAATAGCTCCATGAGGTCAGATCGCGATACTACAGCAAAGACTTGTGTAGCATGTGTGCATGTTATTTAAAGTTCAAAAAGTCACATACATTTTTAACAAACCAAAAACACACACATTATGAGTTTATTACTGTTGAGTCTTCAGAGCAATAGCTTAGCGGCCTGGAATAATAACCCAAGTTGAAGTGTATGATGTCCCATGTATTTTTCTGCACGACTGATTTAAGCCCCACGCGGCTCTGTAACCGGACAATTCCCACCCTTCACTCACTTAACCTGCGATTCCCATAAAATACAAACTTCCTCCACCGTAACAAAGAGAAACTAAAAACAAAAATTATGCAAATCACTCCTCAAAACAGTTCTCTCTCTCTGTCTCAGAAAAGGAGAATGAAAATAATTAGTCTACTGTATTTAAATTCTACATAATTATTTTCTCTCACTTCACTTAGCAAGAGAAAAACAGTCTGACTGCTTTGTGGTTAAGTCGCAATGTGTTGAGCAAATTTCCAAGGTCCCTGCAGCAGATTCAAGGCTCATGAGCTCTGTTCATGTTAAATCAGAAATTCCACAGTTTTGAAAAAATTCGTAACTCCTCAAAACAGAGAAGTGCAAATATAGCTGTTTAACAACCCTGAAACCCTGTTTAAAATAAATCCAGTTCGTTAGGTAAGGAAAGGAAGTAAAAATGTCAGCATCACCCCCACCACATTTCCTCCAGAGCGGTGTATGCGGGGAGCATGTCAACATAAAAACCATGCAGTGTTGTCAGCCCACAGAGAGAACTGTCTATTTGCACCTCCGAAACGCGGGACTTGGCTCAGACAGGGAGGGTCTGACCCTGTGCATAGTGCAGGGGTGGTCCTGCTGTCCCCAGCTTCCTGGAAGCCTGACTGGAAAGGGAATTTTTTTGTTGTCAGACTGTAGGATTTGGGAAAGTCCCTAGACGGGGATTCCACCATTGGGCTATGCTAAAATGTTGAACAACCTCCCAGGAGAAACTCAGCTGGTCACTGCGTTAGGGCTCATTCTGTCCCTCTGTCTCACAGACTACATGCTTCCAGCATATTTGAAAAAAACCTCCACAGCACAATCTTCCCGGTGGCCTCATCCCACCTTGTGCAGCTGCATCTCACGTGTACCCCCTAGAAGCTGATCCACCAAAGCCTACCACTACAGGTAGGTGGCCACGTTTTTCAGTGGAGAAGGAAACCTAACAAAACTCTTTCCCCTACATTTGCGAAGGAAAAAGACCACCAAAACACAGTACGTCCCTTCGTCCCAGCCTCCGCGATAAAAGCAAATGGGGAAAAGTGGAAGCTAATTTTGGTCTTCCCCCAGCACACACCTTTGTGCCATGTCTGGGAGCGCACTCACAGCTCCACAGACTTGGGCACATATCCAGCTACAGCAGTATCTTCACTGGATGGTCAAAGACACGGAGATGGAAAAGGCCAAAAAAATCCTCGCAACCAACACCGCAACAGGGGGAACATGCTCCTGATTGAACTAAGTGCCTCTAATGAACAAGATTACAAAGACAGCTCACTAATTTTAAACTAATATAGTTACCAGCAAAAGTTATTAAATCCCCAAAGAAAACAAAATAATTGCTGAATTCTATAAAGCCATTCAGAGAAACACCCAGTGATGCCTCTGTAAGACACACAGCTACCTACGGCGGCAGAGGAACCTCTTAAAACTCTCTATTACATTCTTCATTTCACCACCCGAAATCACAAGGATTATCACTTCAACGGGACTTAATTAGTACCTGAACCTAAATGCGCCTTATCTGCCTGCTCTATTGTTTAACTTTTAGGTGGTAACACCTGTCAGAGCAGGACAGAGCCAGCCATAAAAGTAAGGTGTCTACTTATTCTGGCAAGCCCCTGCCACCACTAGCCTCCTGAGCAGATGCCCGAGGATGTCTCGGCCCTCTCTAACAGCCATTTTGGCTTGACAGGCCCGCAAAGGTCTGTCGGAACAAGCCCTGGCCTTCAGCAGCTTGAGGATGTTTGCCAGACAGAGAAGTTGTCTGTCAAGCCAAACTGCCAGGCTCACTGTCAGCTGGAGGCCATGACTTCACTGCTCACTGAAAACGTGGTGGACGTATGCGTCTTCTGGTTAATTGGTTTGAATGGTCCCAGCAATCAAGTGTTTTCATATGACCCCTTATTTTCACACTATATAGAATACCTGCCTAGAGCTTTAATTCAACAACTCTCCAAACTAAAGCAGGTTACCTTCTCCTAGTTGTTACGAAACACAAAAGGTATCTAAAAGCATTTAAAGAGCTGTAAATTACATCAAACCCCCATTTTAAGGTTTTTATAAAAACTTGCCCTGGGCTTAAATTTGAGAACAGAGTACATCTGCCCCCTGATCTGTAAATTGTACATTCATGCGGAGGATATCAGTGGGGAAAAGTGTCTCAAATATTTTATATATATTTTTATATTTATCAGTATATTTTTATATATGTCAATAACACAAATAGGTACACTTACAGAATTCCTTTTACTTTAAAGGGGAGGAATTTAAGATACAGTTTTCAAACTGACTGTGAACAAGACTACAAAAGCACAAAACCTGACAAGTAGGAAGGTGATTCAGGCTACCTGAAACACCACGGGCTTCCCTGAACAGTGCTTTGCATGCAACCTACAGTACTATCAGCAACTGAAAATTAAGTTTAAGGCCCACACTCACAGATAACATTGCTGCACCTCAGCTTTAAGACCATCAGACTGAGCACGCCAGCTGGCAATGCCTCATCTGAAAGATCATGCACATCACAGACAATTTTCCAGTTAATATCAAGTTGTGTACACATGATGGATGGAACAGTAAGGCAGTTCAAAGTTCTCATTACTTGCCCAAACAGGCCCATATTTAAAGGCTGTGTGAATAAACCTGATGCTAATCTACGTACTGTGGTTAGCTGCTTCTAAAATGAAACCTCCATCCTGATGTGATCTGATCACCATATTGTTTATCCAGTCATACTTGATTCACTCCAAAATTTCAGGCAGTCTGTTCAAAATTACCTAAGTTGAAGCTTGCTATAATCACATCTGGTTTAGCCTCCAGCTGTGTCTTACCAACTTGATTAAAAGAATGAAAACAAAGCCCCAGTGAAAACTAAAGCCACAGGTAGACCTCACCTTCAAAATACTGAGCCAGACCCTCCCTCTCATCATTCTTGTGCTACCAAGCAAAAGTCACTAGCGTCACTCATTGTAATAAGGGTGGATCTCAAGGCAGGACTTCATTTAAAATGGTCTGCAAGTGATAAACAATAGCCAATTATATCTATCTGATCTGCTGAACAGAAAAACTCAAAACACTGTAGCCAAAATAGCTCATCTCATTTGAGGGCTAAAGACATTCCAAGTCTCAGTTTCAAAAAAGTAGTGTTGGTTCCCACATCAAAACACGAAATTAAAAAAAAATGTTTAAAAAAAACACTTCTAGCATGCCTCATGATTCGAGATTGGCAGAACTCAGTTTATCAAGGAGTATACAGGATTTCCCCTTGCTATTCCCCATTAATTATGAAAAAAACAACATGCAAATTAAAATAACAGAAAACTTTGCAGAAAGGATTTTCGTTTATTGCGCACGCGGAGTCCTGACTTACTTTAATTTGCCTGCCATGAACCTGAACTTCTCCTTGTTACCTTCTAGCTTATACCCTCAAAATATGTCCTGCTGGCGATCTTAAATCCCTCCCAGACAGAGTTAAATCATTTTTGTTCTCCTTGAAATCCATGCAAAGAAGAGACTGAAACAAATGAGACATAAGAATTAACAGGAAAGGAGAAAGGAGAAAGGATGCTACGTACCATGATTAGTGAGGGATCACTTCAGGGACAGTCTTCCATGAGAAACTATTGACATTCCAGATGTTTCCATTCAAAATTGTAAAACTGCGATAACATGCAATTCTCAAACGTCATGTGAACACCTAGCCAGCCTTGGGAAATCCACCAAAAATGGATGAACCTTACAATTTTAAAGAATATTGTATACAAAGCATTAAATGTCCTTGTATACGTTGTATATACACACACACACACAATGTCTGTATAAACACACAAGGTGTACGCACACACCTACACAGATGCATACATTCAATAGACAAACTCTCTTAAAACTGTGCAAACCTAAAGCATCCCTGAAGCTAGTGCAAATCAACCAGGCTTAACTGCTCTCTCCAGGTCTTTGCACATACAGTCATCAGGGCTTAGGTACTGTCAGAGAAACTTCAGTGGGCAGCTTTCCATCTAGCTTGTGGAAAGGCACAACTCTTACCAACGCTCAAGGAATATCTGAAGAGGCTGAGAGACACCAGAGGCGTCTGCTCCCATGCTCACAAATAAAGACTGCTGGAGCATTTCTCCATTCCTGTGCTGCATGCGAACTGTCGCATCGGCCAACCGATCCAGACGTTAAACCCCAACGTACTACTGGCCTGGACCCAAGTACATGTAAATAATCCCTGATACAAGAATAAACCAGGAAAAAAATGAACTAGAAATTTGGTTTTGCTCTAGCATCCAGAATGCGTAATCCTCTATTATGCTTGTGCATATGAAGAACACGCAACGTTCTTTTCATCATTCTAAAAACACTTAGACGAAGTTACAAATCATCTAGTGAACATCTCCAAATCTTGCACGAGATTTCTAATCCTAATGCAACAGATGATTCACGATTTGTAGCCTGAGTAAGTGAAATTGCTGACATCAAAAACATTGCCAACAGTGAGCTGGCATGATAATTATGCCCACTTACTGTCAGCTAGCCAACTGCCTCCCAAAAATAGAATCACAGATATGAGATCTAATTAGAAGTGTCTGAATTACCAGGGTTCCTATATTTTTTTAAAAAAAAAAGTTATTGATGAGAACTCAGCAGCAAGTTTCCATTCCACTACAAGCATTCTAGTAAAATGTTCTCTCTACTGTAGAGTATTAAAACTCCAGTTTAATGACTGGCCCCATGAAAAACTTCCTACCTGGCAGTTTTGTCCTTTGTTCAGAGTGAAAGATTTACAACTAATTCTTTATTTTTTATGAGATGTTTTAGGTATACTGCAAATAAAGCACATCTTACAAAGGATCACAAGAAGACATCTGTAAAGAGAAGATACATGCTGTAAACTGCGTTGAGAGTTTTTGAAGTACAATCGAACGTAAGCCTCAACTGGTAATGAACAATTAATTAGCGTGCATTTGTAAAAACATTTAAAATTTAGGGCTGGTCAGATTACACATAACCATTTATTATGAAAACACACTTACTGGTTTACTTCCTACACTATTAGAAAGCATCCTGAGAAAGTACAGAACTATGTGAAATCAGAGCCCATATCTAGATGCATCTTGGAGGTCAAGTCCAAACTAACTCCTTCAGCAAGGACCTCATCTTGCATCTATGCTTTGGAGTCTTCTGCATTAAAGATGCTGAATTTAATCTCCCTAATTACATCCCCAGGGCTCCTGTTTCGAAAAGTCCACATCCCTTCTGCTATTGCTTGACTTGGGCAATAATTACAGAGGCTCACAATGACTGGGTATCAGCTGTCATTTTCACTGCTTTTCGTAGCATCTCAGGACGCTCCAGGATAAGCCCCAGGCTGGCATACACCATCAAGGAGACCAGCTTCAACTTCGCGCTGTAGATGAGATATTGCTTTTCAAGCAAGACAAAGGGCCACCTAACTCAGAGCTCTGGTGCCTCTCTTTGTGGTCTCCTCCCACGTTCTCCTTGTTCTATGTCCACGTTCCCACACTTCTTTTCTCTGCTGCTCAGACATACCAGAAAACAAACTACCTACAGCTTAGCAACACAGAGGGCTGAAACATAGGGCCCTTTTGTGCGACAGGACCCAATCCACTTTTCTGGAGTTGTTCTGTGATGTACCACAGACCCTTAACAGTGAGACAGCAGCCAGCTTGAGTGACAGTTAAGATGTAGGGAGCACACTTCCAGTTAAGCTTTGTGACAGTTGGATGTGCTGCATTACTGACATTCTCCAAGAGCCTTTGGCTCTTAGTGGTCATGTTTTACCCCACCCTCAGGAGTCTCTCAGCATGAGCAGCACAACCAAACTTACAGGAGTGGAGCTTCTGTCGTCATGGGATTCTCTCCAACCATTAAACATCTCCTATAAAGGCTACTGGAGCTGTCAGGCCCCATAGATCAATATAGGTTTACATTTACTGGAGGTTCTCCCTTCCCAATCCCTGTCGTACATTTACGTGCAAAAGGTGATAGATGAATTTAATCACATTGGACATTTTAAGATGAGAAGGGATCTCCAATTTCTCCTGAAGAGTAATGCCATAGCCACACCTTTTCATTTTACTACGGTGTTGATGACACTGATGTAACAAAGCCAAAGTATATTCAGTGTGCCCTGTTCACCAACCTACCCGCATTTACCTTCCCTAAATTCTGGTAATGCTGATGTGTCCATACACAAATCCACCACTGACTCATGTGATGCTTAGATTTTGTTTCATGTGTCGATGGAAACAGAACACCCTTGTACAACAGCCACTGAGAGCCTAGGGAAGCGGTCTGGAGGCTATGCAGTTCGTTTCCCCAACAAACTAGGAGAATTATGAAGCAGGGAGTAGTAAAAGCTGCTAGTCCGCACGACAGCCTGCGAGAGCACTGCTCCTTTCAGAAATGCAGCTCCTACTTGAGCAGAAACATCTGGAAAACCATCCGGGACCCATCCTGTACATACCTGTATCCACAGCTTCATTCTATGTGCAGACAGTACCTGCAGACATTGCAAGGGAAGACCAAAACTTTTCACTTCCTACAGGTACTTGTTACAGCAGCCGCTGTGCAAAATCCAGCGAAGTTTTACAAGCGCTCCAAACCTCAGTGAGCCATTTGATTTAGTGCTTCCTTAGAGATCACCGTTCGCTGCAGCGTAAAATATCACCACCTTCGAAAAAAGGGCTCATAAAGTGTTAAAACTCAGTCAAGCTGCAGAAAGCAGTATTTGAACCACATTGAAATGAGCATTTTTACATACCAAAAATGAAGCATTTTTGGTACTGACTGTTCCCACAGAAAGGGAACACTCAACTCTGATTTCCCCAAATGGAAAAAAAAAAGTAAGGAAAGACATTTTTAGATCGTACAAAAATACAAAGAACTGATATAACCAACAGGGAAGCGTGGCTTGTGTGTAACACTATTAATCTATCTTGACTGAACAATATATATTTTTTTTATTTCGCTCTTCCGCCTCCCTTTTTGTTTGCTGTTGAGGACAGATAAGTGCTACTGGCAGTATCTGGGCACAGGCATTTCACTAAACAGTAGATATTGTAATAGCAAAAAATCTTAGTCCCTCAGATTTTGCAGAATTTTGATTCAGGCCTATTTCACTGAAAGATCTTGGTTCCAGGTTCATGCTGGAAAAACAACTATTTACAGAACAACAACAAACATTTCCTCTGTGGAAAGTGCCAACCCAGTCAAATGAGATATTTTGAAATTCTGATTAAATCCGGTAAGCTGCTGCCAATCACACAGTATGAAGGCAAATAATAACCGAGACAAATACCGCTTCTGGAAGTCAAGAGGCATGTACAAGCAGAAGCATGGCTGGCTGAGTGAGGCACACAAGGAGTCCTAGCACAGAGACAAAAGCACCATGGTCAAGTTGAAAGACTGGTGCTAGCGACTGTTTAAGAACTGGAAATAGAAAGTAGTTTTGCTACAAGCTAGCGTTTAGAAGAAGCACATTCAGAACCATGAACCTTAATTTTGACTCAAGTAACAAAGCGGTAGTAGCAAAAGTTGATTAAACTTTCTAGCCATGGAATTATTATTTATCTTCTCTGGTGGTGGTGTAAAAGCTACCAGAGGACACAAAAAGCTTTACTGAAATTACGGTGAAGTGAGTTCTGCATAGAGATAAAAATAAGTCTTATGACTGAAAATGCCACAGTCAGGCTGAAGAACAGCATCATCTTTCTCTATCTTGATGGAAACCTAAGCGCAGAAGATGCATCTTCTCATTACTCTGCTTTACAAGAGACAACTCAAGAGTACATGGGAAGCCCATCTCCTGGTGCCAAGGCAATGGGGGCAGAGACGAAGATCGACAGAGTAAGTGTGGCAAGACTTGTCAAGTGCCACAATCTGTTCTTCCACCATTGCCAGGAATGGACAGAAGAGCAGGTGAAAATTCCTTTGCAAACATCGAGTCATGGTTTCTCAGCACTCACAGCATTAAAATAACCCTGGAAAGGAGGGTGCTTTAACAATCACAGCCACCCAGTGGCAGACTACTGGCAGAAATGTAGACAGCTCAATCTTACAGTGCTCTACTTTATACCTGACCAGAGTGGTGTCCAAGACAGACAGACTGACATCTGGATGAGTCCCAGCATAGCTTCACGAGCCTGGGAAGTGTCTGTCAATCATAGCGCTCCATAAAGGCAAGAAGATGGACATCCTGCTGGAGATGTTTTAGTCAGTCTCTCCTGGGGTAAGGCTGCACTGGAAATCCAGCAGGGACTGAGTACAGAAGCTGAGACTACGAAGCAGACGGGGAGTTCTTCCCTCACTGATGTGAAAAATGAGAAAGCCAATCAGCAGCAGCAGACACATTAGGAGTATTCATATGAAAAAAGACAGAACAGACTTGCTTGTTCTGCTAAATATTCAGAATTATGGTGTGTACGTTTCCTTTGTTAAGGGATTTTTCAAAATCGGTTCACAGCTGTGTCATCTTTTGTACCAGTTCTGTCAGGGCTTTTTTATTTACACTGAAGTGTCTTTTTAGGGAAGATGTAAAACTGTGCCAAGAAACAAAAGTGCTAAATCTTCTCAGACACGAGGGAATCTTAAGTAACAGTGTCACTGTGCCTTTGATCATTTAAGGGTATAAGTTTGGCACACGCTGTTGAGAGAAATCATACCCTCTATTAGTTCAGCAGATACAACAGAAAAAACAGACACACTTTGAGGCTCACCAACCTTGCCTGCCTTTATCAAGTCTGAAATAGAAGCTGTAATTGGCAAACCAAGTACCAATTGAAAGCAATTGCTCTGACTTTAACTTGTTTATGTTAATCAAGTAACAGTTTGGGGCGGGGGGCCGAGGGGGAAGATTACGGTTGATACTAATTCTCTTCAGCAAGATAACACATGCATCATCTTCCTCTTTACTAACATCCTTTTACTACACGGGCATCTACTACCTTTTCTTCCAAATTGTTTGACTGAAATACAGCTGTGCCTCCACAGGCAGGATGTTACGCAGGCAACATACAGGTTTGGTTTTAATTTTGCTAGCGTTCTGCCTGTAACAGACACAATCAAGTCTTTCAAGGCAGCCTGTGGATTTCAGACATACTTTCCATACTGAGAGGTGCATGAATCCTGTAAATGGCACCAAGAGCCTCAATCACATTTGAATCTGAATGGGAGGACACAGCCCCTGGACTGTAATTTAGCCACTTGTTTCCTAGGAAAAATCAACATCTTTTTTCCTCCCCACCTTCAGCTGGATTTATTTATTCCCTTACTATTCTCAGTAGCTCTGCAAAACTAATTTTCTTCATTTTTCAGTTTTCCCAGATAAAGAGGCAATTGCATCCTTCAATACTCAATATGGCTGAAGAACTCAACCAAGACAAAATCCAGTCATGATGAAAGAGTCAATGGAAATTCTGCTCCCAACTTTGAGCAGGATGAGTTGAACAAACTGTCGGATCCAGTATTCTCTTTCTTTGCTGGTGATTAATTTGTGACAGTAATATCTTAAAAGTAAATTTAGTTTTTCTATAGACTTTTCCAGGATTCGCTTACCCCTGCTTTATCATGGTTCTGAGAAGGCACGCATTACTGCATATTCATGTAAATATCCAGCATGTACTGGTAAATCCTTCTGGGTGTTTTCAGATGCTCAAATTTTCCATCAGTTTTAATAATCAGCATTTGTTCTGCTGACTGCTTCTCACTTCTTCCTTCTATTCCCAAGTTCAGGGATTCCACATTTTCATTTCCTCTTTTTCTTTCTGTTGGGACTTTTTTTTGTGTGTGGACGAATCCTGAATTTTGCATTTTTTTCATTTACCAAAGTTCTCGCAAGATAGTTACCTAAAACCAGGAATTCATAGTTGTTGTCTTACCAACCTGACCTCAAGCATTCCCTGTACAATTAAGGCAACTCAATTTAAAATTAATTTGAGTAAAACAAATACATACACCTAAACTGCAATTAGACACGTACTTGCAGTGTACTTTTTCAATGAAGGACATGCTATAAAGTGTGAAGAAGTGATAAAAAGATAAGGAAGGGGCTCAAAGTACTTTCCCACAGGAACAGACACCTCAACTCTTTCTTGCAATCCAAAATATCCCTCGTCTTTTGATTCAAAGAGCTTCAATCAGCTTAGTCCATCAGTATTGTGGAAAGCTAGCAACAATTCGTATTGAAACCCACTAATAACGTTAATGGGGAGGAAAAAATCTCTCAAAGTATAGATTTTCATAGAGCTAAACACTTAATAGTACAAAGCAGCAAGCAGTGATTGTAACAAAAGGTGAGGTGCCAGAAATTTCAAAAGGAAATGGATAAGGCCTTCAAGACCCCATTAAAATCTCCCCTGGGAATAATTTGCAATCTGCTTTAATTCATGCAGACAATGGATTAAGCATCTGAGTGTAAAACTTAATCTAGGGTTTTATGTCACTATGGGTTTCTTTCTACTCCCCCCCCCATTTCAAGCAATTCAGCAGGCACACCCTCTCCACACTACCAGCAGCCCCATTGCTCTGAGGGAGGAGGATTTAACTGATCACAGCATCACACAAATTTCACATAAGCCTGTGATCCTGTTGCTCGCACCAGTCAGCACTATGCTCTCTAAAACCAAAGTCTGGACTCCGCAGCTTCTGACAGATGGCAGGCCGTGACACCCACTGTTACTTGGTGCCAAAGCGAGATGACACCCACAGGGCCCTTTCTTTTCTTCTTCTTTCATGTCCGTCTCTTTTCACAATACCCAATTTACACACTTTTCTAATCTACTGTCATTTTCACTGGCTCTAATGCTAGGCAATATCACAATTAATTTTTAGTGGTATTACAAAATAGTCAAGTGGTATTTGCTTATGATGGCTCCAGGCATATTATTACATCTATGTCATACAGATTTTTTCATGGATCATATCCTGTTATTACCATAACACCTTACTGGCTGTAAACCTGCACCCCTCAGATATTTTTCAACGAGTTGACAGTTGCATTTCAAAGCAATCAAACAGTGAATTAGCTACCTCAAAAATAACGATTTATTATTACTCATCGCCTTGGGAGATGATATGCTTTGGACTCGTGAAAGCTGATCATTGTATTCCACTTCCCTCTTTCATAAAGCAGCTTCATGTGAAGTAGGCAAAACCTGCAGACGGGTGACATCGATAGCATTGCTGCAACCAAAAGGGAGAACTATAATAACATAACTTGGAGAAAATATGCACAGGAGCGTGCATGCTAAATCATATTGCAGCTCTAGCATTTAGAAAAAAAAGACAAAAGAGAGAAGCGAGTACAGGGGAGAACTTCAAAGTCAAAACTGGAACTAGACACAAAGTGTGCCGACTCTTCTGTAGCTGTCTATTGTTCTGCAGTGTGACTCAGCAGAACAAAGGCTTTTGTCTTCATTTAGAAATAGAGTCCATATTGCACAGGAAGTGGTAAAAATCCGCTGTCTGGAATGCGACTGTAGCTCCATTTGTTTTCATGGGGACATACCACAGAAAGTCCCCAGCTTTATAGGGACAGTAAATCACGACCCTGTTCCCTAGGAGCTGATGAGACCCACATAAGACTCTAGGTTTTCCTGTAAGAAGTCATCAACAGAAAAACAGAAATTTGTACAAAAAAGATGAAAGAGATAGTCGTAGCTGAGAACATTTTTTTTACTTGCATTTAATGAATCCGCAACTACTTGCATTTATACATTAAAATAGAAATAACACTTTGAGAAGCACAGGGGTACATGACAAAGTTGTGCTACCACTATGATCCAACACTGCGTAATAGTTATAATTAAAAAATGCTAGCAGGTTTAAGATTAACATCCATGTTTGCAATATTTGTACTTCCCTTTTTATATCATATCTATCACAGACATAAATGTTAAAGAAGGCTGAAAGGGGAACATGAATATCAAACAGGTTTTAAATAATCAATTTAAAAAAAACAAACTTGCTTTAACAGTACCAAGGGATGCTATTAATCACTTGGCTGCAATCAGACCAAGAGGCTATAGTTTATTAGCATTTTTACATTAAGCATCACGCAGTAGGAAAAACAAACAAGCAGTATGTTCATTTAAGGACAGATTTTTCTGTTCATGCACACACCACGATATCTGTGTTTGGACTAGTTTCTCTGACTCTCCCCTTCTTCCCCAAGTATTGCTGTTATCCCCAATCATCAGTGAATTTCCTGATGGAAATACAGTACTAGTCTATGTACAGAAATTACCTGCTATCATGCAAAGAAGCACACTTCCAGCTAAGAAGTGTAAGTTTTTTCTACTATATAAAAGTTAATTGTCTTGATCTTAGTGAAGTAATGTTTACCCTCAGTTTGAAAAAATAAAGCTCCACTTACTTCCATGTGCTTTTTTTGTCTTTCTTAAAAACATGAGTGCACACACCACAAATTTTTGCTTGCTTGCAGAGTGAATGAGTGGGAGTGTAGTACGCAAGTAAGCCATGTCTATGAATGCCACAGTTGTGAAACAGGTTACAAATAAAACCGTATGCTCTTAGAAGACATTTCATCTCTCCCCTTCAGCTGCATGCTAAAGAAGTGCTGGGGTAGACCTCAAAGCAGGAGTGAGAGCCTGCAAACACAAGTACATTAAGCTTTGCAGATAAACTGATAAAAGAATAATTTTTGTAGTTGTTCTGCAGGGTGAATGCATAAGACACTTCATTTTAACAACAATCATATGATTTGGTTTCCTCTCATTTTCTCACTTGAAACAGTTGTGAATTGGTGTTAACTGGCACCTGTGATAGACGTCTGACGTTTCAGTGTCTAATACTTCAATGATTTTCCAGAGCACATACTTCTTGATGATGGGGAGAAAAATGCATCAATCCCCTGTGCTAGTAAAAATAACTGAAATAACAGATTTAACCTACACTTGGTTAGAAAGTTCTGTGGTTTGACCTACTAGTTAAAAACTTTAAAGATGCACTCCTCAGAAATACTACGAAATCAAACAAGCCGTTTTGTTATTTCATTCTAACATTCGGTAACATATGCCTCTGATATGCCATGGTAACAGTTTCTTTTACTGAACCCATGTTCTTCTTTTTCCTTCCTTATTTTCTTTTAAAATATGTGCTTTGGTGACAAAGGAACACTGACACAGAACATGGTGAACAAAGATAAACTAAGTAATTTCTCTCTTGTATCAGTACTTCTCTCAGTGATCCAAAACATACCAAAGGGGAAGCGCCAAAACTCTTCTCAGTGTAATATGAATCTGTTTAATTTCAATTTCTGAGTTATGCAATGATCTCTCCTGCAAGTAGTTTTCTTTCCTTGGCTAGTAGTAGGCAATGTGCAGACATACAAAGCTGTCTACATGTTACCATCATGGTATTTTTCTCCTACCTTTCTGTATCTCACCTGCTGCTAAGGTTGCCCTTAATAAAAGGGGCAACGACACAAGAAACACTTTCTAAGTGTTTCTAAGAAACACTTTCTAAAGTTCTGTAACAATGGAAAAATTAATATTGGGAAAGCAAATCCGCAAGCCTAAAAAGTCACATTATTCGAATGTGTGAGAAGGATAGTGGAAAACATCGCAGAGAGGGTGCAACAAACATTTATGGCATACAGGAGAAAGTGCTTCTGTAGATTAATACAAATATACTTAGCAAACGCTGTATATTTTACTAAACCTTATGCTACATCTCCATGTTCTTTACGATCTATAACTGAGCTTGTCTGCAGAGCTAGAGAGCGGAAAAGAACCAGACAGTGCTTTTTTCTTGTCTCAAAATCAAGTCCTAATTGAACCTTCCTATCCCACCCTCCGTGTTTAGCTGTGTGGTAAGCATTAACCTCCACTTGCACAGGTTGAGATACCGATTAAGAGAAGTTAAGCTTTCCTCAAAGCTGAAAACAGCACTGCAAACCACATTCACACTTCGGAATTTGCAGGTCCATGTTCTGACAGCACTTGTTGTCAGACTATTGTTCCATTGATAATAGGGTTTTTGGCTTGTTTTTTAAGCAATTTCCTTGCCTAGGATACAACTAAAATACAATCACTAACAGAAAAGAGCATGAAATGGCTAAAAAAAATAATTAAAGCTGCGTACATTTGTAACACTTCACCCACAATCAGTACGCTGCTTCATGTGGCTTCAACTATCACACATTCTGCATGTCTTATCTGTTCTATTTCTTTTGTTTTATCACACCTTCTTTCATTTTGCATCCTGTCTCTCATCTCAGACTTTCCAAAGGATTCAGACATGCAACCAAGCATGCATAGCACGTGTTCTAAAAGCACAGATAAACTAAGAAAGCTGCATCTGACTGCAAAGGGCCTCTTCTCTGCCATAATTTATCCAACTTTCATAAATTAGAACATGCATATTTTAGACATACCATCAAGTATGCAACTTAAAAACCTGCTTCCCCAATCTCTTTTTTAACTTGTAAGAAGGTAAGCTACTGCTATAAAATATTAATGCTCAAAATGTAACACAGTGGGGGAAAAAAAAAATCCATTCCTTGAAAGTTATGACAGATCAGCTGCAACCTACCAGAGGAAGAGAAAAAAATACCAGATGGAATAGGAAAAAAAAAAATTCCTTGTTGTTAGTAGATCATACCAAATGCTGTATTCAAAAGCCAAACTCTCCCCTCCTCCTGCCACAACAAATCATTTCTTGGAAAATTGTTTATGCCTTTTTCAACTACCGATGGTGACTATCAACTCTAATAGCTAAATATGACAAAGAAAAAAAAAAAGAAAAAGAATACCGATCTCATAAAATGCTGCCCAGACTTACCTGCCTTGCAAATCCTATTGAAAAAGAAAATGCAGGTACGCACTGAAAATTGAACCTTAAACCCCACAAACTGTTATAGTGCTTAGTATCTTAACATTTGACTGTACAGCAAAATACAAGTACTACCAGGGTGACACAAAAAAAAAGCAGGGAGATAACATTTATGACTAAAGGCAGCATAACAGAAAAGAACAAACACTAATTTTAAAAGAAACCAAGTATGTATCTCACTACCCATAAACACACACGTATCAACAGCACAGTTTCACTGCCAGAAGACTTACAAACGCTTAAAAAAAATACAAAGTCAAAACCCTTAAAACCGGCATCAGTATAAACCCCAGTTCAGGACAGCAAGCCACTCAAAAATCCCACTTGGACTGGTTCCAAAAACCCAGGCTACCACAACAGTTTTGAGCACCTACAAGATGTGAAAGCTAACCATTTTCCCTGATGAACCTTGAACTGAAGCGGTTCACAAGAAAATGTCAGACTTCTCCCCCACGGGATTACTGTGGCGTTTTACCACCTCCTAAGGGTTTAAGAAACAAGAACTGATGTGTTACATCTATTTTCCAAAGATCCAATGGTGTTTCTACTTCTTCCACGGTATCTGCAGTGGAAAACATGGCATTGTGACTGTTATCAGCAGAGAGGAGAGAGCTAGAAAACCACACATAATTCTAAGGAACAAAGGGGCAAAAACTTTGAGGAGTTGAAGTTTAAAAGGTGCTACCTCTTTTGCTTGCCAGACTTACGACCCTTCACAGTATTTTAAGCAGCACAAAAATTAAGACTAGAACGCTTCCCTGGAAGCATTTTGACATCACAGGTACGTATTAGTCTACTTTTTTCCAACCTTATGGATGCTAACCTTGCCAGGGTCCTGCAGCGCAAGCACGATGCAGACAGGCTTACACTGACATCTAAAGGTATTTACTATGTGATGTTTTATGAAAATGTTTGGGAAGTGCTAGCACCCTATAACGCAATAACAATATAGAGATGAAGAAATGTTAAATTTTTATACCCAGGAGACAAATTCTCACTCTCTCTCAAACATGAGATACTTTCAAAAGTTTAAGATTCCATACCATACCATGAAGAGATGATAACCTCCTGTAAATGCAAAAGAACATTGACATACAAAATATTAGAAGTTACCAGAAATTTATATTTCTCAAGTTTAATAAGCAAGAATTTACTTGGTAAATTATCTGAACTGAAATGCAAGTATGAGAAAGGACACT
The DNA here is from genome assembly GCA_013398225.1 of Steatornis caripensis. Classification (NCBI taxonomy): domain Eukaryota; kingdom Metazoa; phylum Chordata; class Aves; order Caprimulgiformes; family Steatornithidae; genus Steatornis; species Steatornis caripensis. Next base: position 330,442 of record VZSC01010396.1, read on the forward strand.
GAGGCCCCTAAGCATTTCAATTCACTCCGTATTCACTCCTTCCAATGATCCTTCACAGATAAATTAAAAATATTAAAACCTCAAATTTGAGGCAGCTTTCCTTGTTTCAGTAAGAATCATACAGCATTTTCTTCAGAGTAGAAAACTAAGATCTTGCTTAGACAATTCCACCTTATGGAAATGACCAACCTTTTCAATAGAGTTCGGCGTAAATTCTGAAAGTAGTTCAGCTATCTGAAAACAAGCGATCATTTTTAAAGTTAATTTTTCTGTCTGCTTTTAAGTTGTCTTTGAGCATAATACACATTATAAAATACAAACGTTGGTTTCGAGCTTACTTTTGCAACAAGCATGCCTTAATTCAGAATAGATGAAAGCGGGGTTGCTCAACGTTCCAAAAGACACTTCCTACTGTGCCAGTGAGAAAAGGATATGAAAACAGCCAGCAAATCTACTTCTTTTAAGCTTTACAAAGTCGAGCACCTCTTTCCTGTTCTACAGTCACTTAACAGTCTGCAAGACACTTAAACCACTTGCTGTCTGCACACAGTTCGTTGAATAAAATTTACTTTCCTAAATTTCCATTGGCAGCTTACTCTGTTCTCTCTGAAGTATAAATTCAATGAGACGAGATCAATAAATCCTTCGCTATGTAGAGGCATACACTTATCCTCTCATACCTGTCTTCACAGAGGAGCACCAATCAGCCACACTTCAGTCCAGTTGTATTTTTAAAGCATTACTTTTGGGAATGGACTTGGAGGCTACTGGTGTGACAGGACTGACTCTGGAAAGCCTTATTCGCATGTCCCTTGTTCTTTTGAATAAATCAAGTGAAAGGATAGCTTTAATTCCATTAAATAAGGCAATACGTTCTTTACATTTTTAATAATTTGTATCAACTGAGCCCATTGCTATGATATAGGGTGCTTCACCAACTAAGTCAATGAAGTCAACTAATCACATCTTCATTTCTTACCTAGCCTATTCCATTTCCTACATCAAAGAAGCTTTGGAACTGTGAGACTGCCTGCTTACCCTGTTGGCCAGCACTGGAATGGTAAAACAACTACACACATGGTGCTTCTGAAACATTCAAGCCCACCCTGATCCCTCTAACAGCAAATCCTGATCAGTGAGATCCAAACACAATCACCCACCTGACAACTGCTAATAAGCTACTAACTCGTGTTTTAAATCTTCTTTCCATCAAGTTTTACATAAGTGAGGACTTCTCATCTGGAGTGAGATAACTCATCATTTCCAAGATCAACATTTCAGTACTCAGTCAATAAAATAAGGTGCAAAAGCAAAGCCCAAACAGCTTTCCGGCAAACAGGAGACGTTTACTACATTCAACTACTATACTTCTATTAGGTGGTCTCGCCATTGCAAATTACATGAATTTTAAAAATTTTAAGTAGTGAAGTAAAGGTTGTTCCGCAAACCACATGTGAAAAAGTTTTCACTAGATGAAGAACTGACGGCAGATAATAAAACGGCTGCTAAAGTAAAGAAATTCAGATAAATGATCTCAAGACCCAAAGAGCTTTGGAAGTCTCACATCTGACTTTTATTAGAAAGCTCAGGCAATATTTACAGTTTTCAAACAAACACACACATGACCTTACCTTCAGGCACGCTATTTGACACAGCACGCTCATTCACACAGCTGCCCGTCATCTGATCCAGGCACAAGCCAGGTTAGCACCCATGGTCATCCACTAGCTCACGGGAAACTCATGTGGGTCAGAAAAGCAGAGTAGGTCTTACGATTACAAGTCTTGGAACAGAGTTCATTCTGTCAAATATACCACTAAGATTACCCAACTCTTAAAGACAACTCATGTAACAAAATACTGGAAATAATGGTAAATTTAAAGAAAGCAGTACTATCAGTAACTTCTGAAATACTGGGTTACAAAAAAGCCAGGTTCTGTCTTGAAATGAGGCAAGAACTACACTAGTCATGAACAAAGTTTACCAGGGCTTTTTTTTTTTTTTTTTTAAAAGAACAGAGTCAGAGGAGAACCACATAGTGCTTTGAGCATCTCTGGGAAAGTGGATTTAGAAGGGAATTAAAATCCCAAGGAAAAGCAAGGCAGTTGACAATAAATGCAGGCTTCTGAGGCAACATAGGTAAATCCAAAAGACAATACAGCTGAAATACTAACAGGATATGATAGTGCTCTGGACAGAAATTATAGAAGAAAAAGGCCACCACTCTCAGCTTCACTGACAATGTAAACCACTGCCAGTGCTGCCTGGTCTTTGCTGCTGCTACATGCCCCAAACTAATCTCAGTTGGGTTGACACGGCTGCCTGCTGGCCGTGCAGAGAAGAGGATTAAGAAACTGAAACAGGTTTTAATCTGGTAAGGAACAGAAAACAGGTAGAAAAAGAGGGGACAGAGGAAACATGCCGGTATCCTAAGTTTCACAGTCACCTTCAACTGACCCGATTGCAAATTTCTACACAGAAAGGGGGTTCACATGTCCCTCAGGTTTGCTCAGCTCCAGAGCCCACACAGCCACAGACTAAACCAGACCAACCCGCTGACACAAACCCAAACCTTTTCAGTTGTGGGATTTTTTTCCCCTACTGTTAGTTTTCAGCCGCATCAGTGAACTGATCCACCTGACACCTTCAGGTTGACAGTGTGCATTGCAACACTTCTGCAAAATAAAGATCTCTACCAACTACATCATCTCACCTGATGGCACAAGGAACAGAACTTAGTTCCTACAAAAAGTGTCTGAGGGAAAGTTATTCCTGAGGGTTTTTTAATACAAGAGCATACCATACATTCTTGGAAATTATGATGTCAAGTGTGAAAAGCTGACTGCAAGCTCAATGCAAATTTTGTTTGATTCAATGGAGCCAAAAATCTCATTAAGTTTAAAATTAGTATTTTTTTTTCCTGCTCTAATCCAGATGTGGACTACAAAAATAACTTAAGAGTTTGTAGATGTATCCGTGGGAGCTGAAGATAATCTTTATAAAGAACAGTCTCAATTACAGTGATGTGAGTGGCCAGCAACTATTAAAAAAATCCCTGGAAATCCAGGAAAACCCATCCAGTCTAGAGGCACTGCCTAAGCTATATTAAAATGCACACAGCATTAAAAAAATGCGTTCCAGTGACGACTTCTGTCTGCCTATTTGATTGCAGCACTATTTAGAAAAAAAAAAAATCCCAGTACAAGCAATTAAACATTAAGACTGCACCAGACTTTTCAAAGGTTTTCAATTCTATAAAAGCAATAGTTTGAGTTGTAGATTTCACACCAAAATGAAGGCTATGACATCATGAAAGCCAGCCTACGGTCACCTTTGGGCATCTCTCCCAAGTATGCTGAGCAGATGCGGTAACAGGAAAGGAGGGAGAGCTTTTCTAAATGCGTTTCCTCCACCCCCCCAAAAAAAAAACCAAACCCCAAACAAACAAGAGCAAAACTTCAAACAAAAGCATTTTATTCAACAGGAGAGGCGAGATGTACATTGTCATTGTTTCACAAAATCAACCATCAAAACCATTTTAGATTCAGGACCTAAAAATTCAAGACTTACTTAACTAGGCTTACTGAAGAGTAAGTTCTCAGTAGCACATCCAGGCTTCTTACAACACAGAAACCATCAGCTTATTAAACGCATGTCCCACAAGACAGAAATAAATAAGTTTCAGAATTGCTCGTTTTGGTCACATTTTTTGGCAGGGAACTTCTTTTTTCCCCCCCTTCTTCAGGCTTATGGCAAAGAACAGCTTTGGAAAGATTTCACTATCTAAACACAATCCCTGGACAGTACCAAAGACTGTCTAATGTTCGGAAAAACTGAGAGGTATCTGTGTTTATTGTTGAGATAAACAAATTTTAGAGCATTTATTTGTTCTGTTCCAAGTATGTTCTGTGTTCAAATACCATCACCTTTATTACTTAGAAAAAAACCCCAATGCATGCATACGCACATGGGCTCGTGTTTAGCTGATGCGGTGTTCCTGGGGTCCCATTCTCTATTTTGAGGTGTGCTACTGGAATGACATAAAGAGGCTAAACAAGCATTAAATAAAGTTCCATGACCAAGACCCCTGGTACTGCAGCACTCTGCCAAACACCGTAGGCAGTAGGGACAGGAAGAGAAGGATGTCCAGGTTACAGTAATTACAGATAGCCAGATCAGGCTGAATTAAGTGTCTCAACACATAAAAGCAGTACTACCTTACATCAGAAGTAACTTTTTTTAAAACCAGTTTAGCTAAATCAGCACAATCTGCTGCCAGTTTACTGTGCAGGTGCTCTGAATCTCTTCTGGGACTACACAGGAAACCTAAGCTTAGAATTCAAACCACAGATTCATGAGCACTTCTTTGCTCATACGGTTCAATCACTTGCACAGCCCCTGTGCTGCTCTCCTACCGTTGCTGAAAGTGCACAATGTGCCAGTAAGTCTGCGGGCCACATGGTGAACTGAAGATCACACCACTGATCCTGCTAAAAATAACTCCCCCGCCTTTTTTTGGGGGGTGGGGGGGACAGGGCGGGTGCCGGCTGCTACTGTGGTCCCACAGACAGTTGTGCTGATACAGCTGACTCGCTGGAGGTAAGGTAGAACAATAATAGGGACTGCTGGAAGAAATGTTTCTGCAATGTCACCAGGCACTAAAAAGAGATACTGTGATTGAGCAAGGATCCCTCTGCAGGGTTTCTGTTTAGGAGCTGTCATCCTGGTCTGGCCAAAGGATCTAATGCAGGTTCCTCTTGAGTGGGAAGCAGCTGCCCCACTCCCTCCAAGTCTGAAGACAGAAGGCAGCATACTTCCCTCATCCAGCATTGTACCTCACTTTCTTCCTTCTGTTTTACTCCGAGATCTGTCAAATCAAAGTTTCAGCTTTCTACCAAAGGCAGTCAGTGCTGACTGACAACGACAAAAATACAAAGTAGCCCTTTATCTAATATATATTCCATTTCATTCTCCTTTTCAAACCTCTCATACTCACATACATCAGCTTCAATCCTCACACTTCTCTGATGAAGAGGGTCACTGGAATCAGTCTGGTAGCCTATTTGCCTTTTGGTAGGCTTTCAATGTGTTCAACTAGTAACTGCAGAACAAGCCCATTATATCCACTCTAGATATAAAGAAACACCTAAAAACAGGCTAAGTCAAACACATGCTTAAGAATACACACAGCCTACTTTGATTTATTCCCCCCGCCACCCCGATGTGCAATTCCAGTAGCCTTTTTTTAACAGGTACACCCTAAGAAGGGAGGCTATACCTGAGCTGCAGGAGGCAGAGAACATGTAACAACTTCGCCTGCTTTAAAGGCTGATGTAGTCGTTTCAGTGACAGCTGAACAGACGACCATGCGCATCCCAGATGTGGTCTCATCCTCTCCTTTCTGCCTGCTTTCTCATCCTTGTCAGACCACTCCACAAGCTAATCCAACTCCTTGGCTGAGCAAAACCAATCCCATACTTACATATGTGTATCTTTCTATCTATATATACACACATACACACATATATCTCCTTGCTGCATTGGTGAGTCAGATCAACTCAAGGGAGGGTGCAAGACGCTCCAGTGGAAGGTAAGAGGTGGAGTTGACGCCAGCAGTGGAAGGTAGGGACAGAATGCCATTCACTGAATCACAGGTGAAATTCACAGCCAGGCAAAACAGAGAACAGCTCATACTAACAGTTAGGTTACAGCTAAGGAGAGCTGAGTTCTGTCCAGCTGCATCGTGCTAAGAGCTCTTGCATGGGCAAGGACAGAGTAAGACATCTCACGTTTCTGCTGCAGAACTGATAACCCAGACAACGGCCTCTCGCACTTCTGTCAGAGCGTATTGCCCAATTTTACCAAGACAGATCCTTCCACTATCACAACCTCAGTCAGTGCTAGGATGCTTCCATGTCAAATGAGTGACAGGTTTTTAAAGGACCACATTAACAGCTAGTCTCATGCAAAACTAGTAAGTTGTATTTCCAGAAAGCACAAATATTTGCTCACTGTGACCTCCACTCCTAAGGTCTGATAAGTAACTAGCAAACCAGTGTATATGTTTACATCAGACATTTTAGATGTGTTAGGTAACGCTAGCAAACTCAAAGCCTGGATAACCCCTGCTAAGGTTGCCTGGAACTGGAACTAAGAAATTCAGAATTTACTGTCATGATATCCAAAAATAAACACATTCATTCGGCAAGAACTTGGGACTCAAAAATTATCAATGCTGTGCTTTCCTAATTCACATGATAAAGCCTCCCTACATGAATACAGTCCTATTCTACTTGTGTCTCCTCATCAGCTTGTATTATTTAAAACATGTGGGACATTCACACAGATAAAAAAAATAGGTCAGGCTTGAGACAAAAGCCAAGCAATTCCGTTTTATTAGCAGATTAAACATATGGAATTGTAATTTTAAATTCCAAGTAAAGCAACTTAATGAAAACATTCTGAACACACAGATAAAAATTACTGCAAATTATTGAAATCTGTAGTTGCCACGTTGCCAAATGTCTTGCTAAAAACAGAATCGATAAAAAAGTTTGTCAATCTGATTTGAAAATGCACAGAAAAGGACGATACTGCTTAGTGATCATACAGAATCTGGTATATAAATCTAGGATTTTTCTAACATCAGCAGCCAAGATAATAGTGCAGCATGTCTGAAACACTATTAGGTTGTGAACATTTGCAAAATCTAGTCCTCTCATTTGCAAAGATCCTGCTTTTAAGTAAATTTATTCCTTTTCTTGACACCAAATTTACATTACAAAACTCAGAAACATTTATTCATTTTTGTTTTACCTTCTGCATAAACACACTATTTACTACCAAAATACGTAAAGCCCAAATACAAACAAGTGCACTAAATTTAATTTAGTTATTCAAGCTGAATGTCCTAAACATTATTTGATTGCTGCCACCTATTGTTGTTCCAAACATGTTGCAAAGAGCTAACCCTTTTCCCCTTCTGCCTCAACCCCCTACTAGTAACTTGGCTATTTTAAAAGCTTAGCAAGTTACTGACTCTTCACATAGTGCATGTAATGTAAAGAAAGGAAAGCAGAGGAAAAATGAAGACACTGCAAAAAGATTTGTTTTCTTTTGATTAACTTTGTTTGGTAATTCTACTGTAAGCGTGTAAACACAGGAGACACACAGTTTCTGAATGGAAACCAACCAACCGAATCAGTGAAGAGAAATTTCCTCAGTTACCAGCATCAAAGAGCCCTAAGAACGCCTGTTTCACAGACTGCCAATCCAACAACTTTACTAGTTTAAGATATTTCAAAGCTTATGACTTCCAGCAGCATTATTACTACTTCTGTCTCTGCTAAATATGCAACTGATAAGTCTATTTGGGCATGACAGCTGTAGAAGGAATGAGTAAAGGTTGAAAATGAAGATGACTAAATCTAAAAAGATTGGCAGTAGGCAAGCCACTTTCTTCCCTGCCCCCTTTCAATCAAGAATTGATAAATGCTGGCAAAATGCAAAGAATACAAACAAACTGAACAAAAGAATACAAGTAAACAGAATACTTCATATATATAAATAGAGACATACACATATGTATGTGTGTATACATACACATTTTTAATATAAATTAAAAAAAGGTGTACACTAACTTCTCCATTAATCTAAGTTCTGGCTTTACACTCATAAATAATTCTAGAAGAGTCATTTCTCACACAGTCCATTTAAAATGATAATTCTAGGCTGTCAAAGGCCACTTAGTTCTGTCTCCTAAATGTATACAGCTTCACAATGACATAATGTTCAGGCTCATCTAAAAGGTTAAAAAATAGAAAAAAACCATACAAACTAATCAATCAGCCAAACAAGCTTTAGTCCGTACAGCTTTAAGTATTAACATGAAAACTTTGCCACAGAATACAAAATTTGGAATGGTCATTATTTCGAAATCTTAATTCTCTGAACATCATGTAAATAAATGAAAATGATTTTCAAAAAACTTGGGAGGTGAAAGAAGACCTCCCTCAAGTTGGCTGTGACTTCCCCTGTCAGTAGTCCTCGTTCTTAAAGTCAGAACACAAACCGAAGAACTAGTAAGTCATCTCACTGAAGGTAAAATTTTGGTCTGTTTCAAACTGATAAGCCTCATCTCATTTGCTTTCTGAACAGGATACGAAAGACGTCTAAATAAAGATGTCCTAAAGACATCAAAACAAAGTTACAAGTTAACACTTGCAAATCAAAGCACAGATCAGCCACTGGACCTAAAGGCACCTACATTAAGGTAACTCAATTCCTAGGCGCTGGCCGTTCACGTAGTCCAGCATAGGCACACACACCCATTCTGCAACGAAGAGGAACTCTCATCACACACATGTGCGGGATCCTTTTGTTGAAGCACCTAACTACAAATGTAGGAGCCTAAATTTCAGGAGACCTCTCTGAAAACATGGGCGTAGGTGTCCAAACTGTATGTTATTAAAGAAACATACTGCATGGTTACGGTAGTCACCTATGGGACCACTGCTTAAAAACACAATATTCTGACAGTTAAATATTCTCAAGCAAGAGGAAAGTACCGATGTGACAGTCAATCTCGAGGCTCAAACAGGAAAACAGTGAGTTCCTGGAAGCGGTGAATTACCACTTCTGGCTAGTCATTTGAATTCTCCAACTCAGGTTCTCTTATGCACAAACATCAAAGGTCAATTCCAGTGCTTACTGACCGATCAAAGCATCACCTACTCCACACTCCTATTCCTTTGCACTTTCACTTATTTTACAGTCTTCATCTATACACTAATGCTAACAATCCCTCATCAAAATCCATTTAAAACTTCATTCCACTTTGAACCGATAGATCCAATTATAACTAAGTGGCTAAAACGGAACCTGGCACAGATCCACAGGTAGCAGTTCAGTCTCCAGTGTGCGGCAAAACTGACACGAAGAGGCCTCTCAGAGAGCAACCCGAGCTGGGAAAAGTGGTGGAGGAAATCTACAGAGGATATGGAAGACCTTTAAACTATCTGCCTCTAATTAAGAAGCTGTCAAAGTAGGGATGATACACTGAAGAGAAGCAGGGCATGCACTAAAGGCAAGTTCCAGTCAAAACCAGGGATGTTCGGGAAACTGCCAACGCTTGCTCAATCGACACTGCTCATCACAAATCACAACAGTGAGATTAATATTATCACAAGGCAGCAAGCCACATCTTTCATTTAGCTTCAGTGTCCATCTTCTATAAAACAAATGCCTTCAAGATCAGCAATTAAGGTAGCTGTAGTCCTAAATCCTGCCCCCCTTCACTTAAGCCCCTTGCCTGTAGTCTCACGAGTAGTTTCACATGACCTTTGAACTGGCCACACAGGCTGCTGCTGCTAGAAAGAGAAAGCCCTCTCCTTCCTCCAATTGTGCACAGCCCTCATTTCAGCTGCAGTGTAAGCACAGCAGCAAAATGATTCCTCCCACCCTGAGTGACAGGAAAGGTGAAGTTTGCAACAAGTACCAGGAACCACCCCTTCCAGGAGCAGCTGGAATTGCTGGTTTGTGTAATGGCAATGCACAAATGTGTTTTCCATTAGAACCACCAGATTCTGTCTCTGGATTTGGAAGACCAGAGCACACAGATGACTGAACTGCTTTACAGGCAAGGAAGCAGCCTCAGCGTATGTGCAGGCAAAGACTAGCAACCAGCCAGTTGCTCAACAAGCCAGATCAGCTTGCGTAGCCAAGTGAGAACTCATTTGCACCATCAGAGTCAGTTTTGGGTCAAAACGGGGAGCAGATCTGATGCCCAGAGTGGTACCCACTCACTAGCACTGACAGAGGAGGCAAAAGCAGGACAGTGCCAGTGTGGAGGGGGGAGAACAACTATTCCTCTTGGCAGCTGTCCACAGTTAACTACCTTAAGCTTAACATGAAATCGTATCTTAAGTCACAAGAGACATGGATCAAGGAAACACCTGCTCTCTGTCAGCGACACTCAGCTCTTAGACACGCAATCAATATAAGGCTGAGATTTAGAGGTACAGTGACATACCATGTAAGTCAAAAAGGATCTGAAACCTACACCCTGTTCTGGCTCTGAAACACCTTCCTTACATTCTCCTATTCTCCTCAGTTCTTAGCCTGAAGAAACAGTAGTAAAGAAGCCAATAGTGCCAATGTTTGGGAACTGCAGGGCATGGGGAGTCAGCCCTGTTGCCTGTGATGAAGAACTAGCAATCAGCTGGAAACCCAGAAGTCAGTCTCACTCAGGGTACAGGCAGAGAGAGGAATAGAAATGAGGAGAACAGGAGGAGAAGACAAAACTTGCTGGGTTCCCTCACATAAAAGTTAATCCTGTAGTTATACCATAAAAAAACGATGTTGTGGAAAGCATCTGACAGTTCTGGCACTCCAAGAGCAAGTAAAGTGAATTGCTCACCTTAACTACATCTTCTGAAGGGGACCCGCCCACTTTTTGGACATGAAAGGATTTAATTACCCCAAGAAAAACAATCTGCAAAGACATCAACTATGATGGAGGAAGGCCTTCAGATGCAGACTAGAGGAACCTCAGGAAGACTCCGAGCAAACAGCACTGTGCACTACCTCTGCTTTTCTTCTGTTCCCAGAACATTCACTGTTGACCATCATTGGAAAGGACAGTGGGCCGGACTGCCCAGACCCACCCCTGCAGTCTTTTGCCCCAGTAATGACACCATGGAGCAATCAAACAGCCACCTCGTCACACCTGTCCCCACATGCCTGTACAGTTTGGGCTGTTGAGGTTTCCCATCTGCTGTCAGCCAAGCTAACTGAACCGAAGCGGCTTGAGAGTCAGCCACAACCACAAACATCTCCAAGCAATATTCCATGTTGTGCTGTCGTAATAAGCTTAACAAAAATAGAGGTTATGTCTTTCCCCTTGTAGACAGGGGAACGGCCCAACCCATCGTAGCTGTTATACATCACTCTCCTCTCACTTTCTAACGCTTGCAAAGCTGTGATTCTATTAGTGGCCAGTCAATGTTTTTAACACTAGTTTATTGTATCTTTATGTAGCAGAACAGCACACACGTGGCTATTAAAATATATAATTATGAAAAGGACACCTATACATTTACCCTGCTCATACGATTCAGAGTACGAAGTGAAAGAGCACACTCACTAACCAAGAAAATTCAGTCGGGATACCATCACTTTCCATAGTAAAGGGGTGGGGGAAATTAGAGAGCTTATAAAACAATAAATGGCAGAGAAGCCCTGTTCTTACAGAGTATTTACCTCTTTAAGGCACAAAGCTTAAAATGAGAGGTTGTAATGAAAATACATCTCTTTACCACAATCAGACACCAGTCTTCCCTTTACTACCATAAGACACCATGCTGCAGTTCAATGTCCTGCTGCCATCTATCCTTCTCTTTGTACCCCCCTCCCCCGCAGCCTCTTTTCCCTCATACAGGTCCTGGTTACTATGAGGCAACTTCAGATAGACCCTGGCAGCTCACTCTACCCACATCCATTTGCTGCTCTGATATCCTTTATTTGACAGCTTCCAAATGACACTCACATATTTAAACACGTTAAAAATCCAAAATACAGCAGAGCACAAGGAGCCAACCATTAAAGTCAGCTCTTCATCTTTTAAGTGCTGGTGGTCTTCCTACAAACTAGAGGACAGAAAACTGACCGTTTTTAAAACGCCTACTTCAGGTGCTGTCAGCAGAGAGACAACAAGCCCTGCCTGACCAGAACTGACTCAATCCACTTGGATGCCCCTGCGCTACCTCCAGCATGCTGAGTTCAGAGGGGTTATTAGTCAGACACAGCACGTCTTTGGTACAACACTGCAGCTGAGGTGATAAATCCACAGCCTAGCGCACTTCAAATGGCTCTGCCAGGGTCAGCACAGGCCTGGCTGGGCTTCCTGGCTTCAGCTCAGCATCCGCCCTCAGAGCCTCCTCCTGTACGGCTTCCTCAAGACCTCTGCCGCATAAATCCTCACGGTGGCCTTTCCGCAAGGATGGAGTCTCATGGCAAATACGCCAGATCTGCTCACAGTCTTGGCAGCACTTCAGGTCACCAACCCTCCCAGAAACAATGCTGCTGGGAGCCCACTGTGGGCAGACACTGACTGCAGAGAGCTAGCGTGGGTGAGCGGGATTCACGAGCATCACTTTGGAGAAAAGCTGGTCCCAGAAGCCTTGCACCTGAGAAAATGCACCTGAGCTAGTAAACCTGTCCAGACACGAACTTACACTTCTTTCTCAGCACCGAGCTACTCTTTCCAAGTTTCCACGGCACTGCTAACATATTCATCCCAATAAATCACCAAACGATAATTGAGATTTACTCGTGTTCAGGGAATACAATCCCCAGGGCAGCCAGAGACAGCAAACAAGCTGGAGGGTCTGAGAGGCTTTCATCTTATAAACTAGAGACCAAAGAGGTCTGCTCTGGACTTTTTCCTCCCCTGTATTTCATATGAGTTTAGGCTCACTAATGCCCTAGGGATTTCCCCCACAGCACAGTTGTTGATTCAAGTCATACTCTCTGGGTCATCCCTACCACAGACATACCAAGGGCAAAACCAGCATCACATGTTGACAAACAGACAGTGCCAAGGAAACCACCATGGGGGGGACCAGCTGAAGCTCTTGTCTGATTCAATAACTATTTTCAAGTTACAGAAAGACAAGTCCTGTTTTAGAAGTTAGCAAAAAATTAAAGATCAGAATAAAACTTGACTCACCTATTTAAATATTTTTGCTACGAAGGTTCATGCGCTACACGTACAGCCTTGAAATTACCCACCTCCTATCATTTTCAGATTCACCCTATTCTGGTGGAAATTAACAGACAGCTCAGAATGTTGAGTGTTTCTTTGCTATACAAGACGCTCAATTGCCATTTTGGGCTAGATATCCGAGGTTCTGAGGTATGAACTTACTGTTCACAATGTCGCCTTGCAGCTGAAGAATTTGTGGAACAGGCATTGTGAGAATAACTATATCAAACTGTTCCGGCGGTCCCACTTTCCTGAAGACTTCCCATTTCCCATCTCGGAGAGATATGTGAGTGACATGCTGTTCATAGAAGACATCTGCACCTGCTTGGAAAAAGAAGTTAAATACATATAACAGATTTCCACAGAGAAAATGCAGAGTAGTTTCCACTTAGTAACTGGATGACTCAGAAAAAGCAAGCACACAGTCTTGGGCTAAAGTTTCACAAATCAGGTTGAAGCAATTTAACACACAGCATATGACATTAAAAGAGGAGATCCTCTTCAGCTGAAAAGATCCCATCACTCCCCTATGCTAGGGCTGGTATTCATCTGACTCCTCTCTGACATGATTCAGCTCAGTAAACAGATGGAAAACCACCAGTTGCTCTCTTTGTCAGGTTAGTTACTGTGGCTTTAGCGAGCTGAACCAATTCAGAGTGGAATCTAACATGCACAGGAGGCAGCACAGGGTAAGCCATCAAAGGACACCTCCAGGAGCTGAAAAAGAAGAGAACATTGCCCCTGTTAGCATCTCTCCTATATCAGAAAACTGGAACGTAGTTAATTATTTGCAAGACTAGGGTCTAAAACTAGCTAATTAAAAAAAAAAAAGACAGAACCACACATGAAAGGAGCAATGCTTCACTGCTCATAAAGCTAACATTTTTCAAACCAGAGTTAAATTAGACACTAAACTGTACAAGTGGTTCTGTCACATTACACCTAATGCAGGAGTTACACAGTTTAAACTAGCAGATGATCTTGTCCTTCAGTCTTTCCTACAGGACTTTCAACACAGTAGGCTCACACGTTGCACAATCATGCATTTCTATGAAACCCAGGATGTGTAGCTCACAACTACGTTCCCAGTCAGCCAGTTAAACAGCACAATTAACTTCAGTACACACTTGTGAAAAAACGCCCAAACACTCACTTAATTCAAGCTGCAACTCAAATCTCTTCCTAACCATGGTCTCACTCCCACTAAATTATCTCTGCCCTAATCATGTTAGGTCTGACTTTCACATGCTAAAGCCAACCATGTAAATATAAGCTTGGCCCCTGAATTCTACAGACGCTGTATTTGTACAGAGATTCTTATATGCCAGAAGCACAGCTGAAGTCAGCGAAGCACCGGTCAGGACTTGGATAAACATGCCTGCAAGCTCTATAAATTTCCATCTAAGCAACTTCAAGACATACAAAAACAAATAAGGAACTTGAATGTTCTCACTGGAAATTTAAATTTGAAAGACAGTTCAAGAATGCCATCAAAACCACAATGATTAAAACCTTTCATTTCATACAAAGGCATCTAAACAATTACCTGACTGTTTTAAGTAATAGTTGACAACTGAGGAGATGCCCTGGGGTGCCATGTAATTGCATGAGCCTTCTTTCACTACTATTCCTTCAATAGGTGCAGTCAGCAGTTTCAAGACGCCATGGGACAGAAGTTCCTCACAGAAGCTTATAGGGAGCAAGCGACACAGAGATGAAAATTCACTGTGTGAAAATCAACGGCAGCTGTTGTTATTTTTCACATTTAAAGCTAAGACCAGCCTAACCTTTGAATTTAGAGAACAGTTTTTAACGATGTCATACAGCCTGTGTTTCAAGCCAGGCTACACAGCAACAGGACCCATAGCTATAAAATGACAAACTACCTTGCTATTTTATTGGCGGATAGCCTTTTATGTGAGACCAAGGCTACCTACCGTGCCCGTAAGGGAAACCATTAGCTGTTTGACCTGAAGGTTTCAGGACTGACTGCGCCAGGGGCACATACGACAGCTCCTTAAAGCTCTGAAAATCAGCACAAACTGCATTGCCGCCGCAGAGCGCAGAAATATTCCAGCAGCCGGATGCGGGTGCCTGAGGCACACCTGCTTTTCCCCCCCGATTTCCATCCCTGAGCTTACTGCAGACCGTCCTGTGTCCTCAGCAAGCCCGAGCAGGCCCCACCGACGCGACCGTCCCCGCAGGCAGGCAGCCAGCACCGCTCCTCAGGGCGGAGGCATCACATCCCCGCGAAGACAAGGCACCTCACCCCGTCTGCTCAGGACCAGCTTTCCCGTCACCTGCGCAGCGCTAAGGCGACCCTGAGGCGCGCCAGCTCTCGGAAGCAGAGGTCTCTGTGGATTTAAGCAGCGGTGGAGGACCCTCCCGCACTTCCTGCGGTGGGCGGATTGGCGCTACTCCCGCCACCGTCTTCCTCCCCCGCCCCACCTTGCACCTGATGCGGCAGAGGCTGCCGGGGGGTACGAGGGCGGCGGTGGCAGGCCGAGGGGGCGCTGTGACCAGGGCNTGCCTCCCTGCACCGGCCGTCCCGCACACACACACACGAACACGCGTGCACGCACGCACCCCCCTGCCCGTACACCTGTGCGCGCACNGATAGCCTTTTATGTGAGACCAAGGCTACCTACCGTGCCCGTAAGGGAAACCATTAGCTGTTTGACCTGAAGGTTTCAGGACTGACTGCGCCAGGGGCACATACGACAGCTCCTTAAAGCTCTGAAAATCAGCACAAACTGCATTGCCGCCGCAGAGCGCAGAAATATTCCAGCAGCCGGATGCGGGTGCCTGAGGCACACCTGCTTTTCCCCCCCGATTTCCATCCCTGAGCTTACTGCAGACCGTCCTGTGTCCTCAGCAAGCCCGAGCAGGCCCCACCGACGCGACCGTCCCCGCAGGCAGGCAGCCAGCACCGCTCCTCAGGGCGGAGGCATCACATCCCCGCGAAGACAAGGCACCTCACCCCGTCTGCTCAGGACCAGCTTTCCCGTCACCTGNCGCCCCCACAGCCGCCTGTGCGTGCGCACACACGCATCCCTGCACACACACACGTGCTCACGCATGCACGGCCATGCACACACGCCCCTCTCTCCCGCACACCCACAGGCGCCTCCTGGGGCAGGGTATGCCGTAGCCCCTGGCCGTCTCGGTGACCTCTGCCCGTGCCACCCCGCGCTGCCCGTGTCCCCCGCTGCTCGGGCCCCACAGCCCCGCTGCAGCCGGCACTCCCACCCAACCAGTGCCCAGCCTGCCGAACCCGGGACTGCCCTTGGCACTCCTCCTCCCCAAAGTACACGAGGCTCCTGGGGGCTCCTTGCTCCTCTGTAAGCACCAGCCCCGACCTCACCCTCCCGGTGAGGGACACAAGTGCCGGAGGGCTGATGAGCATGAAGCTGAGGTGGGCACGGCAGCACAGGGCAGAGGGAAAGGCCAGAGTGGATAATCAGCCACACCGCAGCAGCCTCGTCGTAGTAGACCAAAGGAGTGACTGGTGCCATGTATAAACAGGCAATGGATTAAGCATCTGAGTGTAAAACTTAATCAAGTACACGAGGCTCAAGCAGAGGCTCTGGACTGACAGACCCTCGGTCTGACCCCACAGCTGTAACTCCCACAGCACACCCCGCTCCTGGGACTGAAGGGTCCCAAGGAGACGGGACAGTGGAGCAAGAGGACAGGGGGAGGCTGGCAACACCCTTCCCATCCATCCCCCATGAAAGCCAGTGCCCTTGTGCTGCTTGCTATGTCAGCAAAGCCATTTGTCCCCATGCTCAAATGGGACAGGGGTCACAGAGGACATTTCTGGACTATTCACCTGCAGCATGACCTCAGACCTCGTCTTCACACCTCTTGTCCCATCTCTGCATGGGCACCTGGTGTGCAGTTTTGTTGGGATGGGCAGGAAGTTTGGGAACATCTCACCAAAATCATCAGTGCTTTGGGAGAGGGTCCCTTGCCCCGAGCCCCATGAAATTCTGTTTTCAACCCCTGCCTTCTGTTCACAGTGCTCTTCCCATGCATCTTGAACTTAGATAAACTTCACATGTGAACACCACACATCTCTTGGAGGTATAGACAGATGGATGAATGGATAGATAGATAGAATAAATAGGTAGATAGAGGGATAGACAGAAATAATAGATAATAGATATTTTTCAAATATACATGCTAAGAACAGAGTGTTGTTATTATTAGCTGACACTGTGGGCCATGTTAAATTCAACTTCCTACAAAACACAGATGGGATTTCACCATCAGGCGTACCCCAGGAGGACACATGGGACACCGTTCTGGGTGGGTTATCTCCCAGGAAAGACCTAGCCTAACGCTAAGGCCCAGATGTTCCCCTTGCACCACCTCTCAGGCACGTGGCGTGCATCGACCTCTCTGCTTTCATTCTCCTGGGAGGAACATTTCTCTCCTGCAGCCAGTTCTCACCCCCTCCAGCCTTTCCAGGGCCACAGACAAGGTCACTTTCCACTCCTCCTTCACCTAAACCCACAACCCAAAGCACACACTCAACACCTGTCACATCAGGAGAGACGCTGGAGCTGAGTAAGACAGCCTGACCCACTCCCCACAGAACAACTAGCACAACTAAGAAAAGGCAACGTGTGATAGTAGTAGGTGACTCTCCTTGGAGAGCTACAGAGGCACCCACTTGCTAGAGATGTGTACTGCTTGCTGGGGGCTCATGTCAGAGATGTCACTGTGAGACTACCAAGCCTTGTACAGCCCACTGACTATTATCTGCTACTCTTGTTTCACGTGGGNAGTACACGAGGCTCCTGGGGGCTCCTTGCTCCTCTGTAAGCACCAGCCCCGACCTCACCCTCCCGGTGAGGGACACAAGTGCCGGAGGGCTGATGAGCATGAAGCTGAGGTGGGCACGGCAGCACAGGGCAGAGGGAAAGGCCAGAGTGGATAATCAGCCACACCGCAGCAGCCTCGTCGTAGTAGACCAAAGGAGTGACTGGTGCCATGTATAAACAGGCAATGGATTAAGCATCTGAGTGTAAAACTTAATCAAGTACACGAGGCTCAAGCAGAGGCTCTGGACTGACAGACCCTCGGTCTGACCCCACAGCTGTAACTCCCACAGCACACCCCGCTCCTGGGACTGAAGGGTCCCAAGGAGACGGGACAGTGGAGCAAGAGGACAGGGGGAGGCTGGCAACACCCTTCCCATCCATCCCCCATGAAAGCCAGTGCCCTTGTGCTGCTTGCTATGTCAGCAAAGCCATTTGTCCCCATGCTCAAATGGGACAGGGGTCACAGAGGACATTTCTGGACTATTCACCTGCAGCATGACCTCAGACCTCGTCTTCACACCTCTTGTCCCATCTCTGCATGGGCACCTGGTGTGCAGTTTTGTTGGGATGGGCAGGAAGTTTGGGAACATCTCACCAAAATCATCAGTGCTTTGGGAGAGGGTCCCTTGCCCCGAGCCCCATGAAATTCTGTTTTCAACCCCTGCCTTCTGTTCACAGTGCTCTTCCCATGCATCTTGAACTTAGATAAACTTCACATGTGAACACCACACATCTCTTGGAGGTATAGACAGATGGATGAATGGATAGATAGATAGAATAAATAGGTAGATAGAGGGATAGACAGAAATAATAGATAATAGATATTTTTCAAATATACATGCTAAGAACAGAGTGTTGTTATTATTAGCTGACACTGTGGGCCATGTTAAATTCAACTTCCTACAAAACACAGATGGGATTTCACCATCAGGCGTACCCCAGGAGGACACATGGGACACCGTTCTGGGTGGGTTATCTCCCAGGAAAGACCTAGCCTAACGCTAAGGCCCAGATGTTCCCCTTGCACCACCTCTCAGGCACGTGGCGTGCATCGACCTCTCTGCTTTCATTCTCCTGGGAGGAACATTTCTCTCCTGCAGCCAGTTCTCACCCCCTCCAGCCTTTCCAGGGCCACAGACAAGGTCACTTTCCACTCCTCCTTCACCTAAACCCACAACCCAAAGCACACACTCAACACCTGTCACATCAGGAGAGACGCTGGAGCTGAGTAAGACAGCCTGACCCACTCCCCACAGAACAACTAGCACAACTAAGAAAAGGCAACGTGTGATAGTAGTAGGTGACTCTCCTTGGAGAGCTACAGAGGCACCCACTTGCTAGAGATGTGTACTGCTTGCTGGGGGCTCATGTCAGAGATGTCACTGTGAGACTACCAAGCCTTGTACAGCCCACTGACTATTATCTGCTACTCTTGTTTCACGTGGGCGCCAGTGATATAGCCAGGAGCAGTCTGAGGGGTATCAAGAAGTATTTGAGAGCCCTGGGAGTGGCGTTAAGGGACTCTGGAGCGCAGGTAGTTTTTTCATGAATCCCCCCTGGTCAAAGGGAAGGGGCTTGAAAGGGCCAGTTGAATTTGGCAAATCAACAAATGGTTACAGGGCTGGTGCCACAGCCAGGGATTCAACTACTTAGGCCATGGGACTTGCTTTGAGAAACCTGGTCTGCTGGGGGCTGATGGGGTCCATCTGTCAGAGAAGGGGAAGAGCATCTTTGGTCATGGGCTTACCAAGCTGGTTAAGAGGGCTTTAAAGTACACTTGCTGGGGAAAGGGAACCTCAATCCAAGCAAGACCATGGAGCAGTTCCTCCTGGAAACTATGCTAAGGCACATGGAAAATGAGAAGTGATGGGTGACAGCCAACATGGCTTCACTAAGGGCAAATTATGCCTGACAAATTTGGTGGCCTTCTACGATGAGGTTACAGCATTGGTGTCCCACCATCCAAACCCAGAACTGCTGCTACCTCTAGTGGCAAACTGCTGCTACCTCTAGTGGCAAACTGCTGCCCAGCTGCGAGTTCCTGGGCACAGACAAGCAGGATGGAGGAGCGCAGAAATGGTCTCTGCTCCTTCTCAGAGGCGCTGTTCCCCATGCATCAGCCCTGGGCAAGCCAAGTCAAAGCTAGGCGTGCAGGGACACCACATCCCCTCCACACAGCCTAGATGGATGGAGGTCCAGACAAATGTCTAACCAAAGCCAGGAGAACTTGCATCACTCCCTCAGCTCACCAGCAAGCACCAGAGCTCACACTTGCAAAAACAAAGGATCTCAGATGCAGAACTGCAAAGCAGACCCTTCAGAGGACACTTTAACTGCGACAGTGACTGAAATACCCAAGTTCTCCACAGATGAAATGAACGACCAGAGGAATAATAAAGCCTCTTGACTTGGTTGGCATCCTTTCTTTTAGCAACAGCCTGCTCTAGAAGGAGATCACACATTGCTCATTATCTTGACCTGCTGCTCCAGGCCCATCCATGCAGTTGGGAGGATCAGTGGCACTGAACAACCCAACCTCTTGCCTTATAAAGAGACTTGGAGAGGCTGGGACTTGTCCATCAAACATCTGAAAGCCGAATCCCTCTCCAATCACACTGCCAGCTCTTCCTCTCCAGCCCTATGATCAGACGTGGTGTCCTGAACCCCAGGGAGCTCAGCAGCAAAGCACCATATCGTGAAGGCAGATGAAGCTGAGCTGTTGGGCAACATTCTCCTTGTCACACCTAGCCCTTGTGGCATCCTGGAATTGGGAGGTGCATTTTTGTCATACCTCTGCAGAGGGATTCCAGCTGCCTCATCTGTAATATGAAGGGCAACGAGCTCTGGGGTCACTAGGCAGGTCACCAGCTTCTCACACTTGGCTTTCCTGGTGTAGGTACCCATTGGCAATGTATGTGAGCTCTGAATGTCAGCAGCAAGCACAGGGACAACCACGCTGACTAGTGGAGGTGACACCAACCATGCCTAGGTTGAAAGGGAAGAGGCAGAACTCACCCAGGAAAGGAGGAAGAAATACCAGATTCACACAACGCTGAAGGTCTGACTTTTATCAGTGTGGAAATCCAAAGGGTGCAAAGCAAATCTCACGTGGGCATGCATGACAATCAGCCCTCCACGATGGCTTTGCATCCACAAGCCCGTTCAACTTCATGTCTTCCAGCCTTGTCATCTCTCCTCCTGCCAGGAGAGCAACAGTGGTGGGAAGGGACCTCCAGGGTCTGCATCCCAGCCTCCCACTCATAGTGGGACTGTCGCCAGCAGCCATGGCTCTGTCTAGCTGAGGTAGGCCCATGTGACTGCAGAGCAGCATCCAGGAAAAAGCCAGGTGGAGGGAAACAAGCATAACCAGCTACCTGGCACATGGGACAATCATCTCTGAGCCAGCAATTAATGCATTTAGGGTTTCTGGTCTACATTGTGTTTCCCAG
Source organism: Steatornis caripensis (assembly GCA_013398225.1). NCBI lineage: Eukaryota > Metazoa > Chordata > Aves > Caprimulgiformes > Steatornithidae > Steatornis > Steatornis caripensis. The sequence goes on from VZSC01010396.1 coordinate 351,483, forward strand.
CTTCTGTGCAGTGCTCACTGAGAACAAGAGATGGGAGTCCCACCTGGGTGTGTTTCTCCCATATCTCTCATTGTTGAGATACTGGACCTCTCCACTTCCTGCTAGCTGGGGAAAACGGGACAGTTAGCATGGGAGCTGCACAAGGTCACATCCCAGATCCTCCCTTCCTTGCACCATCCCATGGACCCTCAAGAGCTTGCTGAGAACCTGGGACCCCCTCTCATCCTGGTGGGACGTGGGTATTGATGCACAGACCAAAGCATAGTGGCATCTGTTGCCAAACCAGGGTTAGTGAAGCCTTGGGACAGCAGGCTCACTGTTCACACACCATAATGTGTTGCTTTTTACTATGGTCCCTGCATGTAAGATAAATAATAAGATTTGAAGTACTGGCCATAAACATTGTTTTGAAGGTCCTCTCCCCGTGCCACAGTCCCGCTCACATTACTCTAGGCGTTTACTGCCAGCCACCACTGGAGAGGTGTCTGCCCTGGCCGTGCTGATGTGCCCTTGATTTTAAACTGCTTTTGGATGTGACTTTCATGGCAGCAAAGACATTAAGTAAGCAGGGTTCCTCCTGCTTGTGGGTTGTGAAAGTTCCAGGAACCACAAGTCTGACAGGAGACTCCCAGTCCATGCCTTGATTGGAACAAGAAACAAATATGTTTCGCCAGCATCGGGTCTCTGCAGGACCACTAGCAAGTCAGGCTTTTTGCAGGCAGCTTCCAGTCCAAAGTCTGTCATGCAGCAGGTTAGAAGAAAGCCCAGACAAGGACGGAATTAGAACCCACTCATTTCATAGTACAACTGTTCAATATCCTGCCCTGTCTTGCATGTACCAAGCTTATCCACAGCCCTGGAAGGCCAGTGTCACCTCAGTTGAAGGAGCTCAAGGAGTGAGCATCCAGGTAGAGAATCAGCCCAGCAGAAGACAGAATGGGCCACAAAGTGCTCGTGACTTTTTAAGTGGTAACGCTGGTGAGCAGAATATTTCCTCTGTCAGTGTGAAATAGCTCTGGCTTGGATGGACCCACGATTATTGTGGTTTGTACCAACAGAATTATTGTTTGTTTGTTTTCCTAAATTTAAATGCTGACATGAAAGAGCAGGATGTGGCACTTTGCAAGAGCTTTGTTTAATTACAGGGCCTTTAGGCGCAGTTTCTCACACCCAGTCAAGGTCCTGGAGGAAACAGGATGGTTCAGTAACACAGTGCAAGGCTGTAATTGCTCACATGGTAATTTTTTCAGCACAAATGTCAGTATGCAAATTCAAGGCTCAAGGTGTCGATAGCACAGTCTGAGCAATCCAAAAGGCAGTATTTATTTACCTGCAAACTTGTCCTGTAGCCTTTTTCCAAACTCTTTTACAGTGGCTTGTGCAAACCAGAGCATGTATCTCTAGTACTTCTAGTGGATATAGCATGTTCAGCAGAGGACATTTAGTATTTTGAAGAATGTGAAGAGTCCACAATGCAAAACCAGTTTGGAGGTTTTTTGAGTCACCTGGGGTATTGAAGAAAATGCAATGAAACCCAAAAGAAGCATAAGAAGTACAGAAGACTTGCAGGAACAACTTCAGTTTCTCAAGCACCTACAAACATCTCTGCCAATGACCTTGCTGCTCACTGCTCTTCTCCTTGGTCTGGGTGGACAGGTTTGCAGCCTCTCATGCTTTGAAAACAGCTACATAGAGATGGCAAAATACTGGACTAGGAATGCCCTGCCCCAAGTGACCTTTCATTGTCAAGCATGGACCTGACNACTTCTCCTTGGTCTGGGTGGACATGTTTACAGCCTCTCCTGCTTTGAAAACAGCTACATAGAGATGGCAAAATACTGGACTAGGAATGCCCTGCCCCAAGTGACCTTTCATTGTCAAGCATGGACCTGACAAGGCAAAGGTGGGCATTCCTACAAGAAAATAGAGTGAAAAGCATGCTGAGAAGTGCCATAGAACAAAGTAGGCATTTAATCATCAACTTGACCAAGAAAAATATCCAAGGTTCCTTTTATGCCAGATGACATACCTTGCACTGAAAGCCTCAACCACAGGAACCCACGAGGAATGTAAACATGAGTAAAAGGTTAAGAAGCGGCAGAGAAAGCCACCAGCATGCAATTGCTAGAGCAGAAGACATGCAAGATATTACTGGATGCCAAGAAGGGGAAGATTTTGCAGCAGCTTCCCATTTGGGGCAAAATGCTTTCATACTCTAATGACTTCTACCTGGCCCTACAGCGTTACAGGAATGGTATTTCCTGTAGCAACATTCCTAAAGTGTTGTCCCAGGAAAGGCCAACATAATAAATTATCTCTTGTCCAATGCCCTTCAGAACAAAATCAACAGTTAGTGAAAGGTCCAGTAATACATCCATACAGGGGAAAAAATTCTCAGCAGATGTAATTAAGCACTGGAACAGGTGCCCAGAGTGTTGGTGGGATGTCAATCCCTGGAGATGCTAAAAACTGAACAGGATAAAGCCTTAAGCAGCTTGATCTAGTTGGAAAATCATCCTGCTTTGACAATTGCTAGAGAATAGAGACCTCCAAGGGTCTGTTCAATCTAAACTACATGCCTGGCTGAGGAAGACTGAAGAACAAAAGCTCAGCAGGAGAGATGCCCCAACTGTTGATTGACACATACACACACTGTTGGACCAGAGAACTGCTAGACAGACGAGGAATTCTCCTGAGCAGAAGCTTTGGTGGGACTAACACCAACAGAGAAGTTGATCAGGAGTTTTGCAAGATGTGGACAGCCAGGACTGCTCTGTTGAGCCACCCAGCTCCGTGAAGCAGGGTCCTGTGGCAGCTCAAGTGCACCAGAGGCTGTTGAAGCTGTGAAGGAGGGCACATGGGTGTACACGTCTGAAGGCACCCATCGCAGGAGTTAAGCCAGTGTCAGTGTGCCTGAGCTCCCCAAGCTCCTCCTGCTCAGCAGAAATGTCCAACTGTCCTCTAGACCAGCTGTTCCCTATCCAGACATTATACTCACATGTGGCAGCCTCTTCTCTGGAGACCTTCTGAGGTTACAAGGCCTCCTGTAAGGCCTTAATTATGGTTTTGTAGCGTAAAGTACTTGGTGCAGAGAAAACATTAAGTTTTATCTCTTCCTCCATAACTTGCAGGCATTGCTCCAATCAAATATGCAACACAACTAATGCTGAGTATGCCTGCGTGGGGCTCTACAAACCCTCTGATGAGGGATAGGCATCTGGTGGTGTTTTAGGTGGATCAAGAGTGGTGACTGTTCCTTATAACTCCCCAAAACCTACAGGGCAGCCACATCTGCCCAGTAGCTGCATTCAGGTGTCTGTGCCTGCTGAGACCCACATTTGGCATCACTGATGGCATCACTCCTGAATCCCATGCCTTCTGCCCATGGCCCAGCTCCCATGCTGACTCATAAGGAAGCTTTGCAAGAGCTTGTCTCAGCATAAAGTCGCAGCAGCAATGCTGAGACCTCTGGGACATTCTCCCCTGCAGCACATCACCCATACCACAGCCTTCGTACAGCTGGAGCAGGTTATGCTGGCCGTGCTTTGGTCCAAAGCGCAGCCTTCAGGTAACTCCAGGAGCCTGCGCAGGGCTGAGTCTTCCTTGGTCCTTCGGAAGTCTGTCATTTCACACCCTCTCCAGAAACACCTGCTCCCCTCCGTGCCCCTCTGCACGCCCTAAGCCAAACCCCCCTACTTGTCCAGCCCCTGTCCCACCTCCTTAACCTCTCCTCCCGGATGGGCTCATCTGGGAAAGATGAGTCCTCACCTGGCCCTCCAGCTCCCCTCAAGACAAAGGAGACCTACGTGTGGATGCAAGCCCCAGGAGGTGGTCATTCCCTCTGCTTGGCACTGAGGAATCCAAATCATGGTGTGGCATCCAGTTTTGGGTTCCCAGGGACTAGTGGGACACCCCCAAACTGCAGTCAGCCTGGAGACACTGTGGTGATAGTGGGTGGGGGCCAGGGCACGTGAGAGGCTGCAGGAGCTGGGTTTGCTCAGCCAGAGATCAGGAAGCGAAAGGGGACCCAACGGCATCTCCCCCTGCTCAAAGGGGTCTTGGAGGCATGAAGCCCATGCTCTGCCCAGAGGGGCACAGTGAGAGCCCCAGAGGCACCGGCACAAGCTGCAGCATGGGAAACCCCATCCGGCCCCAAGGAAACAGCCTATCCCCATGCGAGCATGGCATCCCTGGGATGGGGCTCTGAGCAGTGGAGGATCCCCCAGCTCAAAGCCAGGTATCCACCCACTGAACAGGCTCAGATGCATTTCAGCAGCTTCCCTGGCAGATCCAGAAAACCACTCACTGAATCAAGCCCTTGGCTTTTCCACTTGGCCAGGGCAGCCCATTTCAGCACAAGTCCCTCTTGGTACCTCCTTCAGCTTGTGAGCACCTAGAGACCTTTGCTTTGCTATTCAGAGGTGAAAAGCTACTGCATATTCCCTGAGAGCACCCAGCACATGTGTGATGGGTGTCACCTCCTTGTGGTTCCGTCCATCCATGTAAGGGTGAGTTCCCAAACACGTGCACCTCACCAAGAGGCTCGCAGAGCATCCGAGGAGGCTGCTTCTACACCCTGCACTCAGCCACCCCCGTGCCTCTGTTGGCATACTAAAAAGTGCCCGGTTCCTTCAGCACAATCGGCAAGTGCACAGTCAGTGGTCAACAAAATCATAGCTGGAGTCAGGACGTGCTTTCCTCCACCAAGCAGGAGCTGAGAGATGCAGAGGGATCTGAGGACACTCAGATGGGAAGGGATGCACTCTGGGAAGATGCTGGGAAGTTGCCCCTTGGCCAACACAGCATGCTGCAGCTACACACCGCACTGGCCATGCAGGAGCCTGCAAGGGGCCTGCTCTGCCACTCAGCCCAGCTTCCAGGGCACAACTGCCTCTCCTCGAAGTCAGTACTCTTTCCATCCTGCTGTCAAACTGTAGTGATTTGCAAAACAGCTTCAGAGCGGAGGGAAGGGGTTAGTCATTTGAGCAGTAAAATGGTAATGTAGCAATGGAGCTCAGAGCAGACTGCATGAAACCTTGCTTCTCCCCCTGGTGACAAAGGAGGAAAGCAAAATGGAGACAGAGAGGCCCTGGGATTTTTAGGTTGGGTCTGGGTTTTTTTCAGTAACAGACTTTACACTCTGCTGCTGAAAAACCAGAAAAACCTGAGCTCAAGTTTTTTGCTAAATTAAACTCAACAGCATAGATGCAAACACAAGAAGAAACGTCTCACCTGCTCTGCATGAGAAACAAAACCAATAGGCTTCATAACCAGCTGAAAAACATGGAGGACTTACAGAGGGGCTTATTTCTCTCCCTCCTGCTCCTCCACAACTGCTGAACAAAGAAAGGCAACGTCGATCAGGGCATCAGGGTGATGCTGGCTGGCAGCAGCCTCTGGGGGTCTGTGGTCCAACCTTGACTCCCATCAGGGTCAGCTTCACAGCTGCAGCAGGTTGCTGAGGGCCTGAAGTAACAGCATGACTTATTGATGTATTATAATGAATGCAACAGAAACATGCCTCTCACCCAGCCAAAGCAGCCCAAATGTGGCCAGTGGCATGACAGTTCATAAGATGGATGACAAGAGGGCTGGACTTTTCCCATCCTCTCAGCAGAGAGGGCTCCATCCCCACAGAGCTCATGCCTGGTATGGCCGTGGCCAGGCTGTAGAACCACCTCATTGGGTGCCTCCTCATGCTCAAGGAGAGGTGGATGACCATTTGTATTTTCTTAAATATACCAAAACGCTCCACTTTCCATGAGGATTTGGGCAGGAGGCCATCTCCCTCACCAGTGCCTTCACAGTACCCTTTGCTGCCCAGGCTTTCCATTTTCCTTTAGAGAGCACCGTCCCATGGACGGCAATCAGCCCGTGACATCAGTGCTTACATGACCAGACAGCAGCTAGCTGAAGAGCAGGTAGCACTGAGAAATTTAAGAAAGAGTACACAAGATTAAAGTGGCTTCGGGCAGGAGATCTCCTTGGAGACAGAGCCATGGCATCGAGGGGATGGGGGACTGCAAAGAGGGGAGGGCAGAGTCACCGGAATGCAGTGACCATGGCCCCCACGAGGCTGTGCACCCATCCCAGAGTCTTCCCAGAAGTGTTGATATTTCCACAGGAAGCCCCTCCAGAGTAAGGAGCCTTTGTAAATGTTGCTGTCAAATTGATATAAACAGAACAGAATATTTTAGTTGGAATGGACTTATGGTGATCATCTAGTCCAACTGCCTGACCGCTTCAGGGCTGACCAAAAGTTAAAGCATGTTAAGGGCATTGTCCAAATGTCTCTTAAACACTGACAGGCTTGGAGCATTAACCATGTCCCTAGGAAGCCTGTTCCAATGTTTGAAATGCTTCCTCATGTCCAGTCTGAACCTCCTCTGGTGCAGCTTTGAACCATCCCCATGCATCCTGCCCCTGCATCCCACAAGGAAGGGCACCTTAGGCCCAAAGATGTGTTTTCCCCATCAGCAGAGGTGGATTCCATCAGGCCCCAGCATACCTTGTCTCTCAAATGCTCTTCCATGGTTTAAAAACCTAAAGTTTTGGTCGAGGCACCAGTCCTGGAGCCAGGTATTGATATCCTGGGCTCATCTGTTTCTTCCAAAGTCTCCCCCCATGACTGGGAGGATTGAGGAAAATACTACCTGTGCTCACTAATCTTTTAGCATTCTTCCCAGGGCTCTGAAATGTCTTTTGATCAACCTCAGACTTTTTGTTGTGATACCATTAGTTCCCATGTTAAAGAGCAGGAATGGATAGTAGTCTAAAGGTTGTACTAGGCTCTTCAGTCTTGTTGCGATGTCCCTAATTCAGGCCCCAGGGAGCCAGCAAACTCCCCTTGAAAGCGAGCTTGGTCTGCAAACGGTGCTTCCATTTTGTAGAGGAGGGAATATAGCCAGTGACCATAACTTGCTGTTCTTTCTTCTCAGTGCTGGTCTTAATGCAGGTTTTATTGTCAGAGGTTGGTGTCTCTGACCTTGGCAAGACTGCTTGCACAGGTTCCTCCTCTATCTCATTATGCACTTCATCTACTGTACCTAAGGGCCTTGTACCTGTTCTGCAAGAGTATCTTAGCAGGTAAGGCGGGGTTTCTCTAACTGCTACATGCTGTAAGCTTCTTCCACCCCTTCTTATCCCTTGTGACACTGCCTTCCTCATGGCTCAAAGCAATTCCAGGACCTGCCTTCATAGTGGCCACCCCAAGATGGCTTGCATGCATCATAGATGGCAGAGTATGGCTCTATTGATTGATCTCCTTCTCATACACGAATACTCCTCAGACTGCTCGCCGCCTCCTGCAGCTTGGCCACCAAGCAGAGCAGTTCATCAATCTGGTCACACCTCCCACAAGCTTGCTTGCAAACACTTTCCACCTCTAGGAACATAGAATCATAGAATCACAGAATGGTAGAGGTTGGAAGGGACCTCTAGAGATCATCTAGTCCAACCCCCCTGCTAAAGCAGGTTAGCCTAGAGCAGGTTGCACAGGAATGCGTCCAGGCGGGTTTTGAATATCTCCAGAGAAGGAGACTCCACAGCCTCCCTGGGCAGCCTGGGCCAGGGCTCTGTCACCCTCACAGTAAAGAAGTTCCTCCTCATGTTCAGGTGGAACTTCCTGTGTTCCAGTTTGTGCCCATTGCCCCTTGTCCTGT
>VZSC01010396.1:359455-386207 GCA_013398225.1 Steatornis caripensis
CTGACCCCTGGGGAACACCGCTGGTCGCAGGCCTCCAACTAGATTCTACACCACCGATCACAACCCTCTGCGCTCTGCCATTCAGCCACTTTTCCACCCACCTCACTGTGCGCTCATCTAACCCACTCTTCCTGAGCTTTCCTATGAGGATGTTGTGGGAGGCAGTGTCAAAAGCCTTGCTGAAGATGTACAAATGTTAAAATATCTGAAAAATTCATTTCAAAACTCAAGCAAGTGCAAAGCTCCTTGTTCTCCTGTGCTATCATAAGGGCTGGTAGTCAGAAACATCTTCAGATGTTTGCTTGAACCTCAACTGGTCTGCTTCACTGGTTCACAGCCAAACAGAAACTGCGTCCCCTGGCACTATGGGCAGATAAAACCCATATGTGGTGGACGTTCACTCCCAAGACTCACACCAGTCCTGTCTGGATCCGGTACTAACAGCAGCACCAGAAAGCAGTTCAATAGTTCACCTTGTGGTTGCTTTTGAGTAATCTCCTCCTCTTTCTCCTCTTCAGTGGATGCTTGTTTTTACAAGAGGAAAATAAAATAACTTTTAAAACCTATGAAATAAACTTGGCTTTTAATCTCAGAATTATTTATTTTTATCCTGATTTTTTAGATGATTTTTTTAAATTGTTTTTAGGCAGATAAGAGAAATACATTGTTTCTCCAGTAATGACCTTCACTTTCAAGCCTGGAAGCCTGGATCGTGCTGTGGTGCTGAGCCTAAAAAGCCCCCTACACCATCTCCCTTATTAGCTGATACTTGGTACACGCTGCTTGCTGCATCCCTTCCGTGTTCAGGACCAGATGCTGGGCTGAGCTTGCAGCTGTCTGACAGAGACCCCTGGGGAAGGGGGAGCCATCCCCTGGCTAGGGATGACAGTGCAGTTCAGATGTCCCATCATCTGCAGGCTGTAGCATGCACAAGTCTCCTTTCCACACATGACAGATAAATCTGCCGGCAAGAAAATGCTGATGCTTCAAGATCTGACTGTGACTGTTTTTCCTGACTCGCTCATGCCTTAATAGTCCATGTAGTAAGTAATTCTGAATTGAGGTCATTCTGGGGGCATCCCAGCCCAATTTTGTTAGTTTTTTGGGAATATCCCTGGGGCTGCAGCACTGGCAATAATGAGATACTGGCTGGGACAGGTGCAGAAAGGAGTGAGGGGATGGGGGGGTGTTACACATCTGCATCCCATTGGCGCATAAAGTGAAAAAGGGAAAATGTAAATATTAACCCATTTTAAAGAAATATAATTTTTAAGTCATTTTAGAAAACATTATTTGAAGGACAGTTGTTTTTGTAGTATTTGCCTGCCTGCTTAATCCTTGTTGCCTACTTGCTTGAGGTTTGTGCTGAGGCTAACAAAGAAGAACTGTAGAGAAACTATGCAAGCAAAAAGTTAAGGATGTTGTAAATTTCTTAGACACTTAGGAAAAGCCTTGAGTATTTGTAAGATAAGGAAGCTCCGGAGCTGATGTGCAAGGCCAAAAAATAACAAGCGGCAGCAACAGTCTTGAAGGACATGGTCTACGTGATCCCAAAACTGGGTTTGTGCAGAAGCAGAGGTCAATCATGAACACAGTGAGGAAGACTACCGAAGACCACCAGAGGACCCCCAAAGACCACCCGGAGGATCACCTGTGCACTCGTATCACCTACTAGCATATGCAATTAAATTATTGGAAAAGTAATTAATATGCAATGGATTTCTGGGAAATTGCATGACTGCATATGCTTTGAACCTATTTATGCTGAACCTGCAAGACACTCAGTAAGCACTCTAGGTGGAACTGATCCCCCGTGCTTCCGGCGCCACTAATAAAGAATACCTGCTTAATAGTCACATTGGCTATTGAGTTTATTTCTTTGATTCAAAGCCTCAGAGGAAGTTCTGGGTCCTCTCTGGAGAGGTTCCACAGCAAGAACCACATCATGATCTGCATGCGGGAAATCTCTGGGAACACCTTGCTGAGGGCTCAGATCCTGCTCTGCTGTATCTCCATCAGACTCAAGTAACAGGGCAAGTACTGTGGCCCCAGACTTGATGCAAGGACCAGGAGTGGCCACAGCTCCACCAGGAGCCTCTCTGATGTCCTGTCCTCAAAAGGAAGGCAAGTTATCTTGGCATTAATGTATGCTGGAAGGAAGGGGGAGTGATTTCTTGTCTCCTGGCATATTTGATCCTGTTTTTCCACTTTCCCTCCTTTCCCTGCAGGGGAAAAATCAGGCTCTGGTCTAAGTCACCTCTCACATGAGGGTGAGTCACGCTGGGAGGGCTTTTGGCACTGATTCCAGCTAGTCTAGAGTAAAGACCAATGATTACAGCTTCAAATCCAGGTGGAATTATTTAGGCTTTCGAAAGAATGCGGGTTTGCATTTCAGCAAGCACAGTTTAGCCAGACAGGTAGGTAGCCAGTGCAAAGCTAGCACTGGCTCACTGCAGCATGCCAGTGTGTGGGCACATCGGCAAGGAGCAGAGAGGCGGCCTTGAAGGCAGCTCGCCCAAAACTGATAGCCACAGCCCATGCCACCCCTAGCTGTCCCTGCAGGGAGCTCCTCAGCCACCAGGCAGCAGCTGGACAAAGGCATTGCGAGCCAGGAAGAAGTGAAGCCTGTGGGAGAAGTGCAGGACAGGTAAAAAAACACCTAACAGGGCTGCGATAAGCACACACAGAGATAATTGATCAGCTAGAGATAACTCAAAACTGGCTGGGCACAGACTCCCAGCAGAGAAAGTCACCTCTCGTCACAGTCCAGATAGGCAGCCTTTATGCTCAGTAAGAAAAGACACATCCTCCCACCAAAATTGCACCCCACGGCTGATTAGAGTGAAAGGTAGCTTTATCTCCAGCTTCTTCTATCCCTAGGGATGAATTCCTTTTTCATTTTTTAAAAAGCACCCCCATCAGTCATTATGTGGACTGGGAGGTTTTGCTTTTGCAGGCAGTGGCTCATTACATGCTGCGATATAGCAAGAAGAGCCAACAATAGCCGGATGGGTTTCCCACAGGCGTTTACTGGGATGACCTAGGCTGGCTCCATGCACCCCCCTGTGCCCTGTGCACCTCACAGCACCTTAAGCACTAACACCAAGCCCTGTGCACCAATGCTAACCCCGTGTACCAACACCAGCCCCGTGCACCAATGCCAGCCCCAGTGCAGGTGGAGAGTGGTTCAGAGGCTACACGTCCTCCAGTCCACAGAGGTCACAAGCAACATCAGATGATGCTGTGCCACATCAAGTGGAAAAAAACAATTCGTCCAGCTCCCAAATCTTCCATTGCACCAAGAAAATATTCCCAAGCAAGCCCAGGTATGAAGGGTGTCTCCTTTCAGAGCAGACTCCAGCCCACAGGTAAATTACATGTTTGCAAGAGGAAGGATTAGAGGGAGTGGCAAGCCATGACTCTGCATGGTGCAAAGAGAATAATAGCCCGATGTGGGGTTGGTGAGAACAGCTTGCTCGGGTGATGAGGACCTCCTGCTTGGCAGACATCAGGAAGAAAGGAACCCAGGCTTCTTCTGCTGCAGGCCCTGGGCTGCGACGTGTAATCCTTCCTCCTTGGGTGCCTCTGCCTTTGCACCGGCTGCCAGCAAGGGGCCATCCCTGGGGACGCCTGGAGAGAGCTGAAGGTAGCTGAGGAGCCCTGCATGTGGCACGGTGGAGCTGGGGTTAGCTGGGAAGTGACAGAAATCTGCTCACAGTTCTCCTTTCTTTCCCCAGGAAGATATTCTGCAGGGAAACAATGGGGTGGATGTATGGTACCTGGGGCTGGCATCTGGCCATGGTCACCGCTTCCATCTCAGCAGGGATTTGGCAGGGCTCCTTTCTGTGAGCTTCACGCAATTTAACTATTTAAGCATGTCACACAAGAGCTGAGGCAGTATTTCTGTTGCAAATTTGTTGTCTCCGGCAAATAAAATTATAGCAAGATGGTTTGTAGCAGGAGCATGCCGAAACAGATACTTCAAAACCCTTCCCAGGAAGAACCGCTGATCTCCTGGGACAGTGTTTCACTCAGGTTTGAAAAAAAACCTCAAGTGTGTCCCGGGGTCTCTTTCAGCCATAAGGAGATCCCAACCAAATAGCATTATTTTATTTCATATTAAGAACAAAATCTCCATCGTCCTGCAACTTAAAATTGGGTGGTTTACTCCTGATTAGTTCAGCTGTCAATTAAATCAAATAATCTATTTTTCTGACTATTTGAGCCACAATTTTAAATGAACGGTCTATAATCACCTTCTCAAAAACCAGATTTGCCTAGGTGCATATAGCTGTATACATACATATGCATTTTTCTCAATACAAGGATCTAATGGAGGATGTGTGATTAAAATGTGATGGAGTTTGGACTCTGGTATTGTTCAAGATAAGCAAAATGAGCCAATTTTAGAATCAATTAGAGGATTTCAAGTTTTAAATTTATTTTACCTGTTGAGTACTAAAAGAAGTGTAGTGCATGCCAAGTGAAGTGCATGCAATCCCTGGCTTCTGTGTCAGTATTGTCAATGTCTCTCATGCTCATCGTGTTGGCAGTGTTTTGCAGAGCACCATGATGTGGCTGTTCATAACCATCGCTTATTTAATGTGCATCCGTGAGAAGTCAGATGCGAGTCCCGAGGTGTCCATGAATGTCGTAAGTCCTGTCTACTCTCCCTTCTTTTCCTGCTTAGGCATGCAAGCTACCTGTGCTGCCATAGTCTGGGCAGGACCCATTGTCTCTGCATGTGTATCTTCACCAGGATTTGGTACCACAGTTTCATTAGAGCTTAACTACATGCAGGTTTATGGCAGACGTTTATGGGGGAGTTCTGACCAAGTCAACTGGTTTGATCAATGCAGCTGTCTCAGGCTTGAAGATTCACTGTCATTGTTGTCTTGCTGTTTACAAATATTGATGGCAACATGAAAAGCGACAATGGGTCTTTCTTTACCAGATCTGCTCGGGGAGTGAGGGAAACTCACATTTGCCGAAAGTTTTAGCTGAAGTCATGACATGACCGCAGCGCTGGTGGAAGGGACATTGGGAGGTCCCTACTCCACCCTCCCGCTGACAGCAGGAGTTATCACCACCTCAGGGTGGCCGCTGTTGGTTTCACCCAGCCAAGCCCTGACACTCTCCACAGTGGAGACCCCCACCTCCCTGGGGACCCGTCCCACTCTGTCCTTCCTTTCCCACAGGGTGAAATTATCCGCTACCATGGGTACCCCTGTGAGGAGCATGAAGTAGTGACAAGTGACGGCTATTACCTCAACATGCAGAGGATTCCTCATGGCAGAGACAACTCAGGAAGCGTAAGCACCTTCCATGAAGCAGAGGCACAGGTCTCCAGCATGTTCTGTCCTTGTAAGTGCCACAAGAGGCTCTTCCTAGTCCAGGGGCCCTGAGAGCTTTGCTGGGCTGCAGTAGGCCATAGTTAGGACTTCCTCATCATGGGCTGGGTCCTCAAGGAGACAGCTTTCCCTATAGGATTAACCTTGGACGCAGAAGAAATGCAGGTGCCCACCACGCTGAGTGTTCTTATTCTGAGAGGATCTACTCCAAAGAGGAAGGAAAAGATAAGGAGAATGAACAGGCCAGAGAAGTCTTGCCCCAGGTTTTACACCAGCTCAAAGCCAGCCAGTGGAGCAGCAAAAAGCCATTTGTCAGCAAAAAAACCCCATGTGTCCAATCCAATGCCATCTCATCATTTCAGCTCCTTTCTGTTCTTCACTTGAACCACTGTTTCAAAGTGGCGAGGGTGATGCCTCATACTTGGAAGGCTGTCTCTCTCCTGGAAAGCAGGCAGACTGGCATATGAACATGGCAAATAATTGTAAAAAAGCCAGATTTCCATTCAGGAAACTCAGCTTTATCCTCAGCTGTGCAGGGTAGAAATGTGAGTTATATTGAGGGTCTAAAAACCAACAGAATAAAAGAGGAGACAAAAAAGAAAGGAAAGTGACTTTTATTTCAACTTTTTCATGCTGCAACCTGTGGTTGCCCTAGCGTAAGAATTCAGATACCCTTGCGATGATCCTGTATGTGGCTATGACCTCCTTTGAGCAGGGGATTGGAGTAGAGACTTCCAGAGGTTGTTTCCAAACTCAACCTTTCTATAATGTCTCTTCTGCTCTCTTCCTACAGCACTTCAGACTTCCTGGTCCTTTGTGAAAAAGATCTTAAGTTTGTTCTGGGGAGCTGAGACTTGCCCTTATGGCTTAAAGTGGGCAGAGTGGGTGGAGGAGATGCTCTTGACCCCTCGAGTACCCATGTTTCTTGCAATGCGGCATCATGGTGCCACTGTGCCAAACAAAAGGCACCGTGAGGAGGGTGGTCTCCATGCTAAGGGCACAGCCAGTGTCCAGACAGACGTGGGGCTTGGTTTCTTCCTTCCTGGAAGCATTATTTACCAAGCTCCATTCAGTTTGTTGTCCAGTCTTATTTTTCAGCTTCACTATATCCATTTTCTTTGCCTTGAGATGAGCAAAGAGTCTACTTCAAAAACACCTCTCCAAAGAGGCTGAGGACATAGGTGACCATTTCCCTGCACTGGAGTCACTTACCTAGGGGGCTGCTGCCAAAGCAGTACCTGGATGCGAACAGTCAATTTTGCTAGTGGTCAGAGAAAATGATCCTCCTCTTCTTTCTTCAGCTCCAAAGTCTGTGGTCCTCCTGCAGCATGGCTTGGTGTTGGAGGGAAGCAACTGGGTTACAAACTTGCCCAACAGCAGCCTGGGCTTCATCCTTGCCGACGCTGGCTACGATGTCTGGATTGGAAACAGTCGGGGGAACAGCTGGTCGCGAAAACACAAAAAGTTTGAGTTTTACCACCAGGAATATTCAGCTTACAGGTATTTTCTGTGAAACTGAAATGTGGGGAGTTACCTGGTAACCTCCGCAGTGTCCATAGGCTGGAGGAACAGCGCCACTGACAGTCGTACCATCTGCCAGTGGGCATAATCCAGGATGCCACAGGGTTGCCCATACCTGCCAGAGCCCTCGTCCACTCCCCAAATAGTCATGGCACTACTTGGCGTGTCCTGCCTGTCACTCTCAAGGTCAGCAATAGCAACTTTGTTATGTGCCCATCTTTGTTGCAGCTTTCATGAGATGGCCATGTATGACCTTCCAGCGATGATCAACTATATTCTGCAGAAAACTGGACAGGAGCGGTTATACTACGTGGCTTACTCTCAAGGCACCACCACAGGTACTTAGGAGGAGATCAGACCACTGTCAGAGTTACATTAGCTGCGCACCCCTGGTTTGGGAGTGTTCTCCTGAGAGCCTGGACAGGGAGAATAATGTCCAGGCATGTCCAAACAACGAAGGGAAAAGAGTGGGTGAAAATCCCTGTTTGCTTTAACAGAACAGTTTTGAGCAGTGACAGCCCAAAAACTCTTGCGGTGATGGCTTTTGGTGCCTCCCAGTGCTGCCAGAGCCCCAAGAAGGGCTTGCGGGGGCTGCGGCTGGGCTGAGCCGTCGAGCTGGGAGCTGAAACACATCAGCAGCAAAGGCTTCAGGTCAAGTCACCAACCTGTTAGAGCCACCTCCAAGGGTCCTTCTGATGGGCACACATACCTGGGATTCAACAACTTCTTCAGAAATAACAGGGCAGGATCTGTTTCTTTCTCCCTCACACAGGTTTCATTGCATTTTCATCCATTCCCGAGCTGGATCACAAAATCAAGATGTTTTTTGCCTTGGCTCCTATCACCACAAGCTCAAACATCAAGACACCCTTGATAAGGGTGCTTGACCTTCCTGAGGGGCTGGTTAAGGTATGTCTTTTCCACACGCTTGTCTGGTGTGAAGAGGAAGGAGGGAACAGGAAGGTCTTGTCATCCGAAACATACAGTGCTTGTACATCTCTTCCATTTCCCTGCCCTCTGTGTGCTCTTTGCATCGAGCAGGTGTATTTATTTCTATGCTCTTGAGCCTGCAGGGCATTAAACAGTGTAAAACAACCTCCTGTCCAGCCCTAATCAGAGACAAGCTATTTCTAGATATTGGGTTTGGGTCCATTCCCTTAGGAGAAACCTCTTCTAGGAAGATCGGTGCTCTTCCAGGGCCATGTCCATTTCTGAAAAACCAAAATTAAGAAGGACAGTAAAGCTGTAGCAAGGAAGACAGCAACTTTCAGGGGTGAGCAGAGACGTGGAGAGTGTCTGGAGACAGAAGCGGAACACGAACCACACTGATCAACATCTTTGACATTCACAGCTCATTTTAGGATCCACGGTGGTCTTTGACAAGGGTGAAATCTTGCACCAAGTGATTTCCAGTCTGTGCAGCTACTCCATCTTTAAAAGCTTTTGTTCCTTGGCCCTTTACTTGCCTGGTGGGTTTACCAACAGCTTAAACGTGGTATGTACACTCCAGCTTACCTTTTAAGTGATCTAATTTCTCACTGTTTGAGCCCAAGATGTCAACTAACTGCCTTCACCCGGCCTTTCATGTCTTCTATTCGTCAAAAAATCTGTCCATTGCATCAGCATTTTGCAAGCTGGCCATTGGGTTGGTCACTGTGATGCTCTTGCATCGGCACTAGAGGGAAGCTCAGAGCACACACAAGGTCGCACATCCACCTGGCACATTGTCTCCCCAGGGCGGATGATGCCAAAGGGGAGAGCGCAGAAATTCATTTGGTGCTCTGGGGGCTCCCAGGGTTTCTCTTTCGCTAAGTGATTTGTAATTTCACACATGTTTTAACAACAAAAAAGGCTCTTTTGGGACAAACTCCCCTTCAATCCACTGTTAGGAGAGGTGGTCCCTCAGACTCTTCAGTTTACCATCCCTTACAGTACATTTATCCCCAAATCAGAACCTTTCCCTGTGTCCTACTGCACAGAACACAGAGTCATAGAAAAATTAAGGCTGGAGGCACCGAGGTGGGGATCTCCAGTCCAAACTCACTCCCACTAGAGTCAACATTACAGCTATAGCAGCTTGCTTGGGGACATGTCCAGGAGAGCTGGGTGGTCCCAGGGATGCCCTGCTCACATGGGGAAGGGCTATTTCCTTGGGGCCACCCAAGAGTTCAAGTCCCAGATCCTGCCACAAAACACTCGTGAGTAAAATTGGAGACAGGTTCACACAGAGTAACAAGCAATAATAGCTTGATCATGGATGGAGCCAGGGCTGGGCCGTTGTTTCTCAGGGAAAGTGTTGGAGTAATTTCTTAATATTCCAAGGAGGAAACATTCAAAACATCATGTAGAGCTGTTGTGATGAGTTGCATATTGTCTTTGCAAAAGGATCCTGAGCACAAGATACAAAGTTTTGCTTTGGTTTGAAAACCACATAGACTCATAAAATGACCCAGCATCCCATGGGAGTTGCTCGGCTTACTGAATGGAGCTCTACAGCACCATTTGTGCTGCTGTCTGTGGTATGTGTTCGCACAGCATGTGGCTGAGTTTTGCCTTTACACGGCTAAGACATGTGCAAGTGCAAGCTCCAGCTAGCCTGTGTGAGAGAAAGACTTGTTGTGTGGCTACTGAACAGGATCAGTTTTATTTCTAATGGGATTTCCCTCTGTGCAGAGAATAAATATCTCTAATGGTTTCTTGCAGAGCCGCATAGATGTCTACCTGTCTCACTACCCTGATTCAACATCCCTAAAAAACATATTTCATTGGCATCAGGTAATATTTCCTGCTGCAGAATAAGATCACATGCAACCAGGGACATTGTTCTCTTCTCCCAGCTGCCAAGGACCACTTCTTAATCTTGGGAATAATCCTCCATTGCTATTCCTGCAGAGCTATATTAGAGAGAAAGGGGAAATTTGACATGAAACACTGGTGCAGTTGCAGTTCTTTTGGTCGTTACTTTCAACAAAATATAACCAAGAGTCTTTGGAGCTGGTTGGAGATGGAAGCAAAAACTGGTAATAAACCAGCACAGGAGTCACTAGAGTAAAGTCTAAGAGTTGAGGGTCAGTAAAGACAACTAATCATACAACAACTAATCATTGAAAACATGCACAGACTCATATCCTTCTGTTGTAGACATTGACCATGACAGACAAAAGAAACTTGCCTAAAGGTCTGGTATCTGCCTTCTTTGAAGCTAGCTCCTGGTTGTACACTAGGTGCGCCATGGGTTTCTGGTTGCTCAGCCTCTAGACATTGCAGTCTGCAGCTTGCCAGCCACTTGAGGGAGGAGGGATGAAAGACATGAGCAATGACAGGGGATCTTGCAGGTCATGCTGAGATCTTCCTGGGGGTTGAGGTCTCCTCCTCAATTTATTGTTACAAATAGAGTCCTTGAGCCTTGGTGGCAGGCAGGAGCAATGCAGTTCCCCAGTGCACCTCTTTTATCTTTCTTACAGTCCTTTGCAATGCATGGATAATAAACACAGCTCTCCTCCTTTTCCAGTGCTATCAAACAGGGGAATTCAAACGTTATGATTATGGCAGTGACAACATGCTTCATTACAACCAGGTAAGAGAAATGCGTCCTCACTTGTCAGTTTTAAAAGAGGAAAAAAGAAAAAAGAAAATGACAATGACAATGAAAATACTGCAGTGGCTGAGACTTAATTTTATGGAATTTGCCTTATATGATCAAACAGGTTTGTAATGTTTCTTACAAAAAAAAGGTCTGTGATGTCATTCAGTGATGACTTCTTGACCCTCTGGTGAAAAGTATAGGAGCCCAAGGCACAGTTAGAATCTCTGGTGATAGTTTCTGTACCATCTCTCGGGATAGGGGAGAAATTCCAAGGAGCAATCAGGAATACTTTGAAGTTTTGACTTTCTCATGACCTTTCAGGCTTTCCTTCCTCAAGCCACACTATTTGTATTCCAGACCACACCTCCCTTCTATGAGCTGGAAAATATGAAAACACCACTTGCTGCATGGTATGGTGGCAGGGACTGGATTTCAGCCCCTGAAGATGTAAACAAGACACTGTCTCGTATAACCAATGTGACATACAAAAAGTACATTCCCGAATTCAGCCACTTTGATTTCCTCTGGAGTATGCAAGTGCATGAGCAAGTTTACAAAGAAATTCTTGAACTGATGGACAAGAGCGCCTAGAGTTGGACCAGTGGTATTAATTGTTGGTTTCTCATTTGCTTCTGGGACATCTTTTCTTTGGGGGGAAAAAAAATAGAGAAGCAAAAAAAGGGTGAAAATGCTCTTTAAATTGATATGCTTGATTTGGGTTGATATTACTCTGGCAAGTGAGGAAAACAGGCTAATCCAATGATCAGGGAAGCACACAGGATTTAGGTTAAATAGGTTTAAATCCTTGCAGAAGTTAGGTATGGCCTTGGACTTTGAGTCTCTCAGGTACTTCACTCATGTGAGTTTCCAGCAACAAGCAATTTCAGTGGAGTTTGGCTCCTGGCTGCCACTGTGGGCTCTGGCCTCCCTACACTTCGGTTCCCAAGTGCAGCACCTGGACAGCAGGCTCAGCTTCCTCCTGGACTCTGGAGTTTCACGAGTGTAGGTGCACTCATATAGGACCACGAGGTGGGTCAAGCAATGAATCCTGCTGGTGTAGCTTTATCCACCTTCTGGTGACTCTTCCATGCCAAGAATCCGAACATCCTGACATTCATTCCTTTTCTTTACAGTCCGAAGGAGCTAGAAACTTTCTGTGACCACAAAAAGAGTTTGTGGTTTGTTTTTTTCCAGGAGAACTGTTTGTATCAGTAACATAGAGAATATTTTTCTCAAATTCATGCTGATTCAAACAACGCCAGCCTTGCTCGTACACAAAAGCTTGTACAATAAATTTGTGGTGGGTTGACCTTGGCTGGGTGCCAGGTGACCACCAAGCCGCTCTATCACTCCCCCTCCTCAGCAGAACAGAGCAGGAAGAAAATAAGTAGGAAAAAACCCCTCGTGGGTCAAGATAAAGGCAGCTTAATAAAGCATAAGCAAAAGCAAAGGCCATATGCAGAAGCAAAGGAAAACAAAGATTTATTCTCTGCTTCCCACCAGTAGGCGATGTCTGGTCACTTCCCGGGAAGCAGGGCTTCGGTACATGTAGCGGTTGCTCTGGAGGACAAATGTCATGAATCACAAATGTCCCACGTTGGGCGTCAAAAGGAACTGTGGTGGGTTGACCCTGGCTGGACGCCAGGTGCCCACCAAAGCCGCTCTGTAGTTCCCCTGCTCAGCTGGACAGGGGAGAGAACATACAATGAAAGTCTTGTAGGTTGAGATAAGGACAGGGAGAGATCACTCACCAGTTACTGTTACAGACAAAACTTGGGGAAATTGGCTTAAATTTATGATGAATCAAATCAAATAATGGAAAATAAAAACTAAATCTTAAAACACCTTCCCCCCACTTTCCCTCTCTTTACTCCCAATTTCTCTCCCTTCTCCCCTACAGCAGTGCAGGGGATGGGGAACGGTGGTGTCACGGTTTAAAGCTGGGCTGGCTATTAAACTGGTGACAGATGCTCTTTGTTAACCCCCTCTCTCCCCAAAGTGGGGGAAGGAGGAAAGGGAAAGAGACTTATGGGTTGGAAAATTTAAAACAGCTTTAATCTAACTACAATAATAATGTATTATAATAATAGGAAAAATTATAATGAAATATATACAAAAGCAATATCAATATGGTACTTGCTTCCCATCTCCTGTTAAAGGATCAACAGTGGTTGAAGTGGTGCATTTTGGAAGCAAACAGAATGGTAAAGAATCAAGGTGTTTGTAGCATAAATATTCTGTCATCTGAGATTGCCTTGATCAATAAAAGGATTGAGCTACATAGCCAGCTGTGTTGATCTTCCTGGGACTGGAGCCCTTGCATGTCTCAAGTCTGTCAGGCAAGTCAAAAGTCATCGGGCAGGTCCATGGTGATGGCACAGATGGGTTGGGACATCAGCCCATGATGTTGGGTTTCAGATCAACTCAATCTCTCACCTTTAGATTTTACAACGCAGCACGAGGCCTTTACCACCCCAGTGAACATATTTATGGCACAACAGTACTCCCTTTTTATTCTCCATGCACGAGCAAACCTGCCTCAGTCATACACCTGCACATGAGGAGGATGTTGGTCGTTGAGCCACTTACGTAATTTTCTTCCAGATGTGCTCATGCAAAGCCATTCTTGATCTGCTTGCATATGACACACAAGGCTGGAAGGGCTTAAAAGCATGTCATATCATGTTCAAAACACAGTAACTGCACCTTGTTTGCTGACCTTATCCACACTGGAGAGGTGGTGAGCATTTCAACTACAGTGTCCTTCCCACTTGAGGATTATGCACAGGCACGTGCTTAAAGTGAAATTGTGCTTTTGTAAGTAATCCTAGGATTGCTTTGGTGTCTGCTTTAAGCAACATACTGGCTTACACTGTTATTTAGAAACTGATTTGTACCAGGGTTAATCTAGGACAAGGTTTCATGAAGTTATGTCAAATGGTATGCTGCCTTTTCAAGTTTTTTTGATCCTTAACAGCAAGCCTGACAACGGTTTCCAGCAGTTACCAGCATTGCTGAGCAGATTCAGAGTTTTATTCGGTTAAGGACATGTTGCTTTCTTATTTCAGGAAATATGAGCAATTTCTGTGTTATTCCCTATGTTATTTCCAAATTTTCATTTGAGATTGCTAGATGAATGCTTGGAAGAGAGACCTCGTAACTGGTCTTTGAGATTCGTACTTTTGTGTATCGGTACTTTAGGCAAATGGGAATGGTAAAAGGCTGTGGAAAGTTACAGTTAGCCAAAATCTTGATCAGATATAACTACCTCCAGCACTCTTCACAAGCCTGTGTTGGTCTCCATTCCTGACCCTGGACTATGTCATGTGGGACATGCTACTGCTCCCTGAAGGTCTCTGATAGCCCTGACCAGGGCATTGGCTAAGCTGAGCCAAATCAGCTTTTCTCCAATACATTGGAAAAAAGCCCAAGAGAACCATGATACCAAATCTGAAAAATGTTATTATTTCTTTATCGAGAAAGTTTGACCACATGGCCTAGGCCTGTTCATGAACAGACAAAACTCTTTTATACCCTTTAAAGTCAATTGTATAGTGAAGAAAGATCAGAGAAGTACAAGAAGTTCAGGATTGTTCTGGGGTCTTCTGAACAAAGAAACGGAGGAAGAATTAGCTGAGACAAACCACTGTTGAGCACATCTCAGTTATTTTGCAATCAACATTTAGATGTATTTATGTTTTTGTTGATTCAGTTTCACTACTGTGACTTAAGCAATTGCATGAACTATTGCAGTAAGGTATTGTGAAAAGAATTTGTTGTTTCATCAAGCTTCACTATGCAAGTCTAGCATGAGTAAAACCCCTACTAAATGTGTAAACAGAGATGCTGGAGATATCCTAGACTAACTGAGGGGCTTCAAACTAGGAGAGGTGCAACCAGATAAGCACTGCTTTCCGTGTCAGGTTCTGTCATGGTTTGAGCCCAGCCAGCAACAAAGAACCACGCGGCCGCTCGCTCACTCCTCCCCACCGGGATGAGGAGAAAATGTAAGGAAACCCGGTGGGTCAGGACACAGACGGGGGGTTTCACTCACCAGTTATGGTCATGGGCAAAAACAGACTCAACTTGGGGAAAAAATATTCACTTTAATCGGTCATCAATCAAAGCAGAGTAGGATAAGGAGACACAAAAAAACAGATCTTACAAACACCTTCCCCTACCACCCCTCCCTCCTTCCCAGGCTCGAGTCCCCTTGCTCCCAGTGTCTCTCCCTCCTCCCCGCTCAGCGGCGCAGGGGGACGGGGAATGGGGGGTGCAGTCAGTTCACCAAAGATTGCCCCCGCCGCTCCTTCCTCCTCAGGCAGGGAAGGGTCCTCACACGCTGCCCCTGCTCCAGCGCAGGCTCCCCCCCACGGCAGGCGGTCCCTCACGAACTCCTCCAACAGGAGTCCTTCCCGTGTGGGGCAGCCCCTCCGGAACTCACCAACCCAGCATGGGCTGCCCACAGAGTCACGGCCTGCTTTGGGAGTGGGCACCTCCCCTAGCTTGGGGTCCCCCATGGGCTGCAGGTCCCTCTCTGCTCCTCCGTGGTCCCTCACGGGCTGCAGGTCCCTCTCTGCCTTGCCGTGGTCCTTCACGGGCTGCCCCACCGCGATCCTCCGAGGGCTGCAGGGGCACAGCCTGCCCTCTCCCCACAGGCTGCTGGGGAATCTCCGCTCCAGCCACCTCCTCCCACTCCTTCCTCACTGACTCCAAGTATCTGCACAGGTGTTTTCCTCACATCCCCCTCCTTCCTCTGCTGCAGGTCTCAACGGCCG
Organism: Steatornis caripensis; assembly: GCA_013398225.1. Classification (NCBI taxonomy): domain Eukaryota; kingdom Metazoa; phylum Chordata; class Aves; order Caprimulgiformes; family Steatornithidae; genus Steatornis; species Steatornis caripensis. The sequence continues at coordinate 374,692 of VZSC01010396.1, forward strand.
TTTCTTTGTCATGTCCCCTCCTTAACAACCTTATCACAGAGGCGCAGCTTCTGATAGGGGCCATGTGCCCATGTAGCCCCTTCCCCTGCTACCAAAGCCCTGCCACACAGACCCAACAGCGGTTCTTTATTTGGGCAAGGTTCTCTAAGGTTACTGCAAGGGAATCATGCTTATTTGGCAGAGATTACACAAGAGCTGATGTTCTCTTATTGCTAAAATCGGAATGATACTCTCCCAGTTCAGGATGCCAAGACCAGATGACAGCTAGTTAGGCATCTCTCTGCTTGTGATTGGCTTACCCTTGTGCTCAGCAAGAGGCAATGGATAGAATGTAACAACCAGCATCCTGGGCATACAGTCTGGTGGGTTGTCCATGCATGAAAGCATGAGGAGAAACACCAGAGTAGGAGTTAGAGGAATGGTATGCATTGATAGCCAAGGACATGATTAACAACAAGCAAACGGGTAAGCACTGAGGAATGTGTTGCTTGCACTGTGACATGCCACAGAGAAGGCGACTCAGCAGCAGCAGGTCTGCACCTGTTAACAGAAGGACAGCAGTGGTGATACAGCACATTTCAAGGGCTGTTTCTCTTCCTGTTATCCCAGCAGGAGAACGGGATACAGTCCTATGATTCCTCAGACAAGAAAATGAAAGACATCGTGCAGCAATCTTGCCTAATATTTATGAAATGTGAAGTTAACAAGATGCAGAAGCAAAACTTCATGCCACAGTAATTTTTGACTCCTAAAAGACCTTACAGGCCACGAAAGCTTTGGTCTTTGGGCCCCAAGCAGAATCCAGAAGGCATATGGTGGACTCAATAGCTGGCCACCCTTGCCTTTCTTGCCACACTCAGGTGACCTTGGCCAGACCACTCAGATACACACATTTTGGCCCCTCTGAGAATGTATGTATGAGAGTGCTGATTGGTATAGCCTACTTGGTTAGAAAGTTGAATAAAATACCTTTCTCTTTCTAAACAGTCTTGAGTTTTCTTACATTAGTTCCCACAACAATACTGTAAAAACATCCCATGAGTGTGGTTATACAGCTTCATTTTAAGATGCCCATGATAGTCTAGCTACTATTTAGTTGTGCACCCTACCATGTATTATGGGGTCCTGACACCATAGACTAATACTAGTGACTATTTACAATACTGTTAAATGTATAACCACAGCAGTATCATGATGATATTGCTCTTTCCACCTAAGCTTGCACCTATGTGTCAAAACACCCAATTCTGGTCTCCTAACTTCAAATACCTCAAAGGTCTTTGTTTCTTCCTTGGACTAAGCTACGCAAGAGTTTCTTGGTAAAAAGCTAGCCGCTATTTGCTGGCAACTTCTTTCCTTCCCATCACAGTTATGATAGGCACCGGTGCTAAAGCGCACACTAGCCTCAGTACTGATACACTGCTCTGATAGCCTTGTCCCATGGCCTGACAATGCTGAAGTCTCTGATGCTTTTCCAGCCTCTGTTAGTACCCAGTACTTAATCCTTCTGCTAGATAACTAGTACCCAGTGGAGGTAGAAGGCAGCACACTTGACAGTGGATGAAGTAGCCAACCATACAAGTAAAAGGTGAGGTCTGTCTTGATGCTGTTGAAGGAAACCTGATGGTAGAGTAGAAAAAACACAAGCTGGGTAGGGGTTTCCCCATCCATAATGTGTTTTTTAACTCCTCTTGGAACACACACTGGAATTGCCCTCTACACAACCTGTAAAGTCCATGTTACGTAGTGGGAATTTTGTGCTCTTGGGAGTGGGAAGACATTTTCAAAAGCCCAAAGCAGACACAGGGACAGAAGTAAGATAATGAAACAGGGAAGACTCTGGCCACACCAGGACACACGTGTGTGTTTTGGGCTGTGATTCACAACTCACATTCTGCTCATAGACTATGGCTCATATGAACATTAGAAGTCAACCTAATCCATGACCAGGTAATGTATACTGAAGCAGTTCACCTGGTAGCCAATCAAAAGCTTGGGCTTTTAGGCGGCTACCAAGCAGCTACAGAAAGGCGTAGGTTGTAAGGTCACAGGCTAGAGCTGGAGAACAAACATCTTTACTCTGTGCAATACCTGTTGCTTCAGCCAAACAGAGGTGTTGCACAAACTCTTCTCCACTCTGCCGTCCATCAGCAAGATGCTAAGCTTGGTGGTTTTCCAGAAAACACTGCAGAGGTTTTGCAAATTGCCAGTTGCAAATACGATAACACTTGGATGTAAGGGCTGTGTGGAGGCTGCCTGGGCCACTGCCACTTTCGAAGAGAGATGTGATCACCCAGTGTTTCACATCCAGGCAGCCAGTGAAGCCTGACGTGTCCTTGGAGCATCTATAGAGATGTCGGTGTGCTCCTGAGGCCTTGTGAAGTTGGTGGAGCCCACGTCCTTTCATCGCCCCAGGAGCTCTTCTAATCGGCATTCTCGAGGGCCCCTGGAAATTAGGAAATGACCCTTTACAAAGAAAATATTTTTATTTTTTTTACTGCAGCTATCATGAGCTTAAGGTACAACTCCTTAGCTGAAATTCCTCACTGTGTCATTCTGGCTGCTTTTGGAAACGTAATCCTTTGCAAGCACGAAAGTCATGATCACATGGCCAAGAAGAGGAAGGCATCAAAGATGTGACCAGTGCGCACATCACTTAATTGGAGGACATGTGACACGATCCAGCATGCTACCAACGTAACAGGGCTCTGACACAATGTGCACATTTTAACACTGGTAGTGATAGAGCCACCACCATTCACACCACCAGCCTGATCAGATCCGACAGTGGGCTCTGCCTGGTAATGTATTTTCCTCTGCATATTTCAAATTTGTTTTGGAGCTATCCCAATGCTGAAACAGCATCGATTGCTTTTTTTCTCAGTAACTTGCCTCTTGGTAATATTGTAAACAGGGTTACTGAAAATATTTCAGAGGGCACATATGTCTCATGGTGTGGGAGACACATAGGGAGGAGGAAGAGGGAGGTAGAGAGTAACCAGATGGCTGGTGAGATTTGCAACTTATGCTAGGTTGAAGTTAAGTTCTAACTTTTAAGAGCCTGGCAAAGCGTTAGAAATCATATGTAATACTAACTGTGTATATTAAGAACAGATCTCTGTTTGGGACAGGAGTCTCTAAGGCAGTCAAAAGAGGTTTCTGTTTTTTTCAGGCTACATTTATTTAATAAATAGTCTTCCTGTGAGGCTCTACCAGTTTCACTTCATAGGATCCTTGTGTTAATAAAAAATGGCTTCTGGGTGCAAAAGCTAAGCAACACAGAAACAGCAAAAGTATAGACATACTCACATCCCACTCAATCTAAATGTGTTCCTTGCACAGCGTAAACTCTTACTTTGGATTAATTTCCTTTATGTGACAATGTACAGAGGCATTTTCTGTCACTTTAGTTCTTGCTTTATAAAGCTGTTTCTCTTCTTTTTACCATTAAAAATGCAAAAATGGCTCTTGACTAGTACCAGATCCAATCTGTATGGAGGAGTATGAAGAGCCTTGTGTGGACCCTAATGGAAGCTGGGACTGGGAATCCCCTCTGCTTCCCCAACCCAGACCGTGACATAGGTCTCCAGATATATAAGGAACTTAACCCATCATAACCAAGTAGAAACAGACATTCAGAACAATGTTATTTAATAATGATAATGATTATAAAGATGATAATGATAATAATATTTTACAGAGACACAAGATGTGGCTGTTCATTGCAAACCTGTTTTTGATACAAGTGCTCACGAACTCAGCAGATGCCATCGAGCAGAATAAGGCTGCAAATCCCGAGACTTTCATGAATGTTGTAAGTCAGAAGTTTGGATTTCCACTCAGTCTGAAAGCTTGCGGACATGTAGCTGGGGGAGAGAGGGGTGGAGGGTATGTATGTGTAGAGGGCTTAGGTCACCACGTGTGCTGGTCTAGTTGAGTGGTGTGATACAACGTTGCCCCCATACCATCATTAACAAGCACTGCTTCCTGAAAGAGTCCTCTTCCTCCCAGCAGTATAAAGTGCAATTATCAGCAAGTCAGTTAGAGAAGGGAGTAATCCCAGCCTGGATTAGACTGGACATCTTCCGGAGGGTAGAAAGTTGTGCATGGTTCCCCTCCTTCAGCTGCACTGGCTTGCTCAGGGGCATGCCCAGGCGAGTCCTGAAAGTCTCTGAAGGTGGGTTTGGATGGACCCAAGATGCAGGTGACAAAATTGCTGAAATTAATCTCTTCCATGAAACATGTGATGAAGCGAGCATACAGTAATGTGTAGGCAGGACCACAGCTGTGTTTCACCAGACTGAAACTGCTCAACCTGTGGCGTTTTCGGCACAAATAAATGTTAGGCACAGCCTCAGGAGCCGTGTGACAAATCCTACAGGACAAATCCTATTGCCCGTCCAGTTAGCCCAGCTCAGCAGGTTTGATATGCCCCACCATCTTATCTGCCCCGTGCATTGGCTCAGAGCATGACATGACATGTCCTGGCACCCGTGTCAGTCTTTGGTTTTGGAGGCATTTCAAATGCATTTGCTGCTGCATGCTGCAGGGGAGCCCTGCTGCTGCCAGCTCCACTCCTGCTCACAGGCACGAGACCATGGCTGAGAGTCTTCTCTTCCCTTGGGCATCTCACTAGGGTGGGCATGGGATTCAGGCAGAGCATCCTCTCTCAAAAAAGTCCTCAGCTGACCCAGAGACACCTCGGGCAAAGCAGTGTCCCAGCTCCTGCAGTGTTTCAGTTTTGCAAAGGCATCCCAGCAGATGAGGGATGTGCTCTTTGAGTCAAATGAGCACCTCAGCTACAGAAAGCTTTCTGCCTGGGTTTTTCTTTCCCCAGAGCCAACTGATCTGTCATAGAGGGTACCCCAGTGAGGAGTATGAAGTCCTGACTCATGACAGCTACTACGTCAGCCTGAACAGAATTCCTCATGGGAGAGAAAATCCTAGGCACACAGGTATAGCTCTATTTCACAAGGAAGCCATCAAAAAACCACCACCTTTAACATGACTAGCAGATGAAGGGATGAACATTACCAGGCCAGGGGAGTATTTATCATTAAAGCAAAAATAACAAATCCATGATACTTCTCCAATTTACAGTCAAGGCTTTAGCAATCAGAATAGCAAAGCATGTGTGCAGCACAGAAACTGCCTTTCGTATCAAACAGATACTTGGTTTTAAGGCTCAGAGGGTGCAAGCATATCTTAATAGAGCTCCTCATTTAATTTTTTCCCCATAAATTTGTGACTTTGGGGTATGAACGATCTCAGAGATGAGCCTGTACATCTGAGCTTTTACATGGTTGTTGTCAGTGGCCACAGTGCTGAGCTTGTGGGGATGAGTACCTGGGGTCTGAAAGGCTTAAGAGGGACGTCCACACCTCTCCAGCCTGAGTCTATGAGGGCAATCACGAGACAAATAGGCCAAGGATTTCTTTACTGGGAGATGTCATTAAAATGCACATTATGGCATTAAAATGCACACTTCCTCTGGCAGTGGAAGAGAGAGGATTTGTTGTCCTGAATTTGAGGTGACTAAGTAGCGAAATTCTAGTTCAATGAAATGCACTGTTTCTTTCACACCCAGGGCCCAAGCCAGTTGTGTTTCTCCAGCACGGGTTATTCGGAGAAGGAAGTCACTGGGTGGAAAATCTGGCTAACAACAGCCTTGGCTTCATATTAGCAGACTCCGGTTATGACGTCTGGCTAGGAAACAGCCGGGGGACAAGCTGGTCACAGAGACACCAGCACCTTTCATCTAACCAGGTTGAATTCTGGGATTTCAGGTGGGCTGGCGCGGGTTACAAATGCACTGCAAACTTCTCTGCCTGTCACTAACTTCTAGGCAGAGGTGGGTGCCTCCAAGCAGGCAAGTCAAACCACCTAATCCCCAAGTACGGCCTCCTCCAGAGGTGATGTGCCCAGGGAGGATGGAGGTACCTCTGCAGACCTGCCTTCTGACATGGTGCCACCATCTCCCTGCAGCTGCTCAGCCTTGCCAAGAGCACAGGCACTACTGCCTGCATGCAGACACCCATCCTGCAAAGACGTCAGCCCTGCCTTGGGGTCTCTGTGGGGATCTCCCTGGCCAAGCCCCCAGCAAGATGTCTACAAGCATCATTGCCACCTCTTCTTCTAGACATCGTCCACAGAAACCTTGTCCCCATGAACAGCATCTGAAGCTGCTACTGCTGCTCCAGAGCTGATCTTCAGAACACTCCTGGATTTTCCAAGCTCGTAGACACGCTTCCAGTAAAAAAACCTAATAAAGTAGGTCTGCATTTCATCATATCACACTAAAAGACACATGGGCAGGAACTGGTGCTCCATTTCTTTCTGGGGAAGGGCACTTCTAGGAGCCAGCCAAAATTCACAGGTAAGTTTGTTCTCCTGGTGTTACCTTATAACCAATGTACTACTGTGTTGCAGCTTTCATGAAATGGCAATGTACGACCTCCCAGCCATGATCGACTTTGTTCTGCAGAAGACTGGGCAGAAACAGATCTATTACGTTGGCTACTCCCAGGGCTGCACGATCGGTGCGTTACAAGGCATTGCACATCATGTTGCCTGGAGCACCTTGAAAAATGTTCATTTTGGTGTTTGTAAGCAGAAAGTGCAGAGATCCCGTCTTTGTGGTCTGCCGAGCAGGCACGCTATGTAGAAGGTCTCTTGCAGTGAGAAGTCCCACACCAGCCATGCTTTCCATACACGACATCTAGGAGGACCAGCATTCTCCTTGGGTAGTAAGAAAACTCCTGGTGACCTCAGTAAGCTCCTCGCCGCAACTGGAGCAATTACAATTCAACCTAGAAAACCAGATTGCAGCGTGCCACATCAAAACCAAAGGCATTCAGCATGGAGGTCACAGCTTCTGCTTTCTGGTGAAACACGTGGTGCTTCACTTCAGCAGCTGGGCCATTAAGGGCATGAGATAATCTCTATGATGATAATACCCTTTAGCAGTGATTGATGGAAGATGACAGCACTGTTCCCTTCACCTGGTGAATGGGGCAGGCTTTTCCATCAGTGGTAGTTATTGAAGAGCCTCGTCAGCCACTTCTAACCATAGGAATAAAGGTGGTGTCTCCTTTTGGACATCTCTAGCACTAACTTTAAGCAGAAAGGTGGCAAGCGATCCCAGATTTCTAATTGGAGATAATGCCAGCTAAACAGATCTGGGCAGCGGGTCCAAGCAAACCCTCAGATTAAGAATCTGAAGAAAGATCAACCAAATCTCACATTGTTTCTCTGTTTTCTCAGGGTTCATTGCATTTTCATCGATGCCAGAACTGGCTCAGAAAATCAAAATGTTTTTTGCCCTGGCTCCAGTAGTGACAATCAAGTATGCCAAAATTCATGCCATGAAAATGTCCTTCCTTCTGGACAAGGAATTCAATGTGTTTCAGGTAGGGGATTACTCCATGCTGTCTTCCCCCGAAAACACCAGTCCTACAAAAGGGATCATGCCCAGACACAGTCCCCAGGGCTGTCCGATGCAGCAGGAAACAGTTAATTCCCACCGGTTTATAAGCACAGACATGACTTAGGTGCAGGTACACTCCTGCATGGTCACTACTGTGTGCACGCCTTCCTTCCATCTGTAGGATCTTCAGGTGTTCAACTGGTCTTTCTATGGAGCCACTTGCTGAATTCCTGGACAGACTGTCTGGAAAAGAGCAGCTTTACCGTGTTGATTTTAACAACAGTGAAAAATGAATCCAGTGCTTGAGGGAGGTGGGGGGAAAGGGGACAGTCCCAAATATTGGTTTCCCTGGTGTGCATTCAATCAGCGTTGCCTCATGCAATGAGCTGTACACATCTCAGTGAGGCAGGAGAAAGGGTTTGACTCCTGTGGGCACCCTGGGCCGCAAATCTCCTCACCACCTAGCTAGCAGGACAGCTCGTGCAGGGACACCAGCCCGTCAGCAGGTCAGGGGGAGACAGCCTGTGGGCTAGGCTACAGGAAGGGAAATGCGAGAAATCAACCTTAACCTTTGTTTCTGCAGCTTCTGCTTGGCAGAACGGACGCCTCGCTACGGCTAAGGAAGCTGTGGAGGTTTCTACCCCAGCTGTGCAGGCACCCGCTGCTGCACAAGCCCTGTGCCAACCTCTTCTTTCTGCTGGGTGGCTACAACGAAAAGAACTTCAACATGGTGGGTGCGCTGCCCCGTGTGGGAGTAAGGGAGCCAGAGCCCAGCAATGCACCACTGGGGAGCACCCAGCAGCACCTGCTGGCTCTGCCAACCCCCCTGCCTGCCCGCTCCCTGCCAAACATCCTGCCCAGCCTGCTACAGCCGCTTGCCCCCAGTGCTCACAGGCAAATAGATGCTGCAAGGACAACACAGGTCTTTCTGCCAGATCCCTCTCTCGCTGCTTCTCTTCCTCGGATAGGAAAAGTCCCCAGGCTCTGCTGGGTGAGTGACAGTGCCCAGGTGGCACTTGATAGCATCTCTGAGTTGGGGCTGCCTGTCACCGAACCCAGATGTACCTCCCACGAGCACCCCTGGGGTGCAGCCCCAGCTCCTACCCACCCTACATCAAGTCTGCTGAAGCAGCATCTGGATGATCACAGGTAGTCACTAAGGTCTTGAGGACAGTCCCTGAGCCCAGATGAGGTATCCACAGGAGCTGGGGATACCTCATCGTTCATCACCATTCTCCTCCTGGAGCTGTCTCAGAGCAATTGATTTTTAATGAAAATTCCATTCCTGAACCTGACCCAACTCTCTAGGCAGCACGACTCAGCAGTGGCTGTTTTGGAAAACACATCATCTGGCAACTGCCATCCTCCTTCCTGTCCCTTGGAAAGCAATGATATCTTGATTATGTTTCCTTGCAGACACGTCTGGATGTGTACACATCCCACTATCCAGATGGCACATCTGTCAAAAACATAATACATTGGGCCCAGGTAGGTTTCCTGAAATGCAAATGCTTCATGTTTCGCCCCTGGGATGGTGCCTTCACTGAGAGTCTGGTGTGTGTCCAGGGCAGACGTGAGACATCAGGAACCTTGGACATTAGCACCTGGTGAGAAAGTAAAGGCAAGAAATTAGGGTTACACAAGAGGCGCTGGATGTAGGATGAGCTGCGCTGGTCCCTCTGGGGACCAGGGGACACTGGGGTGTGTGCCCTGGGCTATGTCAGGCAGGACATGGGAAGGGATGGGGAAGCAACAGCTGGATGCTGGGACCAGTTTGGGTCCCCCAGCAATCCCCAAAGCAGAGCAAGCCGAGGGACACCATCGTGATGGTAAGTGGAAGCCGGGGTGTACAAGGAGAGGCTGGGGGAGCTGGGCTTGCTCAACCAGAGACGAGGAGGCAAAGGGGGATCCAGAGGTACCTCCCCCTGCCCAAAGGGGTCCTGGAGACACCAGGAGCAGGCTCTGCCAGTCTGGGTAACCTGCTGCAGCTGCAGAGTTGGCCCTGCTGGAAATGGGGTCAGGCAGGATATGCCCACCTAGGTGTCTCCTTGCAGAGACAAATTATAGGTAAAGGAGTGAAAAAGGTCTTTTTAATCAGCGCAACTATCGTGCAAGTGTCCGAGCTTTTGCCCCTAGCATAGAAGCAACTCTGATAATAACTGGGCTCACTGATATCTCTGTACTCTGAGCCCGAAGTGTCATGAGAAGGTAAGGAAGATCAGGTTGTTGAAGAAAAATTCACCAATGTGAAGTCCGCCAGCAGTATCCTGCGCACACAGCTGGTGATGAGCAGGTTTTCAGAGGCACCAGCATTGCACCAAGGCAGCCAAGGAGGCGCATGCAACACTTTGGTTTGCCAACCCATAGCTAGGGACAGGCGTGGAGCTGGAGGTCAAAGCATTGCCCTTTCAGAAAAGGTGGAAAGTCTGGCTTTGCAGCAAGACATGGCATCCCTGCAATGTCCTGTGCAAGCACCTGTGCATGATGTGGTCTCTCGAGGAGGCTGGGAGGTGTCGGACCCATGCAGCAGTGCTCACTGGCATCCCACCACAGACCTATCCTCTCCTCCCAGGTGATGAAATCAGGAGAGTTCAAATCCTTCGACTATGGCAGCAAAAACCTAGCCGTGTACTACCAGGTAGGAGGCTGCAATGGCAGTGCTGGCAGCTGGAGATGCCAGGGGACTGTGCTGGGTGGTGTGGGGATGGGCTGGCTTGCAGGGGTTGACCACGACAGCAGTTCCTCAGAGCCCTGTGTGTCCCTCCAGGAGACACCTCCCTCCTACCAGGTGGAGGAGATGCCTGTGCCCACCGCAGTGTGGTCAGGGGGGGAGGACTGGGTGGCTGACTGGAAAGATGTCCACCTGCTGCTGCCCCGTATCACCCATCTCGTCACCTACGGCCACATCCCGGACTGGAACCACTGGGACTTCATCTGGGGCTTGGATGCCCCCGGGCGCCTTTACAGCAGCATCCTGGAGCTGATGGAGGGGTCCCAGTAGAGCAGCGGCTCCCCAGGGAGATGTCGGTGGCCTGACCCTCTCGCTTGGCTGGGACAGCCTGAGGAGACAGTGGGACACTCCCTGCTGTTCCCTTCTTCCTGCTGGCTTGACATGCTTGTGGTTACGGTGCTTCCTGCGCATCCCTTAGTTGCAGTTTGTCCTCCTTCTTGCTTGAGACCTCCTCAAGGACTGGTGGCACTGCGCAGGCAGGGCAGTGTCAGGGTCAGACAAGGTGTAGAGGCAGGCAGAAGCCACAGGCCAGGCAGCCCTGCTGGAAGGGCCCCGGGGTGATGGTGGAGCCACGTCCTGGGCAGCACAAGGGGGATGCAGGGGCCCTGCCATGACCCCACAGTGGCTGCCCAGTGAATTGGGGATCAGAGCACCCAATCCAGACGGGAGGGAACTGGGCTTGTTGGGTCTGGCTGTGAGGAGGTGGGGGTGTCTGAGAGCAGCCCCCGATAGCAGCACAGGCAGGGATGGAGGGGATGGATGAGGCCAAACCCTTCTCAGCTGCAACAGGCGATACAACGAGGGGCCCCGGGCCTGGATCATAGCCCAGGGGGCTTCAGGTTGGACGTGGGGACCCTCCTTCCCCAAGACAGGTCCCCAGGGAGGCAGAGGGTCTCTCTCTTTGGGGGGCGCTCAATGCTTGACCCGGCCAAGCCAGGAGGTTGCCTGCATGGTTCAGTCCCAGGAGGTCCCCAGGGATGGCTGCGTGGCTTAGCATCAACACACCAGGAATGCCCATCCTCCATCCCCAGGAGCCTACATGCCCTGGGGCCAGTTCGCAGGGCCACCGACTCCTCATGCAGCTGCCGCCAAGCCCGTGATCCCATCCTGCTGCTTGCTTCAAAACCAGAGGTGGGGAAAATCCCTCCGAAATAAATGCTCAAAGAGGGTTTCAGGAGCCTGTGCCGCAGCTCTTCCTCACACGTCAATGTTTTCCGGGAGGCTGCCCACAGCCGGGGTCAGCGGGGATAAACGCCGCTTGCCCGCGGTGGCGGGCTGACCCCAGCCGCAGCCGGTCGGGCCTGCTGCTTGGCAGGGTGGCACGGCGGGTGCTGATGGCCGATGGCCCCTCACGGGCAC
>VZSC01010396.1:394875-447723 GCA_013398225.1 Steatornis caripensis
CCCGGTGCCCGGTCCCAAAGCCCCGGGGACGACGCCCCGCTGGCGCCCGGTGGCTGCTGGCGCGCGCCCGCCGCCCTGAAGGTCACCTCAGAACAGCGCGCGGCCGCAGCAGCGACCGAGCCTGGCGGAGGGCGGGCGGAGGGGCCCCGGCCGGCTGCGGGTAGCGGGCGCCTAACGGGGCGGTGTCGGGGGCGGGCAGCGGCCCCGTTCCAGTATCTGGCGGTGCAGAAGACGGGGGCTCAGCAGAGCGTGGGCCTGATCCAGCTGAACCGGCCGCAGGCGCTCAACGCCCTCTGCGAGGGACTGATGGAGGAGCTGCAGCAGGCGCTGGAGGCCATGGAGAATGACCCGAAGGTGGGGGCCATCGTCATCACCGGCAGCCAAAAGGCCTTCGCAGGTAGGGCAGGACTCCTCTCCCCGCCCCGGGTTTGGGGGGGCGGGGGGTTCTGGTGTCCCACCCGGTTTCTATCTGCAGCTGGCGCAGACATCAAGGAGATGCAGAATAAAACCTTCCAGGAGTGCTACAGCAGCGGTTTCCTCGCCAGTTGGAACAAAGTCTCCACCGTCCGCAAACCCATCATTGCCGCTGTCAACGGCTACGCCGTGAGTGCCCCCCACTTCTCCCCGTGCCCCCCATTTCAGCCCCTGCACACTCTGACCCCCTTATTCCTTCCCCTGTCCCAGCTGGGCGGCGGGTGTGAGCTGGCCATGATGTGCGACATCATCTACGCCGGGGAGAAGGCGCAGTTCGGGCAACCCGAAATCCTGCTAGGGACCATCCCAGGTGAGCGGGGGACACCAGCCAAGGGGGTCCATCCCCTTGGCATGCGGATACCCAAGTGTCCCTCTCTGGACCTTTCCCTTCCCCAAACGACTCCAGGCGCTGGAGGGACGCAGAGGTTGACCAGGGCGGTGGGGAAGTCGCTGGCAATGGAGATGGTCCTCACTGGGGACCGCATTTCGGCGGCGGAGGCAAAGGAGGCAGGTAGGGGCGCAAGCCAGCCCCAGCACCACGAGGGTCCGACAGTGAGCTGTCCCACCACCACCCGCCATCCATCCTAGGTCTGGTCAGCAAGGTCTTCCCAGTGGAGAAGCTGCTGGATGCAGCCATTGCCTGTGCCGAGAAGATCGCCAGCCACTCCAAGCTGGTGGCTGCCATAGCGAAGGAGTCGGTCAATGCTGGTAGGGGCTGGGGGGCCAACCGGGAACACCCCTGGGGGGGCTGCGGGGCCAGGCAGCGGGGTCTCCCCAACTTCTTCCTTGCTCTCAGCCTTTGAGACGACACTGGCAGAGGGGACTAGGACGGAGAAGCGGCTTTTTTACTCCACCTTTGCCACCGTGAGTAGGGGGATCGGCCCAACTGCAGGGGCGATAGTGGGGTTGCCGCAGCCCCCACAATCTCACCACTCCGCTCCTCGCAGGACGACCGTAAGGAGGGGATGACAGCATTTGTGGAGAAGCGCAAGGCCAACTTTACCGACAGTTGAGCCTGGGGTGCTGCGCGTCCCCGCGGCCACCGGCTACCTGTCAGCCCCCTGCGTCACCCCGTGGAGGCAGTCTGGGACCCAGCGGGGAGCGATCCTTGCCTGGGATGGGACAACAACAGCAGCGGGGACCACTTTTTCCTTCACCATTAAAAGTTTTTTACTGGTGCTGCTGGGAGACAGGGTGTCCTTGCGGTGGGATCCCCCCCTGAGCTGGGAAATGTCTGGGTTCACTGAGACCCCTCCCACTCCATCACACTGCTTTCTGACGCTAGGCTGGGCGAGAGCAGCCTCGTGGAGCAACAGGCCCCTGCGCCCTCTGGGGAGGGGACAGCCTGCGGCACTTCGTGGGCGCAACACTGATGTGCTGAGTTTTCCTGGCGTTAGCCCCACCTGGGTTGAACTAAGGCCTGGGTGATGGGCTGAGCCCCCTGCCCTAAGGCATCATCCTCACCCTGCCCAGGGTCTCGAGGTGAGCTCAAGGAGGGGGATCCCCCAGATTTGGGGGCCCTGCACTTAGTGATAGGTTTCTGGCAGCAATGAGGAGCCCACCAGGACATGGAGGGAAGAATGGCTTTATTGGTGGGGCTCAGGGGTGGGTAGGGAGGGACGAGTCCCCTCGTGAAGCCTCAGGGGTAGCTCCCACCCCTCATTTTGCAGCCCGGGCGCATCTCCACTCAGCTGTGGTAGAGATGGTCACGGTCCTCCTCCGGGCCGCTCTGCACCTCCAGGGACAGTGTCTGGGGTGGCCCATGGGCATCAGCCTCCCTGGCATCATCCTGGGGGTGGTGGAGGTGGTCACGGTCCTCCTCTGGTCCTGCCTGGTCTTCCTGGGATCCCCATCGAGCCCAGGCACTCCTGGAGAAAACCTTTATACCTGGTTCCACCTCTTCGGTGATCTCACCCTCCTCTGGCGGCTCCACAGCTCGTATGCCCAGGATGCTGAAAGAAGGGAGCAAAAACAGCAAGGAAAGGTCACAGTGTATCAAGGTTACAAAATAGCCCCCTGCCCCAGGGGAATCCCACCCCATCAGGGTGCAGGGATCCTGGTGAGAACCACCCCTCCGGCCCTGGGAAGCTGCAGTTAGGATCTTGGGGAGCAAACGGGTTAATTCAGCCACTTATCCCACAAACGAGCTGGATGGTTCTGGGACATTGGCGCTGCAGCACCCACAGCTCCCCACTGCCACCACCAAAGGGAAACCAGCCGGGGCTCAATGCTCAGAGAGTTTGGGTGATTTGGGGGGAATACAGAGCTGGGAGCCTCTTAGTTTTGGGGGGGTGCAAAGCAATGAGGGAATGTATGCCCTCCTGAAACACTTTACGTTTTGAGGCATTGCTTTGATGGTTTTTACAAGCCAGATGCAGGCGCCCGAAGGTGCGGGGAGTGTGTACGCCTCTTACATTTCCTGGGCCAAATCCTGCTGTGCCGCCAGGTCCTTCCGCGCAGTGTCCCTTGAAGCCTGAGAGGACAGAGAGAGGTGCCGGGGGGGGCATGGCACAGATCACACATGGGTCTCCCTGTGCCTGCTCATCACAGTGGGAGGGCAAGGCAGAGGATGGGGACTCACCTGGGTGCTCCTGAGCACGGGCAGGAGGAGGGCAGCGCCCAGCAGGATGGTGATGCTGCAGAGCCGCACGGCCACCGCACTGGCAGAGAGATGGCAGAGGAGCCACGTTGGCAGTGGCCATGTTGGCTCTGGGTTGGCACCCAGAGCGCCTGCCTGCACCCTGTGCTTGCGGTGTCCACCTGCGTCTGCCTGCACTCTGCACCCACACCGCCTGCCTGCAGCTGCCTGTGCCAAGTGCCTGCCTGCACTGAGCACCTGCCTGCACCCTGTGTTCACAGTGCCCACCTGTGCCCACAGTGCCTGCCCGCACCCTGCACTCACAGCTCCTGCTTGTGCCTGCCTACACCCACAACTCCTGCCTGCACTCTGTGCCTGCACCCACAGCTCCGGCCTGTACCCGCAGCTCCTTCCTGACCCCCAGTGCCCACCCCTGGACCCCATGCCCTCTGGTGCTGCCTGCTGCAGCCAGGCAAGGACGTACGGCTCCATGGCTGCCTTCCGTAGGCTGCCTGGCCCTTGCCCTGCACTTTGCCTGTGGGCGGGTGCGGCCGCTCCCAGGGCCAGCCATCCCACGCATCCTGCGCGGTGCTGGGTGGTGCGAGGTTGTGCTACTGGTGCTGCTCGGGGGAACCTGGCATGGGGTTATCACCCTGCACGTGCTGGGGTGCATGTTCCCCCCGTGCACCCTGGTACTGCAACCCTTATGCCCTGGGGCTCCTGCATCCCCCATGCACTGGGGTACAGGCACCCCGCCTTGTGCCGTGCATCAGGGCGCATGCAATCCCCATGCACCCAGATGTTTGCATCCCCCCAGGCACTGGGGCATGTGCAATCCCTGTGCACCAGGGCATGTGCATCTCCCCATGCACCACAGCTCATGCATGCCCAGATGTGACACTAAAGCAAACAGACACGTTTCTGATCTCTGAAAAAATCAACCATGGCTAAATGTGCTCTGCGAGCAGCAAGGAGAAACAGGGACCAGCTAAAAGCCTCCTCAGAGCTGACATTCACAGAGTCTCACTGTGTTACATAAACACGGCTCATTAGAGCACAACTGCGCCCTCGCAAGCGGTGGGTGTCAGAAGGGAGGAGTATGGACTCCAGGTAGCTGTAGTTCGTGGAGTGGTTTGGGTTGGAAGGGGCCTTCCAAGATCATCCAGTCCAACACCCCTGCCATGGGCAGGGATGTCTTCCACTAGGTCACGTAGCTCAAAGCCCAGTCTGACCTGGCTTTGACCCACAGAAAAGCACGAGCTTCTCTAACTCAGTCCAGGACGTTTGTGGGGCCTGTCCTGCAGCATCCGGGTGATGATCTCGTTGAGGGGAGCTCGATATTGGTTTTGTATATATTTGTATATATTCCATTGTTTCCCATTGATATTATTATTATTATACTCTTCTGGTCATTGTTAATGTTTCATTAAAGCTGTTTTAATTTTTTGCAGCCCATAAGCCTCTCTCCCTTGTCTCTTTCCCTTCATCTTCCGGGGAGGGAAAGGGTTAACAGAGGATGTCTGTGCCCTGTTCAACAGCCAGCCCAGCCATAAACCCAGGCTTTTCCAAGCCCCAGGCTGCTCCCTGGCTTCCCAGCAGCTTGGTTAGACCACACTCCTGTGTCCGGGAGTTCTCCTGGTTGCATCGCAAAGCTTGGAAAACCCTTGCAACTCCAAAATGGGTGGTGCAGGGTGGGCAAGCAGGCGGTCTCTGCAGGGAGTGTGCTCCTGATCCCACACCCCAAAAGCTCCAGCAGCTTCCTCGAGGACGGGGAGCCCAAGGAGATGTCCCAGCGTGGTGGTGGCCTCTGGCATGGACCTGCTCCCTCTTGCTCTGTGGGGAGTGCTGCAGGAAGGGCCTCTTTTGACTTCTCTGCTGGGACAGGTGCCAATGTCTTGCTCCTTCCTTGGTGTTGAGTGCTCCCCTGGGCCAGCTGCAACCCCTCCCCTTGCCTCTCCCTCATGTCCAGCATGACAGGATCCATCTCCATCACACGAGCACCTTCATCTCTCCCTCAACTAAAAGAAAATGAGTGACACTGGGGCTTTCAGTCAAAACCATTTGCCACTGCATTTTTTTCTCCTAGGAGATAAGCTTTGGAGGTGTGTGCAAGTCCAAACTCTCTGCTCCCCTGACCCTGCTGTGATGGGTTACACCCCATTTCACCCAGGAGACCCTGTTCTCATGCGAGGCCAGGTGAAGGCAAGCTCCCGGCAGCAGCTCTGCCATCCAGATGCTGGAGGACCTGAGTGGGGCTTTGCCTACGGACCTGCACAAGGGAAGAGCAGTGGACACACTGAATGCATTACAAAAATTCCCTTTCCTAGCTATATCAGTTATATACTATGAAAATGTATTAATTTTGTTAATATACATATTAATTCACATGATATACTGTAATGCGACTAGGGAGTAGAGTTTTACTGGAGACTTTAATATTATTGTTCATGCCTAAGTAAAATAAACTGAAGGCAAGCCTGGCTTACACGCTTCATCCCCGTTAGCTTTGCCTGGCCGCAGGGTGGTGGGGTGCTCACACTCAAACAAACAGGGTTGAACGTCAGTTGCCTGGGAAAGGGCACAGGGGTGTGCACGCTCAAGTGCTCTGTGTGTGTGTGCAGCTGATCTGTGTGTGTGTGGGAGGAACAACCCCATGCACCAGTTCAGGTTGGGGCTGACCTGCTGGAGAGCAGCTCTGCAGAGAAGGACCTGGGAGTGTTGGGGGACAGCAGGGTCACCGTGAGCCAGCAATGTGCCCTTGGTGCCAGGAAGGCCGATGGCATCCTGGGCTGCATCAAGAACAGCACAGCCAGCAGGTCAAGGGATGTGATCCTCCCCTTCTCCACTGCCCTGGGAAGGCCACATCTGCAGTGCTGGGTCCAGTGCTAGGCTCCCCAGTTCAAGAGAGATGGGGAATGACTGGAGAGAGCCCAGCGGACGGCAATGAGGATGATGAGGGGTCTGGAGCATCTCTGCTGTGAGGAAAGGCTGAGAGCCCTGGGTCTGTTCAGCCTGGAGAAGAGAAGGCTGAGAGGGGATCTCATCAGTGCTGATCGATACCTAAAGGGTGGGTGTCCAGAGGACGGGGCCAGACTCTTTTCAGTGGTGCCCAGCGACAGGACAAGGGGCACCGGGCACAAACTGGTGCACAGGCAGTTCCCCCTGAACATGAGGGAGAACTTTGCCATGAGGGTGCCCGAGCCCTGGCCCAGGCTGCCCAGGGAGGCTGTGGAGTCTCCTTCTCTGAAGAGATTCAACCCCGCCTGGATGCATCCCTGTGCCCCCTGCACTGGGGGCACCTGCTTTAGTGGGGGGGTTGGACTGGGGGATCTCCAGGGGGCCCTGCCAGCCCCTGCCATGCTGGGATTCTGTGATCCTGGCCGGAGACAACTCTCTGCAGGGGCCACTGAGCAAAGATTAAGGCTGGACAAGTAGGCTGAGTTTTAAATAGAGCGAAGCATTTTAAAACTCACATCTCTTACATCTCTGTAAACATCATTCCCTGCTCCTATGTGCAAGGATTTTTCAAAGCCCTTTTTATCCTTTGTTCCTCCTGGAGAGGGGGAAAGGAAAAAAAAGGAATTATAGATCCTAAGCTTCTTGGATAAACACTGTTCCAGTGTTTTTACCCTTTATGGACAATTTTGTGTTATGGTTCAGCAGGACGCCAAGACCTGGTGGAAGCATGTTCAGCCTGGCTCTGCGTTCCCAATCAATCTTTTCTCCTGGCAGGATGAGATTGAAAAGCAAGAGAAGGACAAGAGGAAAAAAAATCCTCCATCTCAACTTGATTTGGGGAGTATTTGGAGCAAAGGGATGTTCAATCTCCACACCTGACTCTGCCTGGGCTTCAAAACAGCATTTAAATTCTCTATGAATTTAAATTTTGTCAGTGATTCCAGCTTCTGTACAGTCAGCAAATTTTGTCTTAGAATTTCTTGAATCTATTTTTTCCCCCAAAAGGCAAACCCACCCCCCCAAACCTGCATAGTCTCAGCTCCAGCAGCCGATTTCCTCTCACCTCCACTTCGCAGTGCTCCACCACAGTCCGAGACTCCTTCTGTGAGGAGTTCAACCCGCCCCACATCTGCGTGCTGTCCCAAGGGCTGTCCTCACTGGGAGCTTTTAAAAACACAGGGAGAAAATGAAAGAATAAAATGAAAAGAATTAAATTAATCAGTGTAATCCACATTGCTCTAATTCTGGATTTTATGCTGGTTCTCCCCAGAGCAAGAAGGGCTGGCAGGGATGCACAACAACCTGCGCTCAGGCCAGCTAACGAGGCTGGGGGGATGCAGGACTTCCTGCAGGAAGAGAGGACATGGTGTATTTTGCTTGGTGTTAGCCGTGCTGCATTTTTGGCAGTGACTCCTTCCAAGTTTTTCACAAAGCCTGTGCAATCCTTGCAGCTGTCCGGAATTTCGGAATAGCATTTGCCACTTGTAAGCTCAGGCAAGATGAGACCATGTGCCTAGAAAGCCACTGCTGCCCAGAGCGGTTCTGGCACTGAGGAGACACAAAAACTCAGGACACAGAGACAGATGAATTTATTTGTAGTTTGATTTCAGAGTGGATCAGAAAAGAGAGCGTTACGTCTCAGGAAGGATAAACATAAGCCTAGGTTGGCTCTGAAATGCTGCCAAAGGGAGGTGGTATCGAGACGCGAAGGAACTGTAGCAAAGCATCTCCCAAGGTATTGCTGTATCCCAAACTGCTGCCGCACAATCCCTGTTTTCGCCCTTCTGCAATCCCGGTACGGAGCGGGACCCTTGCACGCAACTCCAAATGTCCCTGCTTGGCCACAGTGCCATCACCAGTGTTTGCAGGCAGCAGCAGCCGGTGCCTTCTCATCTTGCGGAGATCAGGCTCACTGACCTTCAGACTTTCTTCCTCAGTCCTTTAAATCCTCGGGTGGCACCTTGTCCAAAGCAAATTGTGGATGGGATCCTGGAAAAGGAGACATGTACACATTAACAGTTCACCTCTCGCAGGATCACCGGGATGCTTTAAGCCTTGTGTCACATTTCAAGCTCCCAGAAAGGGAAGAGCAAGAAGCGGGACGTCTAAATCACCATAGTGTAATTCAAAAAATGGGTGAAATACTGCTCTGCTTTCCCATTTATTCTGCACATTTCATGTACGTTCTGGAGGCCTCTCCACTCTTTACAACCAGGTGTAAGGTGTTACGAAATGTGATATGCCATTGCGCAGTCGCAAGGGTTTGTTGTGGAAGCATGTGATTGTGAGGAGCAGGAGAGCAGAAGCAGCAGCAGAAGTGTGGCCTTCAGCTGCAAATTCTCCTTTTGAACTCCAGTATCGCATTGAATTCAAGGGATGGTTTCTTTCTGGTTTATAAGCTGTGACACTGGACAAAGCGGCAACATTTAAAACGTCACCTGCTTAGGGACAGGATTTTGTCAGGCAAACTGTGACATACAAAAGCAGACCCAACCAGCTGTAGTGCGTTGCAAGCGCTTTCAGACTCTACATCTCATTCAAAAGTCCTGCATCAGCAACGCTCACCAAGTTTTACAGATGTACAGCAAAACGCAGACGCCAGTGAAAGCGAGAGGGAGCTGAGGACAGAAGCGGGTTTCCTCAAGCAGCACTCCAGCATGGCCGTGGGCTCATCGCGCCACTTCCAGACTGCCAGCATGCCATGGACGCAGTAAAAATCAAACCACAAGAATCTCTCTGCTAACTGGAACAGTTCAGGCAAAACCGCATGAACCTTTATGCCAAGAGATGATTAAAATGATGAGGAAAACGACACAGCTGGGTGCTGGGAAGAAGGTGGTGACCTTGTGAAGGCTACCTTGTATATCATAGAGGTTTTACAGCACATGATCGGGGGATTTCAGAAGTCAAGCCAGCATTAGGCAATGAAGTAAAGATTTTCTTTAAAAAAAAAAAAACAAACAGAAAAAAACAGCAATGCTGCTCTGGTCTTGCGAAACCTAAGATTCAGAGCAGGGTGTTCACCTGGTTTGCTTGTGCTTTGTCCTGCGACTGCCTGGGAGCACAGACAGCTACAGTGCAATGCACCAGCTCAGCCGCGCGTCAGCCAGGATGGGGAAGTGCTACAAAGCAGGAACAAAGCTTGTCTGAGTATTTTAGGACAGAGTTCTCACCTGCAGACTCACGCGATTCTGCAATGCCCTGGGAATAGATCATGCTTGGGCAGACTAACAGAAATGTCTGGCACAACTTTCGTGGTGTACACATGCTCTGTCCTACCTTACGCCTTTTAAAAATGGCTTTGCAAACATACACGGAAATCCTACATCATCTTCAACACAGAAACTCCCTGAGCCAATACTGCCCTAGGCACTGCAAAATGCAATTAAGATGATATGTATGGTCCCAGCCCCACAAATTTTTGACTGTGGAGGTGAATAGTACAGACCGGGATTTATACAGTCGCTTCTCTGGCACCAAGGGGTCAAGGGTGGCTGCAGGCTGAGGGATCTCCATGTTCTCACTGGGTCCTGTTTCCATGGGGTCCACTTGGAATGGCTCCGACGTCTCCATGCTCACATCCATCTGCACGCTGGCACCTTGCTTTGTGGGAAAGCTCACGTGCTTGGGGCCACTGCAGATAGAAAAGTTCATGTCCTTTCTCAGCAGCTGCTACACAGGCACAGAGCAAAGGAAATGAAAAGTATTTCATGATGAAACAGGTCAAATCCAACTCGGGTGAGTTAGTGTGTGAAGGCACATAGATGTGGCCGTGCGAACAGTGAGGAGCTGCCAAAAGGCTGCTGGAGAGCTGCGTGATAGGTTTGTTTGAGTTTCGACTTAAGTATTCTGGGTTGCTGCATTATAGCACACAGCTTTGCACCCAAGTTCTTTTCTTCAGCCCATAAAGCATAACTCGTTCAAAAGGCTCAGAGGGTTGCGCTAGAGGGTTCACACTACAGGGCTACCTGAGCAAGCTTTGAAAGACTCCACAGACCCAGTCCACCGTCCCTTTGGGCACCCATCCCAGGGCCATACCACCCTGCCAGTAAGAAATTTTCTCTCCATCCCATCACCCAGGTCTCTGAGGAAGGTGTTAAACAACATCAGCACTTGTATTAATCCCTGTGGTGAAAGCAGTGCTTGAATGGAGCAGCCAGCTGAGAAAGCCATTCGCCAAACTTGCAAAACCTCCCTCTGCTCTACCTGCGCTTTGGGGAATGGGAATATTGCAAAGGGTTGGAGAGCGAAGCAGGAAATGTGCACAAAGCAGCACAAAGAGATACCGGGCTTTGTGTTTACGCTTGAGACGGCACGAAGGGAGCAGAGCCTGGAGCCTCACAGGGAGAGAAATAAGACGCGCTTCAACATTAAAACATTGCCGCAGAAAGACTTGCAAGTTTACCTGTTCTTACAAGCAGCAGAAAACACAATTTCCAAACCTCTTAGGATATAAATGTGCTTACTCTGGAAAGGGAGTGTGACAGCAGAGAAGCACAACATCACCTCTACTGGGGAAAAGCACCCATGCTGTTGCAGTTCTGCAGTTACCTTTTCACTTTCTTTGGTTTATCAAACCGAAAATCAGCAGGATAAAGGTGAACGGTGACCAAGTGATCCTTTCTGTCCTTGCTGCTCTTGAACTTCTCTGCACAGCCTTCTACCAAACACTTGTACTGAAAGGCAGGGGAAAACAAAGAAGACGT
The DNA here is from genome assembly GCA_013398225.1 of Steatornis caripensis. Taxonomy (NCBI): domain Eukaryota; kingdom Metazoa; phylum Chordata; class Aves; order Caprimulgiformes; family Steatornithidae; genus Steatornis; species Steatornis caripensis. Next base: position 405,592 of record VZSC01010396.1, read on the forward strand.
AATCAGAAAAGGGAAGCGGTGTCAGCACAGGTGAACAGTCAAGTCTCTAAGGGTGCCAGCCCACGCGCCGTGCACACCAACCACAAGAGAAGGGCTGGCCACAGCAACTCACCATGTTTTGCTTCTCTGCCATTATCTGGAAGAGTGAGTCGTGCCACTCCAAGATGTGAATATCCAAGAGATGCCCCGAGGGAAAGGAGCGCTTGCAGAAGGAGCAGACGTTCCTATGCAGCGTGTTGTAGTGGTGCTCATAGTCCTCCAGCGTATCAAAGGCCTGGCAGCACCCAGGGATGTGGCAACTGAATTCAGACACCCTGAGGGGAAATGAGGACATCCACGACTTAAATTAAATTAGAGCCTTAATTTAAGCTGCACATATCCCTCCAGATGACTTTGTTTAGTTGTGGCATTTTTTGTGAATAATACTTAAATTAAAGGTGCAACGGAATGAAGATTACGATGGTACTGGCAGTTGGAAACTCTTATTTGCTGCTATGGCTTGAGCATCGTATGTATTATTGCCCTCTGCAGTGGTGCTTCGATTAAGAATAAACACCAAGCAGCAATGTGAGAAATAAGCTGGTTGACCTAAAAGTTGCAGCTGCGGACTAAAACTTTGTGCCAACCCTGTTTCACAGGCATCTGCAGGACAACCTCGAACAATCCAATACACAAGTACTCCCTCGATTTTATCTACAAGGGCAGGTTTTAAAGCAAGATGAAGATCATCCCCCAGGGCTTAGCCTTCCTAATCGAGGCTGTGTGTACCACACAGCTCTCCCATTGTTTTGACTGGGTAGGTAATAACCTGCCACTTAAATCCTCTTGTTTTGCAAAAATCCCGATCTTCAGACATATTTTCTCTTTAGTAAGAGATGCCTTATGTGCTTATGGGGAACTAAGCAAAATGATGTCACACCCAGCAAGCAGAAGTCAGTATTTAGACAAGACAGCTGACTGCAGCACCAAATAACAATTTTTGACCTTTTCAGCGGGACGTTGAGGTTTACCAACAATATCACCTCATTTTCCTTTTCAAATGGCTTTGCAGCATGCCTGTCTCTCCTTCCTTTTCACTTACTTCTCCTCCTCGGCATCTAAAGCCCACGGATGAGAGGAACGGCACCTGCCATGGCCTCGCACCCCTGCAACGCGAGCGGGCAGGGCCCGTGCCAACACTGCTGCGTGACACGACACGGAGCGGGCCACGTGGAGGAAGACANGCGGGGCGCGCTTCCGGGCGCCAGCAGCGGGCAGTTCCGGGCGCCAGCAGCGGGCACTTCCGGGTGGGCAGGTAGGGGCGGGAGCGGCGTGAGGTGCTGCCTTGGGCTGGGCGCGGCCTCCACGCGGGTGAGCCGGGGCGAGGAGTCTGCACCCGTGGGGTGGGGTGGGGTAGAGCGGAGCGGAGCGAGGCGAGGCGGAGCGGTGCGGAGCGGAGCGCAGCGGTGTCTCTCCGGCCGGAGCCCGCTCCCAGCCCGCCGTAGCTGCCGCAGGTCGCCCGGGACCGCGCGCGGGCGAGCCGGGGCGTGCCCGGGGATGGGGATCGGGATGGGGATCCCCCGCCGCTCGGGGCCCTGTCCCAGGGGACGGGCTCTTTCCTTGGCGCTGGCCGGAATTCCCCGCGCTGCAGCTTATGCCGGTGTCTCTGGGGCTCTGGCCGTGCCCCTCCGAGCAGATCCCGGCCCCGACGCCTCCGGGACCCCCCTGGGCAGGGGTAGACGCCGTCGGGCTCGGCGGAGCAAGCCCAGCACTCCCAGCTTCTCGTCATTCCTTACGCTCCTTACCCCCGATCGCCTTAGCAGCCCCAGGTTGTTACTGGTGCCAGTCCTTGCTGCTGGGGCTGGTGGCGCTTGACGTGTCCTTTGGTAGCCGAGGTGGCGGGAGGAACGGCTTTTGTCAAATTCACACGGCCGACAATAGGGGTGAGGGGTTCCTGGGCTGGGGGCTGTGACCGTGCCTAGGGACCTTGACAGGCTGNTTTTCAAATGGCTTTGCAGCATGCCTGTCTCTCCTTCCTTTTCACTTACTTCTCCTCCTCGGCATCTAAAGCCCACGGATGAGAGGAACGGCACCTGCCATGGCCTCGCACCNCTTTGGTAGCCGAGGTGGCGGGAGGAACGGCTTTTGTCAAATTCACACGGCCGACAATAGGGGTGAGGGGTTCCTGGGCTGGGGGCTGTGACCGTGCCTAGGGACCTTGACAGGCTGGGGAGCTGGGCTCACAGAAACCTCACCAAGTCGGAAAAAAGGCAAATGCTGAGTCCTTGGGGACACAATAACCCAAATGACAGCATAGGCTGGGTGGGTGACGGCTGGCTGGAGCACACCTGTGTTGAAAGGGACCTAGAGCTCCCGGGCAGCAGGGTGATTATGGCCAGCGCTGTGCCCTTGTGGCAGCAAAGGCTGTTGCTCACCCGTGTTAGCAAGGGCGTAGCCAGCAGGTAAAGGAAAGGGAACACCTAATTTGTGACGCTGTATCCAAAACACTGCCCGGTCTGGAGGCTCCCCTGTGAGAGAATTGTAAACAAACTGGAACAAGCCTGGGAAGGCCCTGGTGATGGTAGGTGAGGGGCCAGGGCACAGGAGGAGAAGCTGCAGGAGCTGGGCTTGCTCAGATGGGCATGAGGANCCCTGCAACGCGAGCGGGCAGGGCCCGTGCCAACACTGCTGCGTGACACGACACGGAGCGGGCCACGTGGAGGAAGACACGCACCCGCAGCCATCATGCCCCCGGGGCGGCACGCGGGCCCTGCCTCACTTACTTGAGTCTGTCCGCCACCTCCGCGAGGCTGGTGAGGACACCCTGGAGGTAGAGGTGCCTGTGAACATCTCCGTCCTAGGAAAGGAGCAGAGAGAGAGACTCGGTGGTCGCCAGGAGCCCCTGCCAGCCCCCACCATTCTGTGACTCTGAGGCAGGCCTGCCCGCGCAGAGCAAACCCTCCTTCTCCACGGAGACCGGCCGCGACGGGGCCCGCGCCGAGGGATTCCTGGGGGGCTCCGAGGGAGCACGGGCTTGGCTTTCCNCTGGAGCACACCTGTGTTGAAAGGGACCTAGAGCTCCCGGGCAGCAGGGTGATTATGGCCAGCGCTGTGCCCTTGTGGCAGCAAAGGCTGTTGCTCACCCGTGTTAGCAAGGGCGTAGCCAGCAGGTAAAGGAAAGGGAACACCTAATTTGTGACGCTGTATCCAAAACACTGCCCGGTCTGGAGGCTCCCCTGTGAGAGAATTGTAAACAAACTGGAACAAGCCTGGGAAGGCCCTGGTGATGGTAGGTGAGGGGCCAGGGCACAGGAGGAGAAGCTGCAGGAGCTGGGCTTGCTCAGATGGGCATGAGGAGGAGAAGGGGCATCCAACAGCATCTCCCCCTACCCAAAGGGGTCTTGGAGATGCAGGGGCCAGACTCTGCTCAGATGGGCATGGCGAGAGCCCCAGAGACACTGGCACAAGCTGCAGCATGGGAAATCGCAGTTCAATACTAGGAAAAGTTGTTTCCACATGCGGATCAGGGCCCTGAGTGGTGGGGGAATCTGGATCTTTGGAGACAGTGAAGCTTGGTCTGGACAAAGACATGTACAGTCTGCTCTAATTTGACTCAGTTTGGGGTTGAGAGTTGGACCAAGGCTTGCAGAAACCTGTTCCAGCCTAAATGATTCAATGATTTTGGCAAACCAAAAGTGTGTTCATATGCTTGATATTCTGCATCTCTCCAGGGTGTCACGTTAAACTCCATACTTGCATGATGCCTCAATCAGACTCTTATTTCTGTGGCCATCATTTAAATGACTTTGAGAATTTGGTGCTTGTCCATTAATAAAATGGACAGTAGAATATAAAGACCCCTAAACTTAGAAAAACTGCTTTTGAATAACTCCAGAAGCACCAGCACAGGCAGGCTGCTGTAGCCAGCGATTTCAGCTGTGTCTGCAGTCTGTCAGTACGTGAAGCAGCACTTCTTACGATAACTCAGTAACCTTTGCACCACCAGTGTAATTTTGAGATGGAAAAATCCTCTGCTGGCTCACCTACATTTAAGGTGGGGTTTGTATCAGTATAGTTAAATCAGGCAGGATAACGAGTATCTCTGTATTGCTTGCTTCCTCCTTTTACATGTATTTCTTTGTTCTATTGAAGTATTTTAGCATACCCTGCAGGCTCGTAATGTAATCAGGAAATGTTGTTTGTGTGGGTATATTTTCATTTGCAGCAGTAAAACAGTAACTTACCGCCTTTGTTTCTGTGTCCCACGGAGCTTGTAGCCTCAGGTGGGAGTATGAGCGAGTTCCGCATTCACCATGATGTCAATGAGTTGCTCAGCCTGCTGCGCGTTCACGGCGGGGAAGGAGCCGAAGTCTACATCGATCTTCTGCAGAAGAATCGGACGCCTTATGTTACCACGACTGTCTCTGCGCACAGCGCGAAGGTAAGCGTCGACATACCATAATCACAGCTGAGATGCATTTCAGACCTTACGGGGAGGCTGGCAGGACACCTGAGGCGGCGTGCTTCCTTCACAGTCGTTGGCAGAGGTTCCATTGACTCTGAGAGCACCGTCCTCCCTAAGGAGAAATTAAAGATAAACGTTCCTTGGTGTGATTTCTCTTGGCCAGTGATGTGAACTACCTTTTCCTTACTCTACTCTTCTGACATATCTTGGCTTCTGTAGATGTGGAGCTGGACACATGTTGGGAGGTGTAATGGCTGTCCCAAGTTTTTCTGAGAATAATGATGAAATCCTCTTGACATTGGTAAAAAAAAGGGGTAATCTCACCTGGAATCTCAATTTAGGGTATAAAGTAGAAAGATTCTATCAGGAAAAAGGTAAAACCTTTGCATCTTGGAGAGACTGGTTAAAGAACATAACAATGATTGTTAGAACTGGGGTGGGGAAGTTCAAAGAAGGAGCTTATTTTGTGCCTGTGATGGTTGTTTCAAATTTTAGTTAGAGGGATTGTTCTCTGGCGGAATAAAGCAAATGAAAAACAGTAACTGTATGAAATGCAATTAGAGTAACTATGCCTGCCTTTTTTTCTGAGTGTCACCCACGTATTAGGGATTAAAGCCTGATACTCTTGTGACCAGGCATACTTCTGTGGCCATAATACTGGTTTTCATTGTCATTTTTAAAAACAATCAATCAGTCAAGGTATAAGTGCTAGAAAATTGCTAACTCTGTTTGAAAGTTCAGATCTTTGTAGCCTGAGCTGCGTGTTTTCGCTAATTCCAGTCTTATGCATCGTTTACACTGACAGCTACAGTTCATAGACTTGTAGAAAGGCTTAAGTAAGAGGCACAGCTGGAGACCTGCAGTCCAACCTTTTGCTCGCAGCAGGGCCAGCATCACAGCCAGAACTGGTGGCTTAGCTGCATTTTGAAGATCTCCAGGAGTTTCCTCCATCTCTCTGGCCGTGTCCTGGGGTCACAACTCTCTCTGGGAAGGACTGTTTCCCTAGGACCAGCTGTGATTTTCTGTGTTGCAGTTTGTGGCAGTGCCTGTGGTGCTTTTGCTGTGCCCCTTGGAGCCGACTCTGTAACTCCTTTGGGCAATGGGCAGTACACCCCACCATCTTCATGGCTCTGAACTGGGCTCGGTCCAGTTCGTTGATGTCTCTCTTCCCTGAAGTACTTCGTTGCGGCAGCAACCTACACGTTGTTTCCATCTTTGCACAATGCTCCTCTCTTGAACACTGTGATAATAATATACATTAAACATTTAATATTAATATTTTACAGGTAAAAATAGCAGAGTTTTCTCGAACTCCTGAAGATTTTTTAAAGAAGTACGATGAGCTGAAGTCTAAAAATACAAGACATCTAGATTCTTTAGTTTATCTACTGTCAAAACTCACAGAAGATAAAGAGGTTTGTTTCTCCTTTAGAACTGGATGTGTTATAAGTATTCAGCAGTAGCAACAACGCAGTGATTTTTAAGTACAGCATGAGCTCTGATTACAGTGTTCAGCAAAATGCGTTGAAATCAGCAGGTAACCAGTTCTAGCATTTACTTAACTGTTAAAGCGCTACTGAGAATTACACTCATCTTGATATAAACCACTAAGACACAGGGAAACTGGGGCAGAAAGACCTGTGGTCTGATGTTTTTTGCTTTAGTGTGTGCTGACCAGCATTGATAAAATCTTTTCTTTTTTGTGCATGTATAGACACTCCAGTATTTGCAACAGAATGCTAAAGAAAGGGCAGAACTTGCAGCAAGTGCAGCAACCAGTGGCAGCACAAATTTTTCCATTTCCTCATCTACTTCCAAGATATCTCTGCAGGAGCTTGAGGAGCTACGCAAGCAGCTGGGCAGTGTCACAGCCAGCTCCAGTGTACAGCAGGTACTGTCCCCAAGCTTTGGACACAAAATCTTTCCCTTTTGCTCATGTGTGTAGCTGTGCAAGACACAGCCTTAGAAAGCACTCAAGCAAACGTTTCATTATCAGTAGGCCAGGAGATAGGAAGTGCAAAACGATCATTATTGCTTAAATCCCAACTTCTATTTCCTATAATATTTATATAAATAACTACACTGAGATGAGTTGACCTTGGCTAGCTACTCTGTCTCTCCCTCTGCTCAACAGGACAGGGGGGAGAAAAATACGATTAAAAGCTTGTGGGTCAAGATAAGGGCATTTTGGCTGCAGAAGGCACAGGAACAACTGTGTATGGACAGTGATTTGGACAGAGGTGAAAGAGTGATAAGTGGGGAGAAGGGGAAAAAGATAAGATGCTCAGAGATCCGTAGCGAGTGAGCAACTGGAAAATACGTGCAAATGCTTATATTTAAAATTTTGCAGCTTACCTTTGTCCCAGAGGTTTCTGTTGTGCCTTCTGATGACCAGTCAATAAAATCTAATAGGGGACGAGCCTCTATGCGCTGAATGTGACTGTTTCTGAGGATGCCAGCCTGCTTGTGGATGCTCAGAAACCACATACTGAGGTCTTCTCCCTCTGCAGTCTCTGTTGTGGCAGTCCTGTGCTCAGTGGAGGCGTATCTGTCTTGTTAGCGCAGGGGGTCTGTCTGCATTGATGAAGTGTGCGCTTCCCGCAGCTGCTCTGCGGCGCTGCTGGCCCTGTCTTGGCCACCTGGCAGCATTTGTGTTTGTGATGTGTGCTACCAATCTTTGCTGTTGAGCTCCGTAGCTGTGGCTGTGTATGGTTTATTGCTCCTGCTGGCTCCTCAGCAGATGTGTGATTATTCTTCAGTCTGTAAAGATCTTTCTGTGGTGGTGGCTGAGCAGAGCTAACACCTTCCAGGGAACACCCTGCTGTGAAGATAATCATGGTAGGTGATGCATCTGCCATCAAGTGGGGAGTTAGCTGTGGTGGTCAGACCACTTCAGGACATCAGTGGCTGGAGGAATGGTCCCTCCATGTCCAGTGTTCTGGGACACCCGATGGGTCTCTCAGCTTGAAGGGCTGTACATGCATGTGGTGATGGAGAATTCAAATCCTAAACAGAGAGAGTCCAAGCCCCTCCCCACGTCAGGCAGTCATGAAACCAGCCTTGTTCCACACGTGCTGTGAAATACATGTCTGCACAGACTGTTTGCCGGACTCATCCAAATCTTTCACGGGTGATCTGAGTCAAGCAGTTGATTTAGATCATGAAGGGAAGATGAATTTCCAGTGAGATAACTGATCTTTTTAATAGGATTTATATGCAGACTTGCTAAAAAGAAGAGTAAGTGGTGTTCTCAAAGGAACTGAAATGGCAATGCAAGCCAGTTAAAAAGATTTGTGCCTCCCTGCTGCTCCGTTTATACTTTCTTCATACCTAAAGAGCTGAAATTCTAATAAAAGGCCCTAATGGGCAGGTTCTCAGGGCCATTTAGTCAGTTGGGCTGTATCAGCTCACATAGCTGAAATCGCTTGACCCAGCGTTTCCACTAGAGCCACTTCCCACGAGGGCTGTCAAGGAGTGATAATAATTGCAATTTATTTATTCCCCCATCTCTCTTCTAGAAGCCAGGTTGTGCACTGACACAAGCCGTGGAGTGATCCTTCACACCGTATTAATGGATGTCAGGGTCTCACTTGAGTGACTCTATTTTTGATCCTTGTGGTGGATCCATCTTCATTCACTGGGTGTGGAGGATAGCTGCCAGTGTTTCCGCAGACTTGTTGCGGCACTGGTGAGAGGAACGGCAGAGGTTGTCCAGTCTGGCCTCGCTCTCACACTATGTCAGGGCCTCTTTTGTTTTGTTCATCTGAGTCCTGAAGCCCCCCAGAAGGGAGGTATCCCATGTCCCTGCTGGCTTGCCATGACTGCTCCCCTTCTGCAGGAAGAAGTGTCTCTTCCTGTTCAATCTGAATATCCCACAAGGCAGCTTGTGTCCATGGACACCTGAACCTCCTGCCACTGCTGAGAGGAGCTTGGCTTCATCCATCGTCTCAGTACTTGTCCTTCCTGTAGTTGCAGGCTGCTCTTAGACCTTCTGTTGGCCAGATCCAGCAAAGCCCAGCTGCTCCCACCGCTCGTACTTGGTCATGTGGTCTAGGTTCAGTGTATGCCCACAGCTGCCCATCTTCCTTGGTGCCAGGGCTGTAGTGCAGGGAGCCCTTTGGCACAGTTGGCATTCATTGAGCATAAAAGTGAGCTTTTTCTCTACCTCGATGGATTTGGGCACTGTCATTGCTTAAGATACCAGATGCAGGTTCATCAGCATGACGGTGGCAAACTGCTCCTCTATCCCATGAGCTTTTAAATGCCCAACTGACACCCGAGTGCCATGTTTTCAGTCCTGGGAGTTTTATCCAGGTTGTCATTGAAGCCTGTAATGACAACAGTCTAAATTTTAAGTTGCAGAGAGGTGATGAATGCCCCTGAGACACATGCTTTGTCACCAGTGCCATAAGTGCTGTGCCATCTGCCCTCTGATTACTTGGCACCATCAAGGAGATCATCCAGTAATCTTTCAGTGACTGAGGTTGCTGCTTAGACCAGTTTTGGCCCAAGAATCATCAAGGTGGTAAAAGTTACTTGTTCCCTTTCAGGCAGCCTTGTCCTTTATAGCCAAAACTGTCAACTTTTTTGAACAACGGCAGTTAACAAATTCACACTGGAGCTGGTTAAACTCCCAGCAGAAGCTCCCTGCCTCTTGTCATCCCAGAGAAGCACTGGTGAAAAGGAACTAGTTCCTTAAAGAAGAAGGTTTTGCATTTGTTTCAGGGGCTCTGGCTGCTCCTTTTCATGATCACTATAAGGAATAGGCTGCAGTCTGTGCCTTTTTGTTAGGGACAGATGCCACAGCACACACCTTTGCTGCAGACACACCCCAGCCCATAGACTGTGAGCTCACAGGGACAGAGGTGCCAACATGCTCGCTCATGGTGCCATGCTCGTCTCATTTCAGGGACTTTCCTCAGGCACTGGGAGCTAGTGGGCTTATTCTTTTGTAGTATGGAAGTAGGGCATTTTTACAGTAGATATTTTCCAGGGCCAAGAAGGAAAACAGACTACTAGATGGGTAAGGAATTGGCTGGATGGCTACATCCAAAGAGTTACAGCCAATGGCTCGATGTCCAAATGGAAATCAGTAACGAGTGGTGTCCCTCAAAGGTCCATATTGGGATCAATGCTATTTAATATCTTCATCAATCATATACCTAGTGGGATGGAGCACGCCCTCAGCAAGTTTGTGGTTGACACTGAGCTGAATGGGCCAGTGCTACAGGGAAATCTTCCATTCCAGGTCTTCCTTTAATGAACTGGAGCTCAAGATGGTATAGAAAGTGCACATGATGTTTTCGATCTTTTAGCAGACAAGTAAAGTACGATATACTACTTCAATAAAGAAGTATTTTCTCACTGTATGGGTTTAAGATTTATAATGGGGTTCAAGTTGTTTACCCACGTGAAGGACAGTCCTATGCTGAGATCTGTTATTTTATGTGAAGTTTAGTCATCCTCTGAATTACTGTCGGCCTACTTGGTGCTTCATCCTTCTCGATACCCTCCTATGAGAGTCCTGTTTCTGTTACGGGAACAGAGGAAATTGAGGTCCTTCTAGCAGATCACATATACGGTGTAAGTAGGAATGTGGTGTTGCTTTGGGGTGCCTCTGTGACCTGAGGGCATCATACTGGCGTTATCCCGTGGCGAGGCTGCAGCAGACATGCCCGCAACTGGTGCTTCTTGGAGGAGTGATCCCACAGCTGATGCTTGTTTGAAGGATTTCAGGACTTAGCACTGGGCAGCTCTGGGAATATCAAAAACAGATGGGGCCAGCCACTGTGTGCATCAACTACCTCTCTAGTGTAAGAGTGCCATTCTTTAAGATGCAAAGCTCACACGTATGTTTGCCTCCCTCCCAAGTTCCTCTCTCGTCTGAGACCTCCTGTGAGAGGAAAGTAAAATGACTCTGTGAAGCTTAGGCAGTGGCATTCATAAGCATTTCCCCTGCGTTCGTGCACTTGAGGCTCTAAATGTTCACGTAGGCTGTACATCTCATGGGCCTCTCCAGCTGATGATTAATCTTGCACTCCATTTATTTTAGTGTCAGAGGCCTGGAGCCAGGGATGGAAAGTCTTTTGGTCTTCAAGAGCTCATTTCCTTCACTGACTCCTGTTCAGAGTAAAAGACTCCATAATTTTCCATCTCTCTGGGGGTGGATTATCTGGATTGCATTTGGCAAGCATCTGCTCAGTATGCACTGTGCATAAACAGAGTTCAGAGGTGTCCGTTAGCCTATCTGCAAGCGCCCCTTGAATAAGACATTATTGCTTATTGCGTCCGGAAGGAGTTTGCTGCCTTTCACATGGTGTGCTTTGCAAACTTGTAAGCTGCCTGGCAGTTGTGCATGTCACCATTCTGCTCCACTATGTGTGCCTTAGCACACAGGCTGGTGGGGAGGAGTGCAGAAAAGTGTTATTTAATGTATCCTCCAAGGAAAAGAAGGCCAACTGTATGAAAAAATCCCCTCTGCAGCACTGAGACCAATAGACTAGATGGTATTGGGAGACCAAGTCCTCCGCCATGCTACTGAAACATCAACTATTCTGCTTTCTTTTCTCAGGGTATCAGTTTGCAGTCAAGTTTTGCTTGAAATTCAAAATTTCTTGGACTTATGAAGACCTCTTTTCCTTCTTTCTCTCTTTTTTCCTTCCAACAGCCTCTTGAGCTTACACGAAAAATCCTCCGAGATAAGCAGAACAAGAAGAATTCTGGTCAGCCTGTTCCAGTATTTCCATCCTGGGTGTATGAGAGACCTGCACTTATTGGCGATTTCTTAATTGGCACCAGTTTAAGCACTGACACAACAGTACCTATAGGTATGTGATAAGCAGGGAGAATTGCATTAACTTTTTATGTTTTGTACTTCTTCAGAAGGGCCATTCAGATTTCGTCACACTCAAGATGAAAGCAAAACTTGGCTCCCTGCACTCTGCAGTCGAAGAGTGGGGTTAAAAAAACCCACCGAACCCCAACTTATTTTGTTCACAGTGTTTCTCGGGTGTTGAGTTCAAGCCCCGCTGTTGACCCATGGGATCTAATCTGTTTTGAGTTTCCTAGTCCTTTTTCTCTCTTGAGTCGCAGCCTCCATAAAGTCCTACTGTATAAGTATCACATCTGTATTCTCAGCTGAAAAATCTGTAGTTGTACCTGAGAAGGGAGTATTCATCAATCCACCCAGCTAAAATTCTTCTCCAGTAAGACTATAGCAACCTCCCTGATTTGCTGTCTCTCTCGTCACCAGAGCAGCAGGGGACTAATCTCTCCCTGTTGTGTTCTGGCGTTAGGCTGAGCTGTGTATAAATTCTTATTCATAAATTAGATGTAAGAGCTTTTTTTGGAAGAGAACAGCTGAGTTAAACACTTGCATTTCCATTCCCCAGAACTGTGGAGGCTCCTACAAGAAACCTGTAACTTCTTTCTGGTGTGGATTTGGGCTGCGTCTGATGGGGAAATAAAAACAGTAGGCTCGTTCTTGGGGGTGCCCTTAAATAGCTTCTCCACCAGTGCATTTCTGCCAGGGCTTTTGGGGACGTGCTTTGAGGGTGTGTTCCTAGCAAGCTCAGAACCATTTGTTCTCTCACACACGATTGTACAAATGGAGAGGGATTGTTGCCTTGTTTCGTGAGATAAGCTTTGCTGTAGTTAGTGTTGTAGCCCCACTGTTCCCAGATCTTCTGATGTGCTTGATTATATTTTGGGTGGAGTCCTTTGTGCTTCTTGCAGCTGGTTTGTAGTTGACTGCACCATTCAGAGACCCTCCAGTTTGCAGTTCACCTGCAGCTTTTGCTGGGCTAGCATTTCTTTGTGTCTGTATTTGAACTGTTTTCTTGGTATTTGAATATTTCAGTGGAGGGAAGGTAGGGGGAGTTGTTGACAACATTGGGGCTCCTCGGGGCCGGTATAACTGAGCTCTTTTGGGTGGAAGTACCAGCAGCACAAGTTGTGGGTGATGTTCTCTTGACAACAGATGTTGGCTGTATAGCCCTGTCTGCTTTGTTTGCTTTGGGTATAGATGAGCAAAAGATTCTGTTTTCATGGAAAGCAAGGTAGATGATTTTGGAGTTGACCCTAACTCATTTTTGTTTCTCTGTATCTTGATTCAGCTTTGTGTGATCTTCCTTTGTTCTTTTTGAATGGTAGTGTGTCTTCCTTTCAAGCTTCAGGTACTAGATTGAAATTATATAAATGGGCAATCTGTTAGTACTACAGACTGTTCTGATTGTGTTCTTTTTTTGTCTTCTCTGTGAAAACAGGTACTTTGCCTTTAGCCTCCCAAGAATCCATGATTGTGGAGGACTTGCTGTACATTCTGATTGGTGTGGATGGAAGATACATCACAGCACAGCCTCTCGCAGGCAGGCAGAGCCGAACGTTTTTGGTCGATCCAAATTTGGATTTGTCCATCAAAGAGCTGGTGACCAGGATTCTTCCTGTAGCAGCAAGTTACTCTGCCGTTACCAGGTACCAAGCTGACTTTTATCAGAGGAGGATTTTCTCCTTTGAGCATCAGGTTGTAGAACAGAGAATTGGTCATTGTGCAGATTTTAACTTCCAAGCTTAATTTGAACCTATGGGGATATAAAATAAGAATGACAATCTCTTTTAATTGCTCTGTGCTCGCACTTCACTTCTTCATTCATCTCACCTTTGCTTTGTTCAAACTTGGTCTTTGTACATTCAGGCGAAGTGCAAATAGGATATGTCGTCTTGTTCTGGTTTGTCTCTTCCCACTCTGCTATGAATTTCTCGTGTTTCCTGCTTTTTGCCCTCCTCTGGTGCATCCAGGACTGAGACAAACTTTGTGTGCTGCTGAGCAGGAGAACTTACTGCTGCCTAGTTTCTCGTAACTAATTACCTTAAGTAATTCTTAAAAGGTCTTAGTATAAGGTACACCTCACTAAAAGCAGATGTTTGTTATGTAGATCTCTGCATTTGATTCAAAGTCCCTAAAAGATCAGCAAAGAGAAGGAAGCATTTTTAGAATGTGATTAATCCAAGCTCTTTTACAAGTCTCCTTCCGGACAATATGACTTGTGTTCAGAAGCATCTGTCTCTCTCCACATGTGTGGAGCCATCTTAATCTGGTCAGATGGATCCCGGCTGTGGCATGTGGTGTCAGAAGCTAGCAACAGTGCTTTCCCCACATGTCTTGGTGTGCATTGCTTCCTTTTGAGATCTTTTCCTGTCCTCTAGTCTGTTGTTTATGCAAAGACCTTGAAAATACTAGCTCTCACTTTTCACATAGTAGTTTTGCAAATAATTATAGTTCCCCTGTAATTTGAGAGGAAACGTCTTCCCCCAGCTGTCCGTATTAGCAAACGTAGTGATGGGAAATTGGCAGGGGGACACAGAGCAAATGCAGAACCTGAAACTCCAGCTGAAGACTGCTGCGCTTTCCAACACACAGTCTACTTGTGTGCTTGTACAGTGTCCTGAAGATAAAATTCCTGAAGATGATAGATGGTGCCTTGCCTGAAAGAGTTGCTGTTTTCCTTTTTGCAGGTTTATAGAGGAGAAGTCTTCCTTCGAATACGGACAGGTAAATCATGCTCTGGCTGCTGCTATGCGGACTCTAATCAAGGAATACATGATACTAATTACCCAGCTGGAACATCTTCAGAGACAGGGACTTCTGTCACTACAGAAACTCTGGTTTTATATCCAGCCCACAATGAGGACCCTGGAGATTCTTGCTTCACTTGGTAAATTTAAAAAATACAGTCATTACATTTTGACAGGTACATGGCAACTTCTGAAAACTGTACAGAGTAGCAATACAGGCAGGGTATGTGTCATTTTAATTTTATATTATATGAAAGAAGAAAGCCAAGTAGAGTTATATTTGTCAGAGCACTGCTCTTTGAGGGTGGTGGGCTCTAGGGCTGAATCTGCCCGTCAGAGCTGTTACGAGGCATGCCCATGCCTTTTACCTTCACAGTCCGTGCCCTTCAGATCAGTTGTTTCCACCACTGCTGTCTCTGCTCAGCTTCTTTCCAAGTGCCCCTCCAGCTGTGTGTAGATGTATAACCACAAACCAGTTCAACTAGAAGGAACCCCTGGAAGTTTCTGGTCCAACCCCTTGTTCACAGCTACAGCAGGTTGCTCGGGGCCATGTCCAGGTGAGTCTGGACAATTGCCATGATGGGGATCCTCCACCATTCTGAGCCCTTTCCCATTACTTCACCACCTCTTTTGCAAACATTTCTTTCTGTATCTCCAACTGGAATTGCCCTTCTGTAACTTTTGCCTTTTTGATATTGTCACTGTGCTCCTCCAAGAGGAGTCCCATACCATCTCGTCTACAACTATCCATTGGATAGTGAAGGAATGATGTTTGACAACCCCCAGCTTCATCTTCTCTTTAGGGTAAGAAGCCCAGCCCCCTGAGGCTTTCTTTGTATGCGCTGGGCACCAGCCACCCACCATCTTATTAACCTCTACTGGACTCTTCATTTTGTCATTCATACTGGGAACGCCAAACTGAATGCAGTACTCCAGGTGTGGCCTCAACAGTGCTGGGCAGAGGGGAATAATCACTGGCAGTGCAGCCTTGGCTGCAGTTGGCATTCATTGCTGCAAGGAGGCGCTGCTGACCCATGATCAGCTGGTTGTCCACCTGAACCCCCTGGTTGTTCTTTGCAGTGCTGCTCCTCAGCCAGCTGGTCCCACCTTGTGCCATTGCATGAGGTTGTTGGTCACAGACATGGTTACCTCAATAATTTTAGTTAAGCTCTTTGACATGGGAATACTTGCACATTTCTCTCTAGCCACCCCAGAGAATTTATCTGGACATGAATATCTGTTCTGTTTACAGTCTAGATTTGGGTGATCCTTCTTGGTATTAAATTTTCCTGAAATTTTCAGGTTTTTGGAACACAGCAGTTAACCAACTACATTAAGGTTGACTTTGATCTGAAACTCAAGGCAGTACTGTATTCCTCTGTCCCTATGTGCCTTTTGCAATGGCAAAGTACAGATTTCACTATCAGCCTACCTAAATCCTGATGTTTAAGCTATATGCATGACTGCCTCAGTGTTACAGTCTTGAACGGAAGTGTGCTTTTGAGATCACAGCTTTCTCAAGCAAGCCACAGAAGTGCGTGTTTCTTCCATTACCACCTGGAAGGTGGATCTCTATACATGGTCCCCTTGGCGTAGGAGGCTTTTGGACTCTAAGCTACCATGTACCTTGTGTCTACCTGAGTTCAGTTCTCCTTTCCTGGAGGGCTGGGTTTGGTTATTGCTTTTTTAGTTTGTGGATCATGTGAGTTTTCATTTCAGGACCTTTCAGAATGTAAGCTTTTGACTGTGTAGTGGAATGGCCTTGCATCTTCACAGCAGGGGTCTGCAACTGACACGGAGATCCGTGACTTAGGGTGGTCAGCTAATCAACTGCTAACTTCATTAAGCTTAACAGCATAGCTTGTGCAATTAATCTGTGTCAGCTTTGTGTCTTACATTCGTATTTTTAAATTTTAGCTACTTCTGTGGATAAAGGAGAGTGTATGGGAGGATCGACCCTGAGCTTACTCCATGACAAGACTTTCAATTACACGGGGGACAGCCAGGCCCAGGAGCTGTGCCTGTATTTAACCAAGGCAGCCAGCGTGCCTTATTTTGAAATTCTGGAAAAGTGGATATATCGAGGCATCATTAATGATCCGTACAGGTAAAGAACAGTTAAGGAATGAAAATGAAATGCAAAAGTTAAGAAATACTGTTTGGGTCTTTGGCTTCTACTTTTTTAGTGCACCCATCCCTCTGGTCTGTAGAGTCTCCATAGCCTAGGGGCCTGCACCTGGCAGCAGTACATAGACAGGGCAGCATTGCAAGGAAGGGGAACTGCTGGAGAGTCTTTAACTCCATTTCTTATTTGATTCAGTGCTTACACAGTCAGAGACACTCTCACTTGCTTTATCCAAATTCGTGGAAGTTACATGCAAAAGTCAATAGCACAACAGTTCAAATATGCAGTCTACTCAAATTCCTCCTTACCATGCCTGCGCCCCTCTAAGTATTCTCCTCTCACGTCCTCATCCTCTTCGCAACAGGGGTGAGCCCTCTTCTCATGGGACATGAGTGTGATAACTCAGTGAATCTATGTTAAATGTAGTCCACTAATATGCTAATCTTATGTGAGCTGAGAACAGTCTCTGAAGTTTCTTGGCTTTTGTGGAATTGTTTGAAGCGTTTTGCTATGTTTGATGGTTTAGGCAGCATTTCAGTCTCCCACATTTTCAGAATCGTAAGGGGGGCAAAACTCAAGTTAAAATAGCTAAAAGGAGTGCCTTCCTGATGGTTAGAAGGCAGACAAAGGCCAGCTTCCTCACCTCTACACTGACAACTAAATAATATTTGGACTTGGTTTGTGAACCCTGTAAAATTCTGTTTCTGTCATTATTGGTTGCAGATTAGCAGAAACACTCTGCATAATGCTTCTCCTCTTACTACAAATGCAGACTAATTTCAGTTCGTGATTGGAATGTATTTTCATGAGACGTTATTTCTGATAGATCATATTACCAGTTCACAGGTCAGAAAAGTAATCCTCATTGTACCACTTCCTGCTTCTAAACATCTACTTTAACTGTTCAGTGAGTTCATGGTGGAGGAACATGAGCTGCAGAAGGAGAAGATTCAGGAGGACTATAATGACAAGTATTGGGATCAAAGATATACTGTTGTTCAGCAACAGATTCCCTCATTCTTGCAGAAAATGGCAGACAAAATACTAAGCACAGGTAGGTAAGCATACGCTTCTGATGTAATAAGAATCTTGAGACAAGCATTACCATTCTTTGTGTAAAGATAAAGTGAACGTCATTGTGCTTTGCTGGTTTGTGGGGTTGTCCAGCTGACCTTCTCGGAGGAATAGAAGAATCAGTTTTTGAAAGAACCCCAAGTACTGTAAATAAAACAACATGTGGGAAAGAGTCTAGCAGCAAGGGGAGCTGTCTGTCTTACTGCTCTATTTCATGGGTACAGTTTTCTAGCAGCTAGCTAGGTGGAGCTGGACAACAGGTTTGAACATGCTGAGTTTTAATTTGAGTGTTTAAATGAAGCATGCAACATGATGGCTACGATTGTTCTCTTCCATAAGTACAAAACCCTCCAAAAGCTGCTTCTGAAGTACAGCACCAGATCTTCGAAGTCATCTGTCTGCAGAGATGTTTTGCCACTGGGTGAAACAAAACCATTTCTAAATCTCTTCTTAAATGTGATACTAGATGCCCAATTTAAAATTCTGTATCACCTTTTGAAAGGTGTCTAAATACTTTCCAGCTTTCAGTCAAACTTAGTGTAAACATTTCACAGCGTATCTTCCACCTGAAGGTAGTGGTCGTAAAGTTTCTGTGTTAGATGTACAGTAGGTATGAATATGAGTCATTCTTTCATTTTGTTTGTAGGGAAATACTTAAATGTTGTGCGAGAATGTGGACGTGATGTTACCTGCCCTGTGGCTAAAGAGGTCATTTATACTTCAAAAGAGCGAGCGTACGTGGAACAAATAGAAAAAGCATATAACTATGCTAGCAAAGTTCTTCTGGATTTCCTAATGGAGGAGAAAGAGCTGGTGGCTCACCTAAGGTTTGATTTATTTTACTAAATGCATGTTAAATAGATTGGTTCCAGTAGTGACCATAAGTTTTTTTTCTTGGGATATTATTAATGTATTCTCTCTATTTCCATTAGAAAGGTTGACCTGAAAAAGTAAGATTTGGGTTTTTTCCTGAAGAAAAAAAAATTGTAAAATCATAGAAATGTTAGGTGTGAAGGATGTCTGGGGATCTCTAGTCCAACTTCCTTGGAAGACTGTTGCCAAAACTGCGTCAGGGCAGTCATGGCTTTGTCTAGCCCAGTCCCAAAACCCGCCCTCAGGTATGGACATCCCCCACCTCTCTCATGACTTGTCCCACAGCTACATGTCACTCCCACCCGGGAAAGGAGTTTCCTAGTGCCATCTGGTATGATCAAGAAGAGTTTAATGTGAATAAGAAATGGTTTGATATTAAGCATCTCAACAAATATATGCCATGGTTATTGTTCATGCAAACATAGGTGGTTGGAATAGAGTAAGTGTATTAGCCCCAAGTTCCAGTACAGGGTTTTTCTTAACATTGTCCTTTTTTAAATTTCATTTTAACATCCTGTCTTTTGATTCTTGTAACACATTCAGCCAATAGCAAATGCAAGTGCATTCTAGCATGCAAACTCCAGCTTTCTTGTGTGAATCAAGCTTTTAGTTTATTACTGTCTTCAGAAAACATTAAACCCAGGAATCTTAACTATCCAGAAGACCAAGACAGCAACAAATAGGTAGGAAATTGTAGTTAATAGCTGGTTGTAAGATTGTTTGTAATTGGGCTGAGACCTGGTGCCAGAGGTTCTGCTTCAAACCAGTGACACAGTGTGAAAGAAAGTGATCTGAGCTTCATGGAATACATGTGCCAAGTGACTTGCACAAGAAGATGCTGATTGGGAGACTTAAGCTGGAGCAGTAATGGCAACTGTAGTGAATGTGCCTGGCAGACCAGGCGATACTGCTTTGGACCTGCTTTTTGCTAGGTCTGAAGAAGTTGTAGCTGCAACAAAGGTGTATGCTCCAGACTTGGGAACACTACAGCTTCAGCTGAGAGAGGTTGTGGGAAGATCTGAAGACCCATAGTTCACTTCTTTGAAACTGATAGGTGTGAAAACCATCTGGGAAAGTGCCGTGGTTCGTGAAAGGTTATGAGAGCTGTCTGAAACCTGCCAGTCATTAAGGAGATCTTCCTAGCCTTTTTAATGATTGTCGTCCCTCCAAGCCTTCTTTGCTTAATAGGACTGTTTGAAAGACACTGACTTCCAAAGCTCTGGTGGCACATGTCCTCTGTTGTGCCCATCTGTCACAATGTAGTTTCAGATTAAGGTGCTGCTTGGCCTCTCCAGCTGGGCTTGATGTCCATGACCTCCTCATCTTCAAAACAGGCTCTCTGCTAGATCATTCTGCAGCTATCCTGTGTATAGGGTGCAAGTGCAGGAGCAGCTTGTTGAGGAGGAAGCTACTGAGCTCCCAGTGCTTGTGTGCACCTTGAGGGCTGAAGTGGGTTGGTTGTGATCAAACCCCAGGGACTTGTTACAGATAACCACTTCTCAGTTAAGTGGGAATACTGACTCTCTCTCCCCACCATCCCAGAAATGTTGGTTAGCATGTCTCTGGTTCAACTACCTGCTTGAAGTGGGATTGGCACCAGTGTTAGGACAGATTTTTATTCGGGTTTATGCTCTAGGGTGGGTGAGCAGTGAGCATCTCCTTCCCCTACCCATTCTGCCCTCAGTTAACCACTGACACTGTAATGACTTCCTTGTGACTGGGGGAGTTTTCTTGGTTCAAGAGAGTAATAACAGTGAGGGAAACAGAGGGGCTGAGCATTGTCCCAAATTGGCAGTGGTTAGGAATCTGCAACATATTGCATTAAGGTGGTGCTGGTCCTGTTTTTGCTGTGAACGCTGCAGTTCTCTTTGGCCAGGCGTTAAGTTAATAAGCCTCAAGCTCTCCTCTGAGCTATTTCCAAGCTCCTGGCCCACTGCGGTTAACTCTCCCTGGTGCCAAATGAAAATTAAAGTTTATGCATCCTGTTATAGCAGAAGTACTTAAAAGTATAGCAGCGTATTTAAAAATTCAGCACAGATACTTGTTCATTCAAAGGAGTCCAAGATTCTGCTCTGAATTGGCAACTGCCTCTGGATGGATCTGCATGCCATGGAGGTTGGGCTGTTGTTCAGGATAACAGTATGAGCCTTCGCCCAGCAATGTCCTGCATACATTTTTTTTCTAAGGGGCATTTTTCTAGGGAAAAAAGAACAGCAGCAGCCATGATCTGACTGCACAAAAGCATCCTGACTGAGGTGAAAGAGAGGAGGGGACATGCATAAAAGACTAATCTCCAAATTGTTGTTTATAGTTCTGTATTCTGTATGAAGAGGAACATTTTGTGATCAAACCCAGCAGGCTGGCCAAATTGATTGCTTTTGTTCCTTTAGGCTTAATATGGATTCACTTGGGTTTTAAAAAACATAATCAATTGTGCCTTCATTTTCTTGAGCAGATCTATAAAACACTATTTCCTTATGGATCAAGGGGACTTTTTTGTTCACTTCATGGATCTCACAGAAGAGGAACTTAAGAAGCCTGTAGATGACATCATAACTACGAGGCTAGAGGCTCTGCTTGAATTAGCCCTGCGAATGAGCACAGCCAACACAGATCCTTTCAAGGATGATTTAAAGGTAAGAATGTATGTAAGCAGAGATAATTGAATTTGGGCAGAAGGCCTGCCATGATTTGGGAAGATCTGCGTGCCTGTAAGAACCTGCTGAATGTACAATGAAGGAAAAGAGAACTGATGGCTGTCCGTGTGTAGACCTTCTCTGCGTTAAGTCCTCTTTCATCCAGATTAGCAGCTGGAAGCACCCACCTGGGACAAGGTGCTGTGTTTTCTTGCTGGCATCTGAACACAGAGAAGGTGTTTTTGGGTGGCCTCAGGATGAGGTGGAAACTGTAGTGTGTCTCTCATGCTTATTCTCAACTTGGGTGCTCACTTTGGAGTACAAGAAAATACCCAATTAGAAGTTCTGCCTATTAATGATAGCATATTTTACAAATATGAAGCAGCACAGAGGCTGTGCCTGAGGAGTGTGAGATCTGAATAGACCTCACAGAGGCCAAGGGCAAGGCAGAGCAATCAGTGGAGTAATATGTTGTATGCTGATTGTTAAACACTACAGCAACCCTGCTCCAGTGTCTGCTGCTGCACTGTCCAGATAATACTATTCACTATCGCTTCCTAAGTTGGTCTGATGACTTCAGAGTGACTCTGATAATTTGCATTTCTGCCTCATGTCTGCTGCTACACAGTAGCTGGGAGTATCCTGTGGCTTCATTTTTTTCCTGCTCTTTCTTTATAGATTGACTTGATGCCCCATGACCTCATTACACAGCTCTTGAGAGTATTGGCCATAGAAACAAAACAGGAGAAGGCCATTATCAGTGCAGATCCGACAGAGCTCACTCTCAGCGGTCTGGAGGCATTTTCCTTTGACTACATTGTTAAGTGGCCTCTGTCCCTTATTATAAACAGGTAAAGTATCAGTCCACTGAAGGTGAAAAAGACAGAAGCCTTTGTGTGGGACTGAAGCATGTTTGCACACGGGAAAATACTGGAAAGCCTGTATCTTTATAAAGTGATGTTATAAGTTGCTGACTAGTAGGGAATGCTTTGGGTTTGTTGAGCCCTGCTTGCTCCACTTGTCAACTATGGAATATGGATTGTCTCTTCAGTAGAACCCTACTAGACCATGTCTAAGGCCCGCTTGGAAAGGCAAACTTTCATTTTAAATGGTGGGAATACATAGATCAAAGGATGGTTTCTCAGCCTGGTCCCTGGTTTTACTTGTGACTGGTCACCCAGTTTTCATTTCTGAGTATCTGCCCTGAGAATATGAACTTTCACAAGACAGTTTCCATGCAAGAATCAAGCATTTGTCAAATATGGAGAGCAGAAAAGAATGCACTTTCTGGTATCCCTGGTTGCAAACGAGAAGGATACAGGCTGTTGCCAGAATTACCATAGCAAGTTATTTTGCATTTAATTGAGTTGTAAGGGCTGAATCGTTGATTTTTCTGCAGGGATTTGCCCCCATGTTTCCCTGGAGAAACACTGGTAGACCTGCTGCTGTGAGCCAGGGCAAGTGGGACAAGCGGTGTTATGTGAACAAGATGACATATGTTGAATTGTTAACTGACAACAATTAGTTTGTCCCTTAATTTCCCATTTAAAAAATGAGTTAACTCATTGGGACTTTTCTAATGATGTGATGCTTTTGAAATTATGTCTTTTTCTTTGAAATTGAGTGTTTTAACTCTGATGGTAGCTATGGAAGTGAAAATACTATTTGGTAAGGCTTCACAAACTGTATCGACTGGAGCTCTGTAGACACCTACACTGAAGTGTCTGAATGCAGACCTGACTCCAGTCCCTGAAGCTATAAATAAGCATCCCCATCTGCTTCTGACAGTGCATTGCTGGTGGGGTAATGCTGCCTGTAGCTTGGTTACAGCTTTTTCTTCATCGTTTTGGAGAATCCTGGTGAATTGGTTTGGTGATCGTAGCAGTCTTAGTGCAGCAGGTACATGCCTGCAGGCTTTCAGCCCCCCGTCCCAACATCTACATGAGTGACTTTTCTGCAGGTAGCTCGAGGGAATTGAAGAAGGAGGTTGGTGATGTACCCGCTGGCAGGAAATATGGAGGAGGGACTCCTTGGAGAAAAATTCTTTGGAACGGTTACATATGTGATTTTTTTTCCTTTGGTTCAAATGGTTTCAGTGCGGATCTGTATGCGTCTGAGGGCGTAAGGAACATATTGTGTAAAGTCGCTTTGGCTTTGAGCAGATTCAGCCTTCACAGCTTAGTCTGTCAATCAGAACAGGGCTTAATCTGGGGTTTCTCCTTTCTTTCCAGGAAAGCACTGACAAGATACCAGATGCTTTTCAGACACATGTTCTATTGCAAACATGTGGAAAGACAGTTGTGCAACGTTTGGATCAGCAATAAGACAGCCAAGCAATTTTCCCTGCATTCAGCTAAATGGTACGACCTTTTTTTCTGCTGGATCAGATGTGAAGGTTTGGTTTTCCTTCTTGCTAAGTAGATATGTCATGATATGGATCAGATCATTTTGGCTTGGAAAAGATCCTTATGAATTTGTTACAGGCTGAGAGAGGTCAAAATGAAACATTTTAGTTTTCAGTAGGAAGTGTCTGCTCAATAATCTTTGTGCTGCTTGGCTCGTTCCACTTTGTTGGCATGAAGTTTTGAAAAGGAGGAGATGGTTTTTAGGGTTAGTTTGTTCTACGCTGAACAGTTACAGCAGAGGACATCTGTGCACATGCCATCTTGCTCACTGTCTTAGCGTCAGCAAGATTAGTAAGGACCCCCATAGTTTGAAAGCAACATCCTTCTCTTCTGACCAGACCACTAGCAAGGACTCATGACCTTCACAGAACTTCGTTGATGTTTGGGATTTTGGTGTGATACCAACTGAATAAGGTAAAATTGGTGGGGTGTTTTCCCAGGAAATCATTCTGTCTTGTTCCATCTGTGAGGGTAGATGTTCATCTTGTTGGATCGCACTGCAGGTGCTGGAGGCATCTCTTTGGAGAGCAAGGCAGACCCCAGCATTGCAAGGTAGTAACTTCTGGCTTGCCAATGACACATTCCTGTCACAAGACAACCTCGTCTGCCTTGGTGCTGACCTCAGCCAACATGACTGTAGCTCCGGTTCTCCTGTGATTGTAGAGGTGTTAGCAGAAGAGGGCTGTGAGGGTTTCTAGTCCAACCTGCAGCACACAGGACAACTGTGATCAGCAGGGGACAGGGCAGCCATTGTTGAAAATGCCTAGGGTAGGTATCCCCCACCTCTCTGGTCACCTGTCCCAGTTTGCTGAAGTCAGTTCTTAGTTTGCCATCGCAGAGCCTGCATAAATTAACATTGAAAGAACCTCTATATAATCCTGCCATTCTATTTTTAAGGTGAAATTGCATTAAATACCCTAGGTGGTAGGTGATTTGATTAAATATTTGGATCCCCGAACATATTGATGCCAAGTGTAGACTATTTTTAAGTGTTCATTTAACAAGTAAGGCTGGAAAGAAACATGAACCATTTATCTTGTTAAATTTTGCCCTGCTAATGAATGCATGTCTCATTCAATAGTTACACTAGTAAAAATAATATTTAATATTAAAATTTTGGTTGAGTATAAGCAAATATTCAAAGTAGTTGTCCAGTCTTACAACAGGTTCAAAACTCTGACTCTAGTAATTGAGGGAAAGCCATTTGAATGTGTGGAAAATAATCAGAGATGCTTTGCATTAACTTTACAATCCCTCTCACATGGCAGCAGTGAATTTGCTGGGACAGAAATACTTGGCTCTGCTTGACTGTGCAAGCCTGGTGATAGCTCTCCGTGGCATTTGCTAGCTCTGAGTTGTGTGGGTGTGATTTCTCCCCTAGGTTTGCTGGTGCTTTCACACTGCGGCAGCGGATGCTGAATTTTGTACAGAATATCCAGTATTACATGATGTTTGAAGTGATGGAGCCAACATGGCACATTCTTGAGAAGAACCTGAAGTTGGTGAGTGTGTGTGCTCGAGAGAAGTTGGAACGGAAGTCTTAAGTCTCAAATTTAATACAGGGAAAAAATGTCAAATTTCAGTTACTGCAGGTGTCTCTCAGTTTTGTTGGAGGCACTTAAGTATCTGGGAACTATTGTTCTTATCACACTGTAAAGAGTACTGCTGTTCTGCGTCACTTTTCTGCTTTATTATTCGTATATCCCTTTCCTCTGCCGCATCTTCCTGTCTATGCCTAGCTCATAGTCTGCACCCTGTTATATAAAGGTGGTGTTCTGTTGAACATCGCTGTACACAGAAGAAAGAAAACTGGAAAAGGAAGAAGATCATAAACTGGTCCAGACATCTTCAGTTGATTTCTTGGCCAACTTACAGTGCTCTTAAAAGCCAAGTCTGTGCTTTCTCTTCCATGAAACTGCCAAGGACTGGTGTGTTAGGACTGTTATAAAACAGGGCCTTCGTTATTCATGTAGCTATTCCACATGTGTATTCCTACTGCAGGTGGGCACAGCTGGAGAAATTTTCCACTCTGATGGTATCTGGGAGAGTCTAAGCTCACTTCCCACTGTTTTTTATGCCTGACAGAGGGGTATCTGGGCAAAGCATGCCTGGCATCATTTTGTTTCCTTTCACAGAGATGTAATGTTCTGAGCTGTAGGATTTTCCAAGTGTGTTACAGAATATTTTCAGTTCAGTGACTTCTCCGGAAGTTAACTCTTCACCCTATCAAAACCTGCAAGAATCAGTTTTTATCTCCTGATAGGCATGTGAGATGCCCTTATTTATCTCAGAGGGAACACATTCTCAGCTAATGTCCCACCCGCCTGTTTTAAACCAAGAATGAGAAGTCTTTGGGAGTTTGCCTTTCAGAACAGGCTGGTCAAGAAGCCCATAAAGGTATTCTCATAGCTGATTTCATTCACGTCAGATTTGTTGGTTCCATCCTCAACAGCAGAGAAAAAAATCTGCCACCAACAGATCGAAGGCTATTCTCAGTTTGTCTAGAGCAAACCCTTTTCTCCCTTTTTTTACCTGACTGTAGTAAAGATCAAGACTTCTGGGGCATACAGAGTTACTGTGGAACTTCATTAGGTAGGCGAAGGATGATGCCTGAGTGCTGGCAGATCTAGTGAAAGCCACAGCAATGCTGGAGATAGGTGTTTTCTTCCTTGCCTTCAGCCTGGGCTCAGCCTGTAGCTTCTTTGTTCCCCAGGAATGCGTGCTGGAGCCGGGGCGCTGGTTGCCTCACCTCTCCGCATGGGTGGACCTGCCTGGCTTCTGATGGTTTCTGGCATGTAAATAAGTCTTTGTGAGAGGAAAAAGAGAGCAGATGGCATCTTAGGTAACTTCTGTACTGCTGCCTGAAACAACGACAGAGACATAGGCTGACTGCTCCACATTACATAGCAAATGTCTCCACTGTGTCCTGTGTGGTCCTAACATACAATCATTTTATGTTCTTCCAGTTTCAAGTGTTTGCAGCAGTCTGAGGAGGACTGTAGTGTAGGTGTTTTCACAGCGTGAAGCTGCAGGGATGCGTTGCACGAGCTTGGGTGTGTTGTGAAGGCCCGTGAAAGTGCTTGAGGGTACAAAGCTTGGCGGAGTAGTGTTGCAGGGCTTTGCCAAGGGAGGGAATCTGACCTGCTGCCATCTCCCCCATGCCAGGAGACAACTTGAGAAGGCCCCTAGGAAGCATTATCCCTGAGCTTTGTGTGGTGGTTGTCTTGGTGTATGGCACTCAGCACAGGCAAGGGCTGTGCCAGGCAGTGAACTTTTGTTTAGTTAGAGCTGAAGATCAGTGATCCCTTCCTCAAGCTTCCTTATTTTGTAGCATTTTGTGATGGCTGTAGCCATTTTCCTTATCCCAACAGATACTGCGTTCCTCATGGTCCTTCTCAGCTTCCTTACCCACTGTGGTGCTGCTGTGTTGGGGCTGGTGTTAGGGTGCTCCAGCTACTGAGAGGAAACAGGAGGCAAATGTACACCACCTTGTTATTCTTCCCTCTGGTAGTCATCCTGTGATCAGATGTTTCTGGGTCACACATCTTTTTCCTCTTACACCATGAAAAACATTCATCTGATGTACCAAACAGCTCAACACTCCTTCTGCAATCTGCGTTAAGCCACAGCAGTTCTCTTGGCAGCTCTCTGATGAGCCTTGTGAATCTTCAGCATCAACTGACCCTGTCTTAGTTTCTGCTGTGTACTGGGGAGTTGTTCTGCGATCAGCTAACCGACATTTTTTGATGCCCTGACACCCTTTCTCATGGAGAGTTCACAGTAGGTGTTGAGTCTTAAGATTGTGAGCATCTCTGCATATTCTTGGCGAGGACTTCTGAACAAGAAGAGGTTATATGTCAAGCTCCTGGATGATCTGGGAGAAGTACACTTGCTTCTTAATTTTGTTGTAAGTTTAGGTTCTCAAAATATAATACTCAGTTTACTTAACTTGAATTGAGGCACTCGAACAAGTTACCCTGTCACGTGTTCTTCCACACTAATTTCAGGTAGCGCTTCCTTTCAGTCTACTGATTCCAGCTGTCCTAGAAGGGACTGTTAAACACAGTAGGCGCATGGTCTGTATTGATGGCATTTCCTGTTCAGAAGAGAAAATTTACTGACTCCGGAGTTTTTGCAAAGGCTGTCTGTCTGAAGATTCCTCTCTGCTTTGGCTCTCAGCCATTGAGTTTCTCTACTCCTTCAGAGATACAGCGGTGTTGAAGCATTTTTATTTCAGTTCTGAAAAGGAATTTACCAGTTTATACTGTTTCTAGGAGCCCATTCCCAAGGTACGTCTATAGACCAAACGTTTTTGATAGCCCAAGTGGGCAGATTTTTTCCCTTGCTATGGAACATCTCTGAGGCTCTTTAGCCTGCCAGAGATGCTGAGACAGCATATATAAAGTGACTTTGCTGGCACTGGAGAAAAGTGTTTCCGTAGCTGTACGTCAAGAAGGAGGTCTGTCCGTGCCTTCACTATATGCTTTTTAATTTCTGAAACTTTGAGGACTGCTGCAGCATTTTGTAGAGCATTTCTACCGTTGCTCTGTACGTGGAGGGCTTCTGCAAGTAATAGTGCAGTAGTAATGACCCAAAGATGGCCATGATGTGAGTATGTACACAAGTCATCACTTGAAACTGAGAAAGCTTTTTGGCAAGTTAGAAAAGTCTTTGAGATGTAGTCCAAATGTATGTTTGCCTCCTATCCTCATCAGCGTCCTTCAAGACTTTTAAATCTCTGGGAGGTGGAGCATGCCCTCCACCAGTGTCACGACAGGAAAAGTCTGGTTCTAGGCAATGTTGTGATACAGGCATCTGTGAGTTGAACATCTCAACACTGCCAGCTGAAGAAGCTGTTTCAGGAACCACTTTGTTATGCAGTCCTTTAAAAGAGCTGCTCACCAGGGATGACGTATCCCCAGGTACTGGGTAACATCATCCTTTATTTAAATAACAGCATCATTTATTTCTAAGCAGAGGATGCAGAACTGGCTTTTTAACTTCTGTAGTGGACAGACCGGGGTATTTTTTCCCTTTCGTTTGCATTTTAGGAGGTAAAAGGACCTCAGTGGTCTCATTTAGTGCCTTATGCTGTTTTTTTGTTTGTCAGACTTCTCTCTTGTGCACTTCCACTTGAAGTTAAGGTGCTTTCTTACTAAAAATATAACCAGTATCTTTGTCTTCACAACATCGTCTTCATCAACACAACTAGCATCTTCATTGCATTAGAGGGCGACATTTATCCCTGTTCTGTACTAGTTGTTTAAAAGGTTATGGGGTTTGGGTTTTTTTGGCATTGATCATGATGGAGCAGTGTGGATACCTTGGCAATTTTAGTCCTGTAGTTATTTCCTAAGCTTGAGTTGTGTTCTCAGCTTCAGCACATCCCATGATTGTACAGAATGAGAGAGGGTTTTTAATCTATAATTTAAAACTCAGTACTGAAATAGCCCATTGAAGTAGCAGAGCTGACAGATCTTAGAGGATACTTGCAACACTCCCAGTTCCTTGTTGTGCTCCTAAAACATGTTTCTGAATAACCTGTATGTTTTAAGCCTCCTAAACATACTGTCATTTAATTTGATTTATTTTTCTCTTTTCCACTTACCGTAGCTGACTTTACTGAGATTGTGAAGGTGGGATTGGGCATGACAAGCAGATTTAAAACTAAAGGAAGTACATGTTCATAGGCAGATAACTCCATACAGAGCCTCCTTTCCAGTGGAGGGTTTGGGCGATTAAAGAAAGCATAATTTGGTTGAGAAGGCGATGTGACAAATCAAAGATAAAAAGCCTGTGAAGGGCTGTTGAGTGCAGTAATGCAAATATAGTTTCCATCTCTGGATGTTTCTCAAAGCTGGAAGGTACATAAGAAGTATCTCAGCATGCCGTAGAGCATGTCTGAGAGGTCAGTGTCAGAGGCAGGACTGTGGGTTAGTGCTTTGGTCCAGTGCAGCACAGCAGTCCTCGTTTGGTTTTTCATTGTTGTGCTATCCTGTCACAGGCATCTAATATTGATGATGTGCTGAGCCACCACACAAGCTTCTTGGATAACTGCTTGAAGGACTGCATGCTAACCAACCCGGAGCTGCTGAAGATCTTCTCCAAGCTGATGTCTGTCTGTGTCATGTTCACAAACTGCATGCAGGTATGCACAGTCTCCCCGTATTGACCGTGCCACTGCCAGCTGCTTCGGATGCTAGCCAGCTATGACAGTCCCTTTTCTCAACTCAACTCAACCCCACTTGTCCTCGATGCATGTGGAGGAGCCTCTGTTCCTCCTCCCAGTAACCTTTAGAGCTTGAATGCTCAGACCCTCGTCCTTTCTCCCAAATGGTTTCTGTGGCTTCTGTCTCTACAAAATTCGCTATGCTCTTCTTATTCAGTGTTGGAATGAGGTTCACATGAACCAAATTACCTCTCTTCAGCCAGTCCTGCAGCAGAATTTGAGGTGTCAGTTGTAGGGCTCTGTAGTTTTTAGCATGGGTCAGGTGAGGACTGGTGATTGGTTTTAGCATGGTGTAGTTTTTAGCATGGGTCAGGTGAGGACTGGAGACTGATCTCCAAGAACACACTCTAGCCAGCATCTCAGGGAGCCCATAGCTTTAAAAAAACCTCACCTTCCTTTGGGTTTAGGGAGCTTTGTGTATTAACATTGTAAATTTAATCTCAGAGTTAGCTTTCATGGGAGTTAGTTAGCTGCAGGGCTAGCAGAACTCAGTCAGCCTCATGCTTTACCATAATTGAAAAAATGGGATCTAACCATTTCCCTAACTCTTCCAAGAGGTTCACCCAGAGCATGAAGCTGGATAACGAGATGGACCGGCTCACCTTAGAGCACGGCACAATGCTGGGCCCACCAACAGAGGAGGAGCGTGCTGAAGAGACTGCAAAGAAGAAGCTGACTAACAAGGTGGGCCTCAGGGTGGACAGCTGGGCCCTTTCTTCAGTGAATGCTGCCTGGGTTGCAGTCTGGTCAGTCTGGCTGTCCTACTTCTTTCAGATAGACTTTCCTAGCTTCTAGAGCACCTCTGGCACCAAAAGCAGAATCTTTGTGGGATTGCGGGCATTTTTGAGGGCAGTATGGTGCACTGATGGGGTTCTCAAAGTCTGCTTTGAAGACCTTGTCTCTCACAGCAGTCTCTGCACTTGTTTTTAACTTCTTAGTTGTATTTTCAGCTGTGCAGTGGGTACCCACGTACAGGCTTTCTGCAACTGAAGAACTTTCTTATTTGCAGAACTAGCATTTTGTGGTAGATGAGCCAATAAAACTCTTGGGTATGACTCTTTGCAGCCCATCCCTTTTGTATATGAGGTGTTTGTCTTGTTCATATCTCTGTGTCTAGATGTGCATGTACTAAGCAATTTGTTTGGCATGCTCTGCAGTTAGCAGGCTGCCTCCTGTCCTGCTGAAATCCCCTGTCTGGCACACACCCGTAGGGTCCATCACACTGCAAGGCAACCAGAGTGCTCCAGAGGTTACAACCTGTCTTACACAACACTCACTTTCTGCTTACTGGCTTTTCCCTCCTGCTTGAAAAAAATAATAACAGCATATATTTGAGGATAAGTCTACTGAGATCTGCTCTGGGGTTCTCCCAGATAGGCATGGCAAAGTTTTTAACTACCAAGGACCTTGCAACTGTTTTGAAAGATTTATTTTAGTGGCTGAGCAACTGTCAAGTTTTATGGCAGTATTTTTGAGCAGGTTTGGAAGTAGGGAAGGAATAATTGCATTTCTTTGGCAAGTACGAATCAGCAAACACATGGGGCCACTATGCCTTTGTCTTGATAGCTTTTAGCAGAGCATGCCGACAGCCTCCACCTGACATCTGGCTTTGAAGCAACGATCAACAAGTTTGATAGCAATTTCTCAACACATCTGCTGGACCTGTTGGACAAACTGAGCGTTTACAGCACCAATGACTGTGAGCACAGCATGCTCAACATCATCTACAGGTGAGCCAGTAGTTTCCTCTCTGTAACCTTCGCTCCTTTGTTTCCCTAGTTCAACTCAGGAAGAATAATTGCTGTTTGTAACTGTGCATGTCTGCCACATCAATGAAAACACTGAAATTGTGAGAAATACTACTTTGCATTTCAACCCAAGGCCTTAAAAAAACCCAAAACACATTCCTTGGAATTACATGATTTTTTTCTATTAATGTTGTAAATGTAATGCACATGTTAGTTTTCTTGGGGATTGTCTCACTGTACACAGTGAATAAGCTGATTCCTGAATACAGTGTAAGATGAGAAAACCATGAAATCAATCCCATGCGAGGGATTAATCGTAAGTGGCTATTTTCTTTTATTGTGTTTGTATTTATTTAGATAAGCATCCCTTAGGATATTTTTATTGTGGCCTCACACATACTTACTAGCTTCTTAGAAATCAGAATACCTCCATTAATACCTAAAAGTCAGGTACACAAGACGCGGTGCAGGAAGAGAGAGAGAGAGAGAGAAGGAGATCTAGGTTTTGCTGCTAGGTTTATGACCTGTGTGTTTCTTTTTCAGTAAAATGAGAAGCACAAAGCCTTCTTTGGAATTATTAACACTTGTTTTTGCTATAAGAGTCATACATATTAGTGTTGCTGGGCTTTTTAAGATCTGTGTTATGGATTGGTGTAGCATGGAGGGACCTGTCCTGGTACTTCTGGCTTCAAAGAACCACAGATAATGCTCTGGGAGCATTACCCTGAATTGAGCACATATGCTGTGCAAGCAGAATGCTTCTCACTGTGATCCTGCTGCCAGCGCTTTAGGAGCAAAACAGAAATAACTGTGACTATGGGGTTTGCTGCTGGGAGCAGCTTTTAATGTTTGTGGCTGGAATGTGTTTTTCAAGAGTTAAGCACCCAGGAAACCTAGCACCTTGCAGATTGGAAATGTTCAGCTGAGGCATGCATATAATCACAGAATACAAAGGCGAGAGAAGGTTGAGAGTTGAATTCTCTTAATCAGAGTCACCTTAATGAAAGTCATATGTAAGAGCTGCTGGGCGCCAGCCGCATCGCACCTGGTAGAGCCTGTGACACTTCAAAAATGATGCTCACAGACTTTTAGGCACATACGAAAACCAATTAATTTTTACAGTGACTTATTTTTTCCAGCGAAGAGGCAGAATATGTATTGCGTATAGGCATAATTTTAAGAGGCTAGGATTTTCATGAATATAAAATACTTCAACACCATCAGTTTTTTAACTTCTCGTTCTATGTTTGTAAGCCTAATGGACACATTTGCACTGTTGATGGTGTGTGTGAGCCTAAACACTAGAGGCTTACCTTCTTTGTCATTGCTGACAGCTAGGACACAGAAAACAAAACCATCCTAAACATCCATTAGTTTCTTTGTGCTCTCTGTAAGCTGGTGTGTAGCCTTATTTTCATGTCTAAGCAATTGTAAACAGCTCTTACAGGACTTGCCAGAAGTTAGTGTAATTTTTTAGGTGTTGATTCTTTCCTTTCGTCTTTTCTGAGGAAAGCCCTTGATTTACCAAGGAGTCCTCCCTACTTTTAAGAATGTTTGTCATCTAAAGTTGTAATGCTTTTCAGTGGTAGATACGCTAGAATCAGTTGTCAGTGATATGTAATTTTGTTCATGAAGGTACCTGATAACTGGTTAATCACATAAATTTTCTTTCTTCCCTTGATGCTGTAGGGATCTGTGCCCCAACCCCTTTGATATTTAGTACAGAACAGAATAGATCCACATGTAGTTCTTTTTAACCATGTAGCACCAAAGGGTACTTTGAGCTTTCTCCTAACTGTGCTTTGTCCTCGCTTTTGTTTTGTTTTATTTGAGGGTAGTCTTACTGCTCCTCTGCTTTGTTTGGTCTGTGTGAACTATACTTCTTGTTTGTCATTCTCATTGTTTAATTTAATCTTCAGGAAAACCATAAGAATATTAACCAGCAACCATTAAGTTCTGTTCACTGCCTTTCACTACCAAATGTTTTTTATGGCTGGCTGATAACCCTTACACCTCTGTTGAGATGTGCTACACCTGAAAACAGAGAGGAAAGGTTTCAGGAATGTTATGGCTGAGTCTCTGTAAAACCTTTTAGGAAATGATGGTGCAGCCTACCAAGGCCTTCTGGACATTTTATGTCAACCTTCTGCCTGGGCGTCACTGTTTTATCATCATTGGACTATCGTAGATTGCAGGCAGGATCCATCTGTAGAAAAATTGGCAGGCCAAAGGGATTAAGCTCTTATGCTCCCCTTACTGCCATCACTCCTAGCTGTCACAGTAGTGTCCAGGGTCAGGCTGGATTTAGGGATCAAGACCATAAGCAGCTGAGTCACCCAGGCAAGAACATTTACTCCTCCTCAGTGCTCCAGCCCTGCCTCCTTCTTTATCAAGTGCTTACATTTGTACCATTACCAGTACAAGTTCTAAGAGATGGGCTTTTTTATGATGTTTCATCCAGGAGATCTAAATGGCAACTAACTCTGTGATCCAGCTGCTTGGACATCATCGTAGGTGGCACAGGGCATGGCCAACACAATGTTGAAGACCAAGTTGCCTGCTCTTTTAACAGAAGAGCATCATGACCCCACAGTCCTTAAGTCTTGCAAAGAACACGCAGAGATTGTCCCATTGGCGGGATCACCCAGCTCAGTTGAAGGCTGGAGCTGGTCCTCAGCTTGCTCAAGAAGTCGACAACATCAAGCCCGTGACCAGTCTTTACATTGTGCAACAGCAGAAGTCCTGCAGCCTTCTATCACACTTTATCACGTGTGATTCCAGACACTGATGTAAGGCCTTTTCTGGCAGTAGTTCAGGTGGTGGTCTCCTCCCAGCACTGCTCCTGTATATAGCATCAGGGGTTCACCTATTTTATTGTTGCCTCCCCACCCTTGTGTCAACTTCATGTACCTGCCAGGATGGTGGGACAAGCTGGGGCTGCACCATGGAGACTAGCTGTGTATCTTGTTTGATTGTGGGTCCATGGTGCCATGGCCAGGAGCTGTCCTCCACCAGATCCCTTTGTGTTTCACAGACTGCGCACGAGTGTTAGCTGTGGCAGGAGGTGACTCCTGAGCTGTGGGCGCTCTGGAGCCAGTTCTTCCAAACACAGAGAGGTCGGGTTTTACAACGAGTACTTCCTGCTTCAGGAGAAAGGAGAAGTATGGTGTTCCAGGTGGGCTGTGAGAAAACAAAATGCTTCCGTTAGCAGTTTGCATTGAGAATGGTGACCTGAGCTGCAACCAGCTGTTCGGAAGAGGGTCTGAGTCCTTTTCTCCCCGCTATTTCCATGCCCCAGTTGTGTTCAAGGGCTGCAGAGGAAATACTGGGTCTTTATGCCATCAGGACTGTCATCATTATCAAGCTTGTCATCACTCCCAGCTTGGCCTGTCTGGGACCATGTGAGTCTTCACCAAGATGTTGGACGTAGCTGGATTTTTACTGACAAACCAGGTGTCGCCATTTCCTTACCTGAAACGCTGCGTGTTAACAGGCCGTGCCACAGAACATGTCTTCCTGTTTCTGCAGGCTGCTTAGTAATGTTTTAAAGAGTGGAAGTCCCACAGTGAATGCCCAGACATGACATTTAGCTCTCATTCAGTCTGTAGAGATTATTGGATCGGGTCCTGGACTCTATGGCAACAGGAACCCAAGAACCAGAGCGGAGACGGTTGCCATCTGAAATAACGTATTTGACAGAGAGAGAGAAGAGTTTCTAAGACATACCGGTCTTTTCTTATAAATGATACCCTTTTCATATGACTGTGTTTCAAGGGGTGGTAGTCAACATGTAAGATAGATAACAAAATTTCCCTTTTAGTCATAATTCTGGTACCGTGCTTTTATTTATTTGATCCTGGTTAATATTTATTCAGTTTACAGTACTGAGGAACTGAGGCACAATCATTGTGTTTATAGCAGCAAACAACAGAAGACGGAGATGCAGAGGGTTTCCTTCAAAGCGGGGAAGCTCACACATAAGTCACAGATCTTCAGTGTGCTGAAGTCCTGCGCAGGTGCTTTGGCTCTATCAGTAGCAGTGCTGAGAGTGGGCTGGCAACTGCAGAAAATCCCGAGTCACTCCTTCACATCCCAGGAGTGAAAACAAGAAGAATTACAGCATAGAGGATTTTGTGAGAAGGATTACTTAATTCCAGATACTTAGAATTTACCTGTCAAGTGCAGTTAGCATTCATCAGATATCCTTCTTTTACTAGTTTGGAGGAAACGGCAACGACTGAGCTTACATTAAGACCGGTAAGATGTATGAAGTAATGCAAACCCCGGCGAATAAAAGTTCCAGCCACAAAACAAGAAACTGAAGCGTAAGCAGAGTTTGAGAAAGCACCACACAGAGATAATTATCAAAGGTCACTTCACCATAAAAACATATCTGAAAGGGAAGCAAATCAAAATCTGCAATTCCAGAAGTTTGGAATAAAGCAACTTTAGAAATGGAACAGATCCTCAAAGCAAGGATGTAAACGAGTCCTATATTTGAATCAAAGTAAATATTCCCGCCTCAGTGTCAGGTTTCCTTTGTACAACACTTAAAGGACGAAAGAGATGTAAGCTTTTCAACCAGGAGAGAGCAACAGATAAATTCCATCTGTTGAGGCTCTGTTTTCCACAGTCACCAAAAAATGTCAAGGAACAATTTGTTGCCATTTGTGTGAGGTTGTTAAGCAACATGAAACTCAAATATTGTGCCCATTCATTTAGTATTGGAACAACTTAATTTGAGAAATGAAGAGAGTAACTTTTGTGTGATTCACAGGCTTGTATCGACTGTTACTTAGTGTTCCTAGGACAAGTGTTTTTAAGAGCTGCACGTGTCTTAGTGGCTCCATAGTGCAGAGATCTGTCTGAGGGAGGTCACAGCAGGCATGGAGCTGAGTGGTTTTCTGGCATCATTTTGGATTATCAAGGAGACAGGATTATGATATTGCTGATGTTTCCTGCTTTGGAGAGGCGTTAGTATCAGCAATACTTGTGATTTTGGCTAAGCATCTTCCAACCAGTTACTTGCCCTGAATTGTGAATCTGTTTAAAGCATACTTGTGTTAGCAAGGAGGGGGTGGTAGTGGAAACTGCAGCGTTTTGTGGTAGTTACAGTGGATAATATGGTGGATTTTATATGGGAATTAATACCGGAGTTCAGTGCTGGTGAACTCTGGTGTTAAGGAGTGGTAGGAAGTGGCCAGGAAGGCAGGGAGACTGAGGAGCCCCCACCCCAGGCGCCTTGTCCATGGGTGACACATCTCCAGGGTCTTGTGGTCAAGCTGTGGCTCCAGAAAAGCAGCAGTTAGCAATTGGTCCTTCCAGATGTCTTTTATACACCTGTGAAGAACAGGTGAAACTTAGCCTGTTGTCAAGCACAGGAGAGGTGTCCCTGACAACACCTGTGGCATGGTGCAGATGTCCCTGTCTCGCTCTGAACAAGCCACTGTGTCTACCCAGCCCAGGGCAATCCTGTGCGGGGATGGCAGGTCCAGAGCTTGCTGCAGTGTGGCTACATTCAGCTGGTGCCCTGGGAGAGGTTTCTCCTTCCAGGGGCCGTGGTTGGGTAAGAGCAAGGCTGTGCTCAGCGGGGTGGGCACGGGGAGTGCGGCCGCTTGAGAGGTCTGTGCTGTGGTGCAGGTCCCCTTGCTGTACAAGCAAGCATCCTCCGCGTATTCCTGTGGCGAGACTTGCTTTGCTTTGCTTCGCGCTCCTCATTTCAACCAGCTATGTCCTAAAATTGTCTGACCCTATCAAAAGTATTTTGGGGTTCCCTTGCTGCCTTTGGGCACCTCGATGAGCACATGTGCTGCGGCACTGGCAGCACCAAGCTCTCTGGGGCCCTTGGCGGCGCATTCGGCTTGCAGTGTGCCACTCCTGGGTGGCGTTGAGCCAGCGGGCTGCCAAAACTTCGTGTTTTTTTGTCTCTCAGGTTGGACTTCAATGGGTTCTACACAGAGCGCTTGGAGCACATGTCTGCCGAGCGCAGCCAGAAGGCAGCTCCCCTGCTTCCCCGCCTGGCTGTACCTGCCCAGTGAAGCCCTGCTGCTGCCCCTTGCCTTCACCACCTCTTCTGAGACCGACAGAGAACTGGACCCTCAGTCACATCGAGCTAGGAGTACTCAAACCTCTACATTCACAGTGTGAGCTGGAAGTGAACTGTAAGGGTTGTCCCAGAGAGACAGGGGAATATTCAGTCTCCTGAAATGTATGTAGTGGATTTTCTCTTCTGAAAGGCTTTTGTTAAGTCTTTTTTTTTTTTTAATTACATTGTAAAATGATGTATTTCTGTGTTGTAAAATAAGTTAAAAAAAAACCTACAGGGTTATTTCATCTGTTAACAGAACTCAGTGTGCAAATTACTCTTTTAGATGACTAAATTTTGGTCAGCTCACAGAGATCTGGCTCAGCTGCCATGTAATGTTATTTTGGGAGGAGAGACGAATTTGGGGGTTGTTGGAACGAAGCTGATCAGCTGCTCTAACCAATGAGATGGGGTTTGGAGTTGATGAGCATGATGTTCGTATCATATTGGGCGAGTCCTCAGCAGAGGACTTTCAGTGTATCTTGCAGAGTTGTGCAGCCATAAAAATTGCTTGAGCCACTTTGGGAGCGGGTGTGGTAGAAGGTGGAAGAGAAGAAAAGTGTCTCCGGAGAGCAAGTGGTAACCAAGACATGTGCCAGAGACCCAGAGGCCTCAGTGGCACGTCTGTGAACCTGGGAGACATGCAAGGGCTGTGGATACAGGGCTGAGCGCTCCTGTTAATGACCCACCCTTCCTCTTCCCTCACCTCCTCCTTTGCAAGGACTTAAGAGCACGTTAGAGGGAAGAGCCAGGTTCTCTTTGCTCTGGTGGCCTAAAGCTGGTCCTCCAGTTTGGCAGAGGGACAGAGACCCAAGGAGAGCACGGAGACCACCAGACCTGCATCTGGAGGACTGAATTCCTTCATCTGAAGGTTGAGGTTGAGGACCGAGACCTCGGCCAGCATCGTCTGGCACTTCGGCAAAGGACTTGTGCAGTTCATGGGGAAGGGGAGGTTTCCTGTTTCTCCCAACTGAGGTGGCCTCAGTCCGAGGAGGCTTGGAGAAGTTGACCTGTCCTTTCCATGAAGCTGACATGGCTCTACAGACTTCACATCATATCCCTTGAGCTCAGGGTGGAGAGGCAGAAGGTCCCAGGTCCCTGGAGGAACCTGCTCACCTCCCGGTGCTCAACATCTCAGACTTGAGATGGCGCCTTGCTGTGTCACCGTTGGTCACACACATTTTTGATACCAATGAGCAGTGTGGTGGCTGTTGCAGGAAAAAACTCCATTCATACAATTTAAATTAAATCAAGATTGAAGCCATTTATAGATTAATAACGCATAATTAACCAGTAAGCATTGAGTCTCAGCAGAAGTAATAGATTTCTTCTGAAATGTTAATTTTTAAAATCAACAGCAAATTTCTAAGCACCCGTCTATGAGTAATCCCAAGAAGTCCTGTTCACACCCACATGTGCACACATGCAGATAGTTATTGCACCTCTCTCACAGCTTTTGGTGAGGGGAAAGGCCTCACTCTCCCAGGCAGGAGGGGGTCTTCTTCTTGCACACCACCTCTGTGGGAGGCATGGGCGCTCCACCTCTGCAGGATCTCGTGCTGCTCCCTGCGACCTGCAGGTCCACACCTGAGCGAAAAAGCCCCCGGGAGGTCACTTACACCCCAGGCCTGGGTCCCCCCTGCTTGTTGCACCCCGTTCCCACAGCCCGCTAGCTGGATGCTGTCCCCTCACTATGCCTGCCCCAGGCAGAGGTGGTGATGCTGGTGGGACAGCATCATGCCAGCCTTTGGCTCCTGCTGTTTCCATGAGAACACATTGAAAAGTAATGTCAGTGACCCAAAAATTGTGGCCCACATGTGGACGCCCAGTTGGCCGAGCAGTTACGTTAAAGGCTTGGGGTACTTGGATGGGTCTCCACATAGATCTACCCACTCCTCTCCAAGAGCGGACTTCTGTCCAGGCCACATGCCCTACAGCCAAGCAAGAGGTAGATGTGTGTCTTCTCCCCTGACCAGAAGCCAGGAGGTCCCAGGAGAAGGGCAAGAAAAGATCCTGCGTCTGAACCGAGCAGCCCCACATCCCACGGCATGGCAGTCAGGTACCTCCTTGCCCACAGTCGCAATTTAACTGCTGTGTCTCCCTGGCAAGCAGGGTTATTTGTTGTGCTTCACAGACCGTGGGTCTGCCAATAGCTCCTTTAAGGCCAGCTCAGCTCTGCAGACCTTGTAAGGGTTGCTATCGTGGTGGGGACAACTGTACTGGAGACGTTTAGATAGGTATGACCAGACATGAATAGCAGTGTTGAGGGTCAAAGTACGGCAGTTTTTTTCTTTTTAACTATTAGGAGAGAATTACAGAAAAGCTGTGGACAGAAAGAGGGAAGACACTGGATCAGTGCTTGGCTGCGGTGGTTTCTGCACCATTTTGAAGGAAGCTTGTCCGTGGTGACAGAGCTCTGTAACAGCCAAATTCAGTATTTGACCAGCTCCCTCTTTTGTTAAATGCAAAAGTTAAATGCAGTGTTTCCTGGCTGGTCCTGGCCCAAAACATCAAGAAAGTGTAAAAAAAATCAGTTTGCAGGAGGGACTTCTCTCTTCCCACTTTGCCACAGGGAAAAGACAAGGGGCAATGGGTTGCACCAGGAAAGGTTTCACCTCAACCTAAGACATACATTACAGCGAGAACGATCACTTGCTGGAACAACCTCCTCAGGGACATGGTGGAGTCCCTGTCGCTGGGGGGTTTCAAGACGTGACTGGGCGGGGTGCGGGGGGGCCTCATCCCCTTCCCCATGACAGGGCAGACCAGATGACCTTCAGAGGTCTCTTCCAACCTGGGATGTTCTGTGGACAAGGGGGAGACAGCAGTCAGCTCCATGGCAGACTGGAGAGCTCAGGGTACAGGGCACCTCCCAGCTCAGCCCCACGTGGTGGTACCAGCAACCCCAATCCTTTGGGATCAGGGAGGTCCGAAGTGCCCCACTGATATGCCCTGATGTTCCATGGTCCTGCCAGGCCCTCTGACAGCTCAGCCCTGCCATGGTGACCTCAGCCCCTCCATCATCTCAATGCCCCCCCCACCCCCAAATACCTCCCCAGGCCCACTGCTGCCCTCTGGTAGTCCAGCCACCCTCAGATCCTGCATCACCTCAGGGCCATCCCAGTGCCGCCCAGACACCCTCTTCATGCCCAGCAGGCACTGCTCAATGTTCCCAGCCCCTCTGTCACCTTACAGCCAAGCAGGCACCTCCAGTACCCCATGGACACCGCCCCGAGTGCCCCATGGACACCCCCTCCACACCCTACAGACATTCCCCAGTGTCCTGCAGGACACTCCCAACCCCNGTGGCGTGGGCGGCCGCGGGTGCGCCGGGCGGGTGGGCAGCCCGCCGGTAGCGCGCAGGCTGCCGTGCTCCGCCACCGGGACGGGCGTGAAGTTTTGGGGGCGCGGGGCGAAAGGCCGGGGGTCTCCTGCTGTGGGGCAGGGTTGGAGGCAGCGCGGAGGGACGGCAGGAGGGATGCTCTTCCCCGTGGGAGTTAAGGGGACGCGTGGGAAGCGGCGCAGGAGGGGGCGTGCAGGGCTGGGGCTGGCTCTTGGGGACGGGTCACAGCTCGGCAGGATTTCGGCAGCTTCGTGTGCCAGGCTGAGCCCGGGGCTCACCGGGGGTAGGGCGGGCATGGCTGGCGTTGCCTTCCCAAGCTCGCTCGACGGCGAAGGACGGAGAAGGGGGCTTTGCGGACCAGGCTCGCCTCCCTCGGCGGCTCCATCCCGAAGGGGCACTTTCGGTGACCTCCGTGCCCTGCCCGGCCGTGCCCGCCACGCCGCCCCGCGCGGACGGAGCGCCCGCCGTTGCGTAAAGGCGTCTCGGCAAGGAGGCTCCTGCGAGCGAGGGGGAATTTGTCACCGCCAGGCTGCGGCGTGCTGGCGGTGGCGGTGGGGGGCCGGGGCCGGTGACTCAGCCGGCCGAGGGGGTGGTGACGAGGCTGCTGGCTCCCGCTCGGGTGCCGTGGGCGACGGCCGCCAGGCGCCCGCAGACGGAGCGCCCCGCTCTGCCGCTGCCTCGCTGGGGGCGCCGTCGGCCCCGTCTAACCCTGGTTGCGCTGGCAGGGCTGCGGTGCGAGCTGCCGGTTCGTGGCTCCCGGGGAAGGTGAAGGGTTTTCGGCAGGAATGTTTCCCTTCGTACATCAAAAAAAGAGGGTGGGAGGAGGAGTGAGCCAGCTCAGACGCGAGCCGTTCGCCAAAACACGGCCCCGGGCAGCTGCCAGACTCCAAATCACAAACCGTGGCATCAAGATGGGGAGCTGAAAAGCCTCCGTCTTTACTTATGCACCAGGGTCTCAGTAGGGTTTTCCAGCCTTGAAGGGACTCGTTCGCCCGTGGGTGATGCTGAGCACCCTGTGGGCACTGGGGCTGGCAGGGCTGGAGCATCCCTGAAGCCCACCAGGGAGTGGTATTTCAGGGCTTGCTATTTGGCTCTTCCCTGAGCCGTCATGTCATCCGCTTCTGTCATCCCCCGACTCAGTTGTTTCTGGGCATCCCAGCTCAAAGCCCTTTGACTTTTCCCAGGAGCCACTGCCAGGCTGGAGGAGAAACTCGCCCATGTTGAGACATATGAGACAGT
This sequence comes from Steatornis caripensis, assembly GCA_013398225.1. Classification (NCBI taxonomy): domain Eukaryota; kingdom Metazoa; phylum Chordata; class Aves; order Caprimulgiformes; family Steatornithidae; genus Steatornis; species Steatornis caripensis. The sequence continues at coordinate 447,366 of VZSC01010396.1, forward strand.
GATGCCGCATAAGGTGCTGGCACCTCGGGGGAAAAGGGACCTCTCTGCACCGCCGGTGAGTAGGTCACTTCCCAAATAGTGGCTCTGCACAGCTGCCCTCTCTGCCTTGCAGGGCGTCCGGAGCGNATGCCCTCAGAGGCTGTGGACCCTCCATGACGCTCCTTGGACTAGTCCCGAAGCACCAGTCCTCAGTGCCACTCAGAACCCCCCAGCCCCGATGCCACATGCACACCCTCTGACACCCCACGAACCCTTCGTGATGCCCCACGGACACCCCGCGGTGCCCCCTGGACCCTCCCAATACCCCACAGGCCCTCCCCAGGGCCCCACCGCCCCGCGCCCCTCCCGGCCTCGCTCC
>VZSC01010396.1:448314-487040 GCA_013398225.1 Steatornis caripensis
GAGTGGTATTTCAGGGCTTGCTATTTGGCTCTTCCCTGAGCCGTCATGTCATCCGCTTCTGTCATCCCCCGACTCAGTTGTTTCTGGGCATCCCAGCTCAAAGCCCTTTGACTTTTCCCAGGAGCCACTGCCAGGCTGGAGGAGAAACTCGCCCATGTTGAGACATATGAGACAGTGATGCCGCATAAGGTGCTGGCACCTCGGGGGAAAAGGGACCTCTCTGCACCGCCGGTGAGTAGGTCACTTCCCAAATAGTGGCTCTGCACAGCTGCCCTCTCTGCCTTGCAGGGCGTCCGGAGCGGGGAGGTGGGGAGGGAGGTTGTTGCAATTAGCAGAGACCCTTGGCACTCCACTGGGCTCGGAGCTGGACACCCTTAGCCCTGTGTCAGAAGAATGACCTGGTGCACATTTTCTTGCATTGCTTCCATCCCAGAGGATGGAGATCTTGAAGTAGTTGATCAGATCAGCTTTCCTGGACTGTTTTGTGTCAAAATAGGAGCTGCAGATAGCAGGGTGGACTCTTGGAGAGGTGGGGCTGCTTTCTCCAGTGCTTCCTTTGGAGACATTACCCAGCGGTGCCACCTCTTGCAGCCTTGCAGTGATCTTGTGACATCTGGTCTTTGCTTAAGGAGGGATTTGCAAAGCCTCACTGAGCTGTAAGCACTTTTCTTGCTGTGCTTGCTGAAGTTGGGGTTTTTTTTGTTGTCCTTTGGGACAGCAAAATAAGAATCAGAAAGTTGCAGAAACCCACATGAAAGCAAGCCAGTGTTATTTTTCTGGGGAAACCTTGTAATTTGCGGGAAGGAATGGAGTTTGATTCAGGAGTTTTGAGCGCTCGGGGTTGACGTCCATAGGATGATGTCTTTGACCTCGAAGATGCTTTCCTCATTGCCTTAAAGTGAGATTCAGCCAAATACGTGGATTCATTTTTTAGGACCAAAAAGCGCTGACTTTAGCATCTGATGAGGTGGAGGCACTGGGGACATTTATTTCCTAGTAAACTTTTCGTACAGCACGTTCATCTGTGATTCAAACCCTTTCTGATAAACTAGCTTCAAAAACACTCCCTGAAAGCATCTGTTTTCTCTGCTCTAGAAACCTAAACTTGTACATGAGATAAACATTCCCCAGGCTATTTAGAGACACCATCTGTGCTGGGTGCGCCGGGCGTCTCTGCACTGATCCCCCCCGGAAAGGAGAGCTTAACCATCTCAGCGTCCCTCTGCTTTCCATAGCACGGAGGAAGAGCTCTGCCTTGAGCTGTGTACTCTGGGATAGCCATGGGTGGTGTCTGCTGGGTGGCACTTGGATTCAGTCTTGGACTGGGTGGTCCTTGGACCTCCCGAACCTTGCTGTGTTGAGGGTGTGAGGTCTCCTGCCTTTCAAGCCATTTTCCTCCTCTTCCATAAAAGCTAGGTTTGCTCTCCTAGTAACCTTGGTGAGGAAGAGTTTCTCAGCAAGGCTTGACCACCACCAAGCCCCTCTTTGAAGCGGAGAAAAGTAGCTGGATGGCCATTTTCTGCGCCAGCTCCTCTTGTGGCTTTGCATTAGCTGTCTCTGGCTGGGCTGGGCATGGGCCAAGAGCTGGTTCCTGGATCAAAGCAGTTGGGGTACATGGGTTGGTCCAGCAGCGCATCTGCCAGTTGAGGTTTGAAGCAGACCAGCTCCCCTCTGGCTTTGCTTAAATCAAAATGTTCAACCTGGCAGACAGACTGGAGACCTGGGTCCTGCAGCACAGGATCTCCTGGAATGCCAACCTTCCGACAGGCCATGGTCTTCTCCTCACAGTTGCCCTTAGCAGGGGTACAACAGAGCACGTGATGTTTCTTCATGGAAAGAGACCTGAAAAAAGACCAAGAAAGGCTTCCAAAAAGATTTACAGTTACATGCTCTTGATTGCAGAAGTGACATCTCTCTCATTCCCATGCTCCAGCATTTCAAAGAGCTGTATTGAAAGGGGCGGGTGGTTTCCAGCCAGTGTAAGACCTGACGTTTCAAGCTGCAGGCTTCTCCCACAGCACACTGCTGCTGATCGCCCCCACCGCATCCCAGAGCCAGCTGGTGCAAAGAGAGAAGTCCTTTGCCTGGGTGGAGACAGCCCAGCTCCTGCTGGCCCAGCCTGGGCCTCTGCAGGAAGCAGTAGGGTGTTCTTTTCCTCCTCTCTTGAGCTACATCTCCTCTGATACATGGCATGGTGCAACGAGCCCCATTCCTACTGTCCTAGCAAGACCCGTCGCCTCTTCCCACCCAGGGAAGAAACCCCGTGCTGGGGTGGGACGGTGGCATCACGTCCTGATCCTCTGCAAGCCATCTGGGTCTTTCAATAAGACCAGCTGGCAGAAACCCCTCCTGGATGTGCTCTGTGGCCACGGCTCTGCTGTGCTTTCTCAGCACGGTCACAGGGTTAGCAGAGCTCAGACAGGGGCAGGGCTGAGCTGTTTGCGCTTTCAAAGCCTTCCCATCTGGAGCCCTTGCAAAGCCCATGCTAATAAGGAAGGGGACGCTTCCTAGAACTTTTATCAAGATTTTTTTTTTAACTTGCCCTGCGGTTGTCTCCGAGAGACAGTCCCTGACCCACCACCCCCCTTCCAAGTGCTTTCCTGGCATTTCTTAAGACCTCTTCTGGCTCCAGCGCTGCCAACAATAACAAAGCATTGCTTTGTTGGCGGACACAGGACGGGACAGCCATGTCAGGCAGGAGACACTGTTCACAGGAGAAGAATTTGCGGTGGACCTGTGAGCACTCCCACACGCCAGCAGTGCACGGGCCTGCGGCTGGGGCTGCTTGGCCGCCTGGCAAGCTTGTTGCAACCCGCTGGGCATGCAGAGAGGATGTTTTGTGGCGGGCAGCCTGTCGCTTCAGGTTGGAAACACAACCCAGGTAGAACTGAGGGCGACTGAGTGACAGGCAAACCCTCTTGCCTGGCCCCGCTGGCACTGAGGCAGCAGGACTTTCTGCTCAGCCCCAGCCAGGCTTCAGATCATCCCCCTGGGAGCGCTGAACCCTCATATGACAGCAGGTGCTGTCATCCTCCCCGGGGAGAGGCTGCACACCTCATCCAGGAGGAATGCTGTTCCTGCAGGAGACACTTGCTTTGCTTTTTGCTCAGCCCTCCACCCCAGGATCCCGTAAGAGCTGAGGATGTGCCCTCAGGAGAGGTCTCTGTGGTGGGGTGGTGGCTGAGGAGGTCCCTGGTGCCAAGGGTGCAGCCTGGTACAGGGCACCGTGCAAGGGATCATTGTCTCTCTCAGTGGCCCTGGTGGGACGGGACCTCTGGAGGTCTGTGGCCCAACCTCTGCAGTTTGAGATCACAAGACATGCCAGAGGGAAACGCTTCTTCTGGAGGGACACCTCTATCCTGGGGGTTCAGGGCTCAGCTAGGCTGAGCCACAGCCACCCTGATCCAGCCGTAGTGACTGGACGTTGGACTTGAGGTGCCTTGAGGTCCCTTCCACCAGCACTAGGGTGATGCGCAGGGGATCTGGCACACAGTCATACTAAACTCTACTCTCAGTAGCAGATAAGAACCAAGAGGAGGTTATTCTCTAACTGTGATGGTGTGTGTTAGATCAGTCAGAGATAAGGAAGTCTCTGCTGATGAGAGCCATTGGGCACTGGGGATCTTTGTGGTTCAGCCCATGAGTAAGTGCTGAACTCAGTCCCCAAAAAAGGAGCTTTGTGACTGATGAGTAGGAAACCTCAGTTTCTGGCACAGCCATCTGCAGCCGTGTGTCAGACACAGGAAACCAGATTTTGCTGACTCTTTTTCAATCCTGATGACCTGTTCTTTATCTCAGGATGTACTGGGGATCTGTGTCTTTGCCCACACGCTAGCTTTTTTCTCTTCTGAGTTCCCATGTCTTTACTGGATGCCTCCAGGGTGAGCAGCCAGGCTCCCCGTCCTGCAGGTGCCTTCCAGCGGGGCGCATGCAGACTCCATCCCCTTTCTGGGCAGGCTCTCTCTTCTGTAGCTCTTGCTCCTGGTGACAGTGGGTCTGTGCTGTCGTCTGTCTTTCATGCAGAGCATCTACCCGGACCATGTCCTCTACAGCGTCCGTGCCGAAGGCAGAGACTACCTCTTGCGGCTGGAGAAGAACAAGTGAGTGCGGGTGGGCGCAGCAGGACAGCTGCGGGGAGGCTTGATTCCCACCCCTGCCATGAACATCACTTCTCCAAGGTCCAGTGTCACCACACCGGCCATCTAAGCCCTGAGCCCAGACCCTCGCTAGCAAAATACCACATTTTTTCCTTCCCTGCCAAACCCACCCAAGGAGGCCATGGGCCCACCATACCCAAACTGACCAACCTCATCCCCAAAGCTTTCCACCCTCTCCCCAAAACTGGGGTCACTGCTGATGCCCCTTCCCCATCCTCCAGGGAGCTGCTGGGGCAGCACTACACCGAGACGCACTACTTGGCCGACGGTACGGAGATCACGGAGAAGCCAGATGTACAGGTACAGGGCTGGCTCTGGGTAGAGTTTTCCCGCAGTTTTCCCACTTCTGCAGGGTCCCACCGTGCTGACAGCTGGTGCAGACCCTCTTTACACCTCTCTTCTCTCTTGGCGGCAGGATCACTGCTTTTATCAGGGCCACGTGGGAGGATATGCCGACTCAGCAGCGAGCATCAGCACCTGCAGTGGGCTCAGGTAGGACCTCTGGCTTCCCCGTGGCCATGGCCCTCTGGCTAGTTGGAGGACAGCATTGAGTCTGGCCTTGGTGCATCCAATGGCGCTGCTCCTGGCAGATGCGGTGCCGTGTAACGATGAGCCAGTGCGACCACGGCCCGGCCAGACGTAGCTGTGCTGATGGAGGGAGAGCTCAGCTTTTCCCTGAGGAAGAGAAGAAGACATTCCTTTTCCTGCTGGCGGTGGGAGTGCTGACTGCCCTGGCTCGGCGCCCAGCAGGAAAGGCGCGTGGCGTTTTGCAGCTAAGCCTGCCGTTTTGGGGGAGTTGACTCATGGCATGGGATGAGACTGGAAACCTGAACACGACAGGAGATCTGGGCAGGAGTGCCCTCCCTGGGCAGCGAGGCACAGCTTGTGCTAGATCCATTGTGTCTTCCCGGGGCAGACGGGACCAAACTCGCCCCTAGTGCTGCACCCAGCAGCACAAAGGTGTGCTCATGGCAGTGCACGGGCTTGCAGGCAGCTGGCATCTCCTCTGGGCCATGCTGAGGTCCTAGAGCTGATGGGTGGGCGCCTTTCTGAAAGAAAAGGAAAGCATGCGGTGCATGTGACCTGCTATGTCTCCTTCTGCCACCGTCTGCCGGCCATGCTGGTGCTCATTCCTCAAAAGCTGCATTTAACGGCAGAAAGCATCCTTGCAGAGTAACCCAAGCCACCAGATCCATGCAGCGTTGCTCAGTTTGCCATGGAAGATTTGTACTCTGCTGTTCACTTTCGTTTAAGATCAGCTGGCAGCCAGACATTGCAAGAGAGTAAGACAGAGAGGAAGAGGTCCCTTGCAGGGGGATCTGTGAGGAGGATGGGTGGTCCTGGGAGCACTGAGGGACCTGTAAACACCCATTTGCAGGGGAAACACCCGCTGGAGCTGAGTGGCAGTCGTCTCCTCACTTTGAGAGCAGAGGCTGCATCTGCAGAGACTTTGGCTTGCACAGCATGTGCATGCATGGGACACTTGATATCCTGGTATAGTAGGAGGACAAGGTGTGCAAGGGCAGAACGGGAGATGAGGACGATACAGATAGGGCACGTGGGACACCTTACAGAAAGCATCTTGAAGTCTAGAGCTGCTTGGCAGAAATGCTACTTTAAACCTGGCCTGGCAGCGCTGGGCAGTTCTCCTTGCTGAACCCTGGGGTATTTCTGCTGCTCAAAGTACAGAATGCTCTCTTTGCTACCAGCCACGGATGTCATGCCATGGTTTGCTCCCTCCCAGCCCAGCAGCCAGTTTCCAGCCTACCTAACAGTCCTTTTGTTCAACTGGTGCTTCTGCAGCCTCCAAAAGCAAATGCTGTGGACGTGTTTCCTATTGTTCCCTATCTCCCGGCACACCCCAGGTCACCTTGGCCTGCAACACCTCCCTGATGTGCTCTTGGGCCCGGTGAGGTTGCACAGAAAACGCATCCAGTCCCTTGTGTTGCTGTGAGCTCCTGCACCCTGCACAGTGATGTGGGGCTTCATGCACTGCTCAGGGGCTTTGCATTGAGTGTAGTTTCATCCATGGGGCCAGAAGGATGTGACTGTCATGTCCTGCTAGTGGGCTGTGGTTCATCCAAACTGCCTATGGGAACCATGAAGGGGTGGGGTGGTTTCCTAGGTGGGATTTGGCCGCTGTATTTTGTATCATCGCAGGCACTCGTGCGTGTGCATGTAGGGTCTGTCTGTGTCCTGCTTGATATCTCCCCAAGCTGACGTCTGCCCTCTCTCTTGGCAGTGGGTTTTTCCGGGTGAATGAGACCACTTTCCTGCTGGAGCCTCTGGAGGAGGATGCGGCCGGCTGGCACGCAGTGTACAGAGCAGCTCACCTGCGGGGGAAGCGCGGCACATGCCGAGAGTCTGGTGCCACCCTGGAATATGACCACGAATTGAAAATTCCTGCAGCAATGAAGCTCTTCCGTGGGGTTAAGGATTGCTTTACTTCTCCTTCCTGTAGCTGAGTTTGCAAGAGCCTAGGTCCTGTGAAGTCCAGGAGAGGAGTGGGGCCATACTGTATCTCTTGGAGATGCTCCTCTCCCACACATTGTTGGCTGGGTACCCAAACACAGGTTGCTCCCAGTGGCCTAGCTCCTGGTGGGAACAAATCCTCAGATCCTGTGCCATTAGCAGGAGCATTCTCCAACCCCATGAGCTCCGTGATGCCCACAGAGCCTCTCTTGTTGCTTATCCCTGTAGCAGGCTTGGGTTTTTCCTTGTATGTTGGAAGATGTCTGAAATGCCCAGCAAAGTAGCATCAGAAAGTACAGCTTAGAAGACCTATTAGCCTTAAGTAACACTTCTGGATGCCCCAGGATCCAACACATTCCGCAGGAGTGTCAGCCGCAGGGCTTGGCAAGCTGCAGAGCTGAGCCCCTCTTTGTGCTCACTTTCCTCTTCCCTTCCAGAAATCAGGTCCGTTGTTACACAAAGGTTCCCGATACGTGGAGCTGGTCCTGGTTGTGGACAATGAGGAGGTAAGCATGGGAGGGGGCAGGCTGGTACCTGCATTTTTTGCTGTCATCCACTGCAGCGTGGAGGTTGAAGCCAGCCTGGAAATCTCTGTGTCCTTCCCGTAGTTCAGGAAACACAAGGACTTGCGCACAGTGCAGAACCGCATGAAGGAAATTGTGAACCACGTTGACAAGGTGAGCCCAGAGGTCTTGGTCTGCCCTCCCTGCTCCCACAGATGTCCTGCAGTGCCAGTGCAGGCACGAACGCGGCGGAGGAGAGATTGGCTTGGGTAGGGTGATGGAGCTGGAACCGATCTCGGACCCATAGGTGTGCTGCCACAGGGTGACCAACTCCCTTGGCCAACGGGGTGTGCGAAGTGGGTATGACTAGCAGCTCAGCCTGGGTCCTCAGGAGTGTGGGACGGCTGCCTCCCAGCTCTCTCATAAGGGAAGGGGTGAAAAATTTCTTCTCATAAGCCCCTGGAGCACATCCTAAAGCCATTCTCAAGCTGGAGCGGGTGCTAACAAGGGGAGGGTGGTGGATGCAGTGCACCAAAGAGAGGTTTCTTCTTGCCTTGGTTCAGCCTCACTCTTTGGTTGGCAGCGTGGGAGCAGCATCCCAGCCTTCACCAGCCAAGAGAGAGCCCAGAGGTCCTGGGGTACACTCTGTCTAAGTGGTCACCCCTGCCTGTGTTATTTCTTGAGGGGGTGACAGAGCTGATACTGCGCTGTGAGGTGGGGTCCTGGGCTTGGTTGCGGTTCCTCAGGGGAGGTGGGACCTTCCTTCTGCTTGTGCAACTCAAACCCAAGCGGTCCCTCGGGGCTGTCTCCCACCCCAGCTTTATCAGCCTCTTCGCCTGCGAGTGGCCTTGATGGGCTTGGAGTTGTGGAGTCACAAGGACAAAATTGTGGTCAGTCCCAACCCAGAGGTGACACTGGACAATTTCCTCCACTGGCGGGAGGCAGAGCTGCTGCGGAGGAAGCCGCACGACAACGCCCAGCTGATCACGTAAGCACCGGGGGCCACCACCTTGCCGTTCTTGCAGCCCCGCTGCCACCCAGGCCACATGGCCACGGTGGCATCTCAATCCCACAGGGGCATAGACTTCCACGGCACGACTGTAGGGCTCGCCAAGAAGCTTGTGATGTGCACCAGGGACTCGGGTGGTGTCAACCAGGTGGGTCCTGCTGCCCGGGCATGCTTTCCCCCTCCACAGCCTTAAGGCTGGATCTGGTCCCTGGCATCTGTGGTCCTTGAGCGACTGACCCCCAGAGAAGTGTTGGGGCTGAAGGGGAGGGTAGCTGTGGAAACCCATCTGGGTGCCTGCGGAGGGCTCTTGTATACCTGAGCCCTGAAGAGCCTCACAGAGCAGCTTTGCAGACACAGGGCTTCTCCTGCCACCTGCCAGGTGTCTGGGACTTGGTTTGCAATTGCTCCTCGGCCATCCTGGCTGTGCTCCTCATCCCTCCCCAGGGATGGCATCCATTGCTGGAGCGGGAGCCGTCAGCCGTGGGACCTGCAGCTGTCCAGAACCACCACAAAGCGTTGTTTCAGGGTAGCTGCTGTATCTAAGCCCACTTACACCTTTGAGAGCCAGCATTTGGACCAGTCTGAAGGTCTTCAGGGGCCACGGGACCAAGTCCAGCTTTTGTCTTCCTTTACCTCAGCACAGCAGCATTAGGGAATGAATTGCAGACAGTGGTGAGATCTGGCACTGAGCAGGTGAAGAGCCCCAGTGGGCCCCATGGAGATGCTGTGGAGAGCTTTTGAACCTTTAAAGCTGGGGACAACACATGATCTTTGTTAACCCCCTCCCTCCCCAAAAGGGGGAGGGAAAGAGAAAAGGGAAAGACTTACGGGTTGGAAAATTTTGAATAACTTTCATATAACTGTAATAATAAGGTATAATAATAACAATGGAAAAAATAATAATCAAATATATACAAATATATGCAAAACCAAGATTGAGCTTCCCCTTATGACTATCAGTCACCCGGGCACTGCAGGGCAGACCCTGGGAAAGTCCCAGACTGTACTCAGCAGCAGCAGGCAGAAACTGGATTCAGGAGTGCACGGATCGGGATTGAAGGGAGAAGAAATGGACAGAGTCCTCCTCAGACACTGGCCATAGAAGAAGAGGGCTCGACCCTCGTGATCCCTCGGCTTTATACCGAGTATGATGTGTATGGGATGGAATACTGCGTTTGGTCAGTTTTGGGTCACCAATCCGACCCGCTCCTCCCCACCGCAGGGTCGCAGGTGGGACCCCTTTGCAGCTCCTTTTCCATTCCATTTCCAGCACGTAAGAAAGTCAGCAGAAGGAAGCATCAACCTCGGTTTCCATAGGAATAACTAAAAGCAAGAGCCTTTTTGCATACCGTTGCTGGATGTTCCAGCACTAACTATAAACGCCGAGCCTTATCACTGCTAGGAGCAGGCACTGTCTGAAAAACATGCAGTTAATTTCAGAGAGAGCAGCTGCTCAGAAGAGACTTAACTAAAAAGTAAAGTTACTAAAAGAAAATTGATTCTGTCCTAGCTCAAACCAGGACACACTTCTTGTCCCACAGGACCACAGCATGAATCCTATCGGTGCTGCGTCCACCATGGCTCATGAGATGGGGCATAACCTGGGGATGTCTCATGATGAAGACATTGCTGGCTGCCGCTGTCCTGTCCCCAAAGCTGATGGAGGATGTGTCATGGCAGCGAGTGTTGGGTGAGTGAAGGAGAAAGGGGAGTATCCCTGGGCAGCAAGTATCTTGAGGTATCCTCCAGCACTGTCCTGATGGGGTGAAGCCTGTCAGATGGTCAGGTCTGAGTGGACGCTTCACTTGAAGCTGCACTTCACAGGTCTGTTTGTGGCCCCCCAGCTTCTCCTTGGGCTGGTGGGTGTGAGGGCCCTCAGGCTCTCATCGCTGCTCATGACTGCCTGTTTTTGTGCGCTTTCAGCTTGGTTTACCCCAAGCTCTTCAGCCGCTGCAGCGAGCAGGACATGTGGCAGTTCCTCGAGGACCCCAGGACCAGCTGCCTGCTGAACATCCCCAGGGCCGATGAGCTGTACGGGGGTCCAGTGTGTGGGAACCAGTTTGTGGAGCGGGGAGAGCAATGCGACTGTGGCACACCGGAGGTAGGGGTGCTCTCTGAGAGCCCAGTAAGGAGAGTGGGTGGCAGAGACCAAAGACCTGTTGTTCAAACTCAGAAAAGTTTGTGCAAGCCTCTTCCCTGGCCATTGTGCAAGACTCATCTTCATTATGTCCCTGATGCTTTTGCTGAAAAATAACTGGCGGATGATATTTGTTAACTTGGATGCCCCTCCTTCATATAGCTGGCTGTGATTTTAGCTGGAGCGTGCCTAGGAAAGATGGACATCCCCCCAGCATGTCCTCCAGAGAGATGATCCAGGGAGGGTGGCATCATGGCATGTTGTCCTTTCAAGAGCCGTGCTCAGCTTTTCCTCATACCTAGCGACCCCTCACTGTGCCACAGGGAGGAGACTTGAGACAAACGGCCAGGCGATGTCTCTGAGATAAATCCCCGGGTCATGGTCCTCCTCTGGGAGCTGAAGGGATGCTTCCACGATGCAGAGAGCACAGAGATCCTCCTGTTTTTCCTGGAAAGGAACAAAGGGTGCTGTCAGAGAGCAGGGGCCCAGGCCAGGTCCCATCTTCTGAAAAATCACTTCTGATCCTTTGGTTTGGTGTTGGTAGTGAGGGTAAGGAGGTGGCAGGAGTGGTTCACATCCGGGATGATGCTGTGGTTTTGCCCTGTGGTTCAGCCCATGGTGGCTATGCTGCCGTTGGCACCTGATGACGTGACAACTGGGTCCCCCCAGAAAGGAAGGAAAGGGTCTGTCAGGGGGCTTTTGGGAGGGTTTCAGTCCCTCCCTGTCTCACAGGAGTGCTCTGACCGCTGCTGCAACGCCACCACTTGCCAGCTGAGAGAGGGAGCCGAGTGCGCCCGAGGGGACTGCTGCCAGGACTGCAAGGTACTGCTGCGGCCAGGGTGATCGGCTTGGCAGTGAGGGGAGCTGGCGGGTGCGCAGTCCTGCCTGGGCTCCTCAAGAGCTTCCCAGTAGAGGCAAGGTGTGTCCATAGCCCACTGGAGAGCCTGAAGGACCTCTGTAGCAGGCTGCCCAGAGCCAAACACACCCACTGGTTTGCTGGGGAATCATGCTTTCCATTCTGGACTCTGACTACATGGTCAGTCAGCATCCTGGGTGGGAAGTGGTTGGGAAGAAGTCACCTCTCTTTCTGGCATCCTGGAGCCAAGGTCTCCTGGCTCTGTTAGGTTAGGTACAGGATGAAAGGTGCTAAAGAACTGGGCAATGTTCCAAAGAGCTCAGCATGGCCCATTCCTGATTTGGGAAACCAACCTACCTCTTCTGCTCCATTCCTCCAAGAGAAAGTTGAGTTACATGCACTGGTTCCTGCACACGGCATAAGAAATGCCTTGATGTGAAGAGACAGGGATGCAAGAGGACCCTGGGGCAAGTCCAGATGAAAAGCAAAGTACAATGTGTTCCCCACAGGGAGAGACTTAAATGGGAAGACCCAGTCTGAGGCCTGATGGTGTGTCCATCCTGTGCAGTAGCTCAGTCAATAGCAGATGTCTTTGTGCCAGAGCTACACAACCTGCTGTGTCTGGATCTGTGGGGTGCCAGAAAATGTTACGAAGGCCAGGGTGCTGCCAGTCTGTGGTGCCTGCATGGATCTGGGGATGCAAGAGCATCGAGGCAGTGCAGACATTCCCTTTTCTGTGCAGGTGAAGTCTGCCGGTGCACTCTGCCGGGCCAGCAAGAATGACTGTGATCTGCCTGAGCACTGCACTGGCCTCAGTGCTGAGTGCCCAGAGGACGTCTTCCAGGAGAATGGCATCTCCTGCCAGAATGGCAACGGCTACTGCTACAATGGGGCCTGCCCCTCACATGGCGAGCAGTGCCGCACGCTCTGGGGCGCAGGTAGCTGCTCTCCCGCCCTGCTCCCCCTCCTTGCCCCGTGTGCTGGGTAATGTGCTTGGAGGCCCAGCTCCTCAGGCCAGGGCATTGCTCGGCTGCGGTCCCCTCCTGCATCGCTAGCTGGGGTGCTATGCCTGCTGACCCTAAAGCATGGTCACTGGTACTGGCAGTGCCAGGGTGCTGCAGGCTCTGGCTTTGCGTGATCCTTTCCATGTGTCCCGCAGAGGCCCAGGTGGCTCCTGATATCTGTTTTAAACACAACAGTGAGCAACATCTTCACCTCCACTGCCTCACTGAGTATGGGAAGCGGCCCTGCAGTCCCAAGTAAGGAGCTGGGGATGGGGAGTAGGGTGGTGTTGTCCATGGCTGAGCGAAAGCTCCCCAGCCCAGTACCACCCCACCGCTGGTGCTCATGGCTGCTTCTCCCACAGGGATGTGAAGTGTGGCACGCTGTTGTGCCTGAGTGACAATGCCAGCCCTGTCCTTGGTGGTGGCTCCTACTCCCTCTTCTTTGGCCGCTTCAAGTGCAAGGCGGTCATCGCCAGCAATGATGCCAACGAGGTGGTGGCCAAGCTCAGGCTGGTGCCTACCGGTGCCAAGTGTGGAGATGAGATGGTGAGCATGCTGGCGGCCATGCCAGGGTCGGGGGGGTTGACTGTTGGTTGTGGGGTCCCGCCGGGGCAGCCTCAGAATCCCCTGCCTGCCCCCAGGTCTGCTACGCCGGGCGCTGCCAGAACCTGCTTGTCTATGGCAACAAGAACTGCTCAGCCAAGTGCAACAACCATGGGGTATACCCTGGGATCGTCCCCTCCCAGAGCAGCCGTGGGGCCCAGGCAGCGCTCCCGGCCCCTGCGGCACGTCCACCACCCTGATGCTTTCCTCCCTCATCTCAGGTGTGCAACCACAAGCGGGAGTGTCACTGCGAGCCAGGCTGGGCAGCGCCCTACTGCGAGCAGAAGATTTCGGGGATGGCATCCGGTACGGCATCCCCTGTGGGTGGCTGGCAGGCACCAGCTCCCTTGGCCTGATGTGTGTGCCAGGGAGGCAGCCCGGGGAGGGGGTCAGCACCCTGCCGCAGTATTGGTGGGCACCACTCCATCCCCACGGGGCATCCCTGGTGTGGGGGGGGGCCTGTCCTGACACTGACTGGGTCTCCACAGGGAGCAGCAGCGTGGTCTTGGTGGCTGTGCTGGCCGTGCTGGTGCTCTCCGGCATCCTGCTTGCCAGTGGTGTTGTGCTCCTCAGAGGCAGGGGGATGAAGCGCTTCCAGAAAGGGTAATTCCCCCCTCCTCTGAGCCATGGCTGCACAGACTGAGCTTGAGAGTTGCCTGGCGCAGCCCCCCACTGTCCCTGTGCCCCACAGGAGGACCTCCGGCGGACCCGCTGCTGGCCTCGCCAACCCGCTCTTTCAAGAGGGCGGCTGGCCACGACCCCTCCGCCGCCAGCTGTCCCGCCATGATATTGGCCACCCCAACCTGCTCAGCAGCACGATGGCCCCGCGGGCCACCCGGCCCCTCGGGCCCTGCCGCCCGGCCCCACAGGTGAGGGAGCTGAACAGAGCCCAGCATGGGGCAGCCGGGGGCAGGAGGGCAGCCTCTCACCCTGTATTTTACTGACCCTGCAGCCGCCAGTGCCGGTGCCCCAGGTGACATCTCCATCCTCTCCAGGACGGCCTCTGCAGGTAACCACCTCACTGAAAGCCACTGCTGCCTCACAGCAGGGTGGCCCGTCCTTCCCATGGCCAGGGACCGCTCTCGGACATCTACCCCCAGCCTCCCCTAGCCTGACCTGCCCCAGACTTGTGGGGCACATCCATGGGGTGGCCCAGGCGGCTGCTGACTTTTGGTGGTGGTGGTGACTTCCTCTGCCCACTGTCTCCCTCTGTGTCCCTCCTTGGTGCCCGGGCAAATGACTCAGGTCTCTCCTCTCCTGCCAGGTGAAGCCCAAGCCGCCCAGCAAGCCTCTCCCAGCACTGAAGAGCAAGGCGCCGCGCCGTGATGAGGGGCCGCGAGGACTGACCATCCCTGACCCGCCACCAACACCCCCCTCCATCTTTCAGCAGAGCAACCCCCCAAAGGTGGCCCTGAAGCCACCACCAGCCAGGAGGTGACCAAGAATGCTCCATCCACCACCACGGCTAAGGAGTCACTGGCCCTGGCGCTTGGGTGACACAGCTGGCGAGCTGCTGTCTCGCTTCTACCCTTACTTGAATCGCTTGCCAGACCCTCCACTGGGAGGGCACCAGTGTTTACAGATATTTTCGTTGTGCCTTAACAGACTTTGTAGTCTCACAGCTGGCCCAGGAAGAGCCGTCAGCTGGGGCGTTGTGAAGAGACCAGGAGTGGGGACAATGCTGGCTCTGGCCTTGAGGCCAGCCCTGAGTTGGTCCAGGCTCTGTGCCCTGGGAGCCTGCTGCCTTCTCTCCTGCCATCCTGAATGTATCCTGCTTCTCCTGCCCCTTCCCTGCTGGGGCTGCTCCTAGCATTGCCCTCAGAGGCAGCAGGAGCATTGCACCCTGGACCAGGACCAGGACCAGGCCCTGGGACCACCACCCCAGCTGGGGACACTCACACCGCAGTCTTGCCAGGGGCTTTGGCAGGTCCACACTAGGCTTGGCCTCCCTGCAGAGCTTTTATCTCCGAAGTGATCACTTAACGTTACTGTTCTCCTAAAAGGGCATTTCCTCGGAGCCTTTTTACTGCAGCCATTAACTTATGACACTTACCTGACCATTTTGAGCCATCTGTTGTGAAACCGGGCCTCCCCTTTTTTATATAATTTAGGTTGAAGGCTTTTATACCAATAAAGACTGAAGGTAGTGGTGTCACAGGGTGTCTCTTGGTAGAAGGGTGGCAGCGGGCAGGGAGCTGCCTGGGGCTCATGGTGTACGTGGCCTGGGCGGAGCCAGGGGGGAGAAGGGCTTGAGCTGAGCTCCCAAATCCTGTGCCAGAGCCACAGGGCAAACCGCAGTGCTTCTTGCCATCCCTGTGGAATAAGGCTGTCACAGGGGCTACAGGATGCTGCAGTGAGTCCCTGTAACCCTCCCCAACACACAGCACTGCTGGTCCCCAGCCTCAACTGCCAGAACATGCCCTGTGCTCGCTCTGTGACAGAAGACTGGCCACCATGACTCCCACCACCAGCTCACCTCGCATCATTCTGGTCGAAGACAAGCATTCACACTTGCAAGCAACATTGGTGCTCACGAACCAGCCTGGTGTTCCCAAAGACACTGCTCACACACAGCAGCCATGCCTGCTTGGGAAACGCTCCCGCACTGGCCCCATGCAAGCAAGACTGCAGCTCAGGTGGGGGCCTAAGGGCCAGCAGGGCTCAGCTCCCACCCTGAGCTTTGGAGGATAGCAGAAACACAGCCGGACTGTAAGTGCTGCCCCCGCTGCTCATCTTGACCATCATGTGGTTTTCCCTGAGCCCAGGCTGCTCATGAGGCTCCTGAGGTGGCTGCAGCTGGGGACATGCAAGTAGATGCAGTATTACTGTGGGGTAAGAGGCACAGGCATCTCCTCTTCACGTGCCTAAAGTGACATCAGCCCCAGGACACATAAAGCCACCAAGAAAATGGTAACAAAATAGTTTTATTCTGTTTTATCAAAAGAACTGAACACTGTGCATGTAAACTTGAACATATGTATTGTGTTTCCTTAAAGAAGGTGCAGTCCAGTGGCAGACACCTTTAGTCACACAAGCACACAGGTCTTTTGAATGGAGAGAAAAACCAGTTCAAACCCACGTTCCCGCTCTGCAGCTCCCAGCTCAGAAAGAAGTAAAGCCCAGACTCGGGTGTTGAAGCCATGGCGATTCCCTCCTCTTGCACACCTACTCAGGCTTCTGAAGGAGTGGCTGAGGAAGCAGAGAGGGATAGAGGAGGCTTTTGTAGAAGGCACTGAGCATCACGCACATGTTGCTGCAGGACTTCAAACTGCAGCAGCATCCCCAGGTGTCCCTCAGACCACATGGGCAGGAGGTGGCTGATGCATACCCAACCCGAGCACGATGACATTTAGTCAGTGACAGCCACTAATGGGAATGCCATGCATCCACTTGGATGGCTGCAGGGAGGCCCAGCAAGGCTCAGGTCCAAAGGGAAGTAGCATTTCCTGCAGTGGCCTGGAAGACTTCCCTGCTCCTTGCATGAGGATTTCACTTTCATCGCTGCAGGAGAGCTGCAAGCTGCCTGGTTATTGCTTCTAGTGGTTCTCCTCATGCCCTTGCTTCTTGTCATCTCCAGGCTAGCAGAACCTACCCTGTCCATCCAGACTAATGCCCATGGTTTGATGCTGGCACTGGGTAGTGCCCAACCCCAGTGAACACCACATGGAGACAAGCTTATGTCTCCTCCAGAAGTGTTTCTGTTCTAAAAAGCCTGCCTTTATCTCAAAATTCAACCAAACTGGCTGCTGCAAGTCAGCAGCACTGAAGAGGCAGAGGGTCAAAGAGATGCAACTCCACTGGCTCCTAGAAGCCCTTCCCACAGGAGAAAGGGGACCTCGCAAGTCAAACACTACTCCCAGGAAACATTTCGAACACCACAGATACAAAATATGCTGCCATCCCCTCTCTGCCCTGGTAGCCTTCTGCTGGGGAGGGCACTGCAAGGTCTAATGGGTCTCACACTGTACCTGCCTGCTCCTCTCCTGCCATTAGCCATGAGTTTCAGCTCAGCCCTGCCTGCTGGCTGCACTGCCTTCCAGCATAACAGACAGACATCCTTCCTACTCCTCTGCCCACCAGTGTCCTTCGAAGGCCACTCTTTGCCAGGAGGGAAGTTTGCCCAAGCCTCTGGCAGGTGAAAACATGAGCTGTCCAATGCAAAAGCTTGGCTTAGTGCTCCCCAGGCTGGGATCTGCAAGGCACATAGCTCTTCCACAACCCCTGTGCACCAGTTGTGTACAGTGAAAGCTGGAGAAACCTCTCCTCCTGGCAACAGCAGGACCCTTCCTCCCAACCTCAGAGCACGAGAAACACGCTCACCCACAACCTCCCTGGCAGCTGGGACTGGTACTCCGCACCTTCAGCTGGCCTCTTACTGGTGAAAGGTCCTGGTCCCTGGCTGCCACCATGGCTGGGTTTGAAGAGGAGCAGGTATCCTGGAGCAGAGCACCAACCAGGCCTTGGGAGTTCACAGGCAGATGGAAGACAGAGCGACCATCTCAAACTGCCGCAAAGTCCCACAGTCATTATTACCCAAGCTGGCCAGCAGCAGCACCAGGAGAGGCAGGCTCAATGCACCCATGTTCTGCCTCCAAGATGGAGGACAGGCAGCCAGGGCAGGAGCCAAGACAGCATAAGGCACTGTATGTTACCAAACTTCCTTGACAAACATTCCTATCCTCCAAGTCAGGCCACACAGGATAGGAAAGCAGCGCTGGAAAACCTGAAGCCTACACAACTTGTGTGAGGAAATCATTAGCCGTTCAGGCTGTTTGTTTTGCTTTGAACGTTTCACCAAGGCAAAAGCTAAGCATGTTCCTCCCCTTGCCATGAGGCCTGCACATGGTGCCAAGGACAGAAAATCTCAACAACAGCACCAACCGGCCCATCAGCACCAAATGGCCAAATGCCTGGAGTGTCAACACCAACTGTGTGTCCAGTGAACTGGGCCAGGGCCGAGCGCTGCATAGGGTTGCACTCAAGCAGACAGCAAAGCAGGACAAACGTACAGGTATCGCAGGCTGGCGGAGAAGAGGCAGTCTCTGAACTTGTGGTGGGTTCAGAAGCAGGCAATGCTGTGGTGCTACCAGCTTGGGAACAGCGTTCCAGCTCAAGCTCTTGGCAGTTGCTTCCCCAGCCATTGTCTTCTGGGATTGTTGCAGAACACAAGAAACATGACCTAGAAACAAGCACATCCTCACAGGTAAAGGGGAGGACAGAAGGAAAGAGGAAAGTATATCATACCAGGAGACTGTCCCCCCCAAAGCACGTCTCTGTCTCTCTCACCCTGCAGTGGCACATGGGAAGCAGGGGTTGGATATATTACAACGCACACCAGGAGAAAAGATCATCCTGCCAGCACCACTGGTGAGTCAACAGCCCTGCAATGCAGCAAAGCCTGGGGAGTCTGTCACTGGTCCTTTCATCACTGGCCATCACGGCTGTTCAAGGAAACGAGGCAGGTCCCACTTCTTGGAGCAGTGATGCCTCACCGACTTTACAGCTGAGGTGTCAAACATCTGATTTGCTGCAGAGCAGGGTCCCTTCACTCTTCTCTTCCCCTTCACTTTGCCAGCAAGGCAGAGCAGCAGAAATTCAGCCACCTTTCCCTGGTGGAAAGACCTACAGGGAGGCTGGGGTCTGAGCAAACATTTCCAAGCTCTGTTCCCAACCAGCTGCTCAAAGGTGCTCCATACACTATGAAATCTGCTTTAGAGTGCAAGGTGAGACCCAGCTGAAATGTACTACAGTCAGTCAAGGACAGCCAGCGTGAGGCTCTTGCTTGGAGAGGGAGAGTTACAGAAGCCCCTCAGAAATTGCTTGCTCTTAAGTCGTTATCTAGTGCCACAGAAGAGATTATGGCTATGCAGATCCTATTCAAATAGCCTATTCCACACCAAACCACTCCTCACCAGGTCTCGCCTTGAGCAGGAACACGCAGCCTCCTCTAGCCAAGGAGAGCCCACTTCACTGGAGTCCTTGAGGAGAGTTAGACAGCGCCAGTAGAAACCTGCCTCACAGTCCACAAAGTAAAGCTTCATCGGCAGGACAAAGGAAACCTCTTCGCTCGGCCTCAGCAAGGAGCACTGCGGAATGACCAGTGTGCAGCAACACAGCACTCAAAGCCACATCTCCTGCCTCCAGAATAACGCTTGCTAAATAACTGCACCTACTGCGGAAGGCTTTCCTGGTGTCTGTCTTTTAATATTCCAGTATAGGTATGTTAGTACAGGATTATCCCTCATTTGGAAGCACCAATTTAATAGGGGAAGAAACGGAAGAGGCAGAGCACTTGCAATGTGTTGCTAGAAGAAAATCAACCCAACTGCCACCTATACACAAGATGTCCATGCATGCGCTGCATCCGCCCCATCGGCACAGGGCAACATCCCCATTCACAGCTGGGCCAGCTGTCAAGCTACACCAGGTACCTTTCTACTTCTGTCAGCCAGTGCTCTCCTTTGCTCTGAGGTGACTTTCTCCAGAGGTCTCCTGTGAAGGAAGACTGGTTTCTTGGGCAGTCCTCAGATTGGCTTGCTGGAAGGCACAGGAATCCAGAAACACAGTGGGGATGCGGTCACCAAAATACAGCTTACTGTTTGCAGCTATCGCTTGATATTTCATTAGTTCCAGATACTCAGGGGTAAGTTTCAGCTACAAAAAGAGAAACCAGAGACTGTAAGAGACAAACTTCTGTGCCCCCATCATTAGATTTCATCTCAGGCAGCTGCTTCATAGGATGTGGGCTATTAAATCAAGTGTTTTTCCAATGCTGCCCACCTGAACCTAATCTCCTGTGCAGACAAAAAGAGTGAGTCCTCTTCTGACCAGCTTTCAAGTGCTCACCTTGTTGGAATCAGCCAGCTTCTGAGCAGTGTAATACTCTGCATCAGCTTTTGCTTTCTCTCTTGCTAGGAACGCAGCATCTGACACAGCAACAGAGGATGGACAGGAAAAGAAGTGTTAGCAAGTGAACAGCCCCATCACAGAGCCCCTGAGCCTTTGTCCCATGAGGACAAGCTGACCCAGGTGTGCTTGTGACACAGCCTGGCTGGCCGTGTACCTGCACTGCTGGGTTCTTGGAGAGGTACCTGCAAAAGGCAGGGAATGACCCCAGTGCATAACCTTGCACTGCTGCACCCTTTATTACTTTTGCAGAACTGCAATGTCTATGAGCCCAGTTCTGAGGTTCCTCTACCTGCCACCACCCTTAGCTGGAACATGACTCCAGCAGCATGGTTACCTTCAATCTCAGAAATTCGCTTCTCTGTTTCCTTCTCCATAATCTTCTGTTGATAGTGAATCCTGGCCACCTGAGCAGCTTTCTCGGCCTCTGCAATCACAACAGGCTCAGCTCAGACATTCCCTTCTCAGGGCTTCAGCATCAGCACCTTGACCCCACCACCTGGTCGCAGAATCTGCCACGCAAGTAGTTCGCTCTCTGCTGCCTCCCTTTCTGCTTGGATCCTACGGTACCAGTTTGTACTCCCAGGAACAGTTACAGAAAGAAAACACAGTGCTGATGTTTCTAGAGGTGCACTGGCTGACATGCCTTTTACGAGTTTGAGTACCCCTGGCCCAGGGACACTTAGCTTCAAGCCCAAACAGTTGTTCTGGCAGAGCTGTTGCCTCTCAGCAGGAGCCCCGCTGCAGGACAGAGGTGCTCGCTGCTCTACTGCTATGGTGAGGGAGGCGGGACATAGATACAGCAGCATGAACACTC
Organism: Steatornis caripensis; assembly: GCA_013398225.1. Lineage (NCBI taxonomy): Eukaryota > Metazoa > Chordata > Aves > Caprimulgiformes > Steatornithidae > Steatornis > Steatornis caripensis. Next base: position 468,779 of record VZSC01010396.1, read on the forward strand.
GTATTTTCTAAATGACTGTTGGTGCAGCCCAGCCATNAAACAGTTGTTCTGGCAGAGCTGTTGCCTCTCAGCAGGAGCCCCGCTGCAGGACAGAGGTGCTCGCTGCTCTACTGCTATGGTGAGGGAGGCGGGACATAGATACAGCAGCACGAACACTCGTATTTTCTAAATGACTGTTGGTGCAGCCTAGCCATGCCTCCTTCAGGGAGCCGTCAGTGATGCAAGACAATGTCCTACATTAGCTTACTGGGGGATGTAGGAATGGAAATTCAGCCTGGCCCCCATCCTCTAGTACTCCCAACGGGTGACGTACCAATGAGCGCTTTCTTCCGGTCTGTCTCTGCCTCCTTCTCTACTACCTTCTGCTTCTGGGCTGCAATCAGCAGCTTGGTCTTCTCAGCCTCCCTGCAGCGTGAGAAACGGTATCACAGAGAAACGGAGCTGGGGAACAGCTCTGCAAACCAGTGTATGAGAGGCTGGGGGACAAGAAGCTGACCAGTTGGCAGCATCGTGTCCTCACAGCCATGAGGACTAGCTCTGTCTTCAGCTGTATGAGCACATGCATAGCCAGCAGGTCAAAGGAAGTGATTATTCCTTTTCTCTACTTGGCACTGGTGAGGCCACATCTGGATGCTATGTACAGGTCTGAGGCCCTCAGGAAGAGGAGCAAGTTCAGTACAGGGCTATTGCAGATGTGGGGTGGAGGCCAGGGCACATGAAGAGGGCTGCGGGAGCTGGGCTTGCTTAGACGGAGACAAGGATGTAAAAGCGGGATCCAACAGCATCTCCCTCTGCCCAGAGGGGTCCTAGAGGTGCTGGGACAGGACTGCTTGAAGGGGCACAGCGAGAGCCCCAGAAGCACCCACAAGCTGCAGCATGGGAAACCTTGGCCGGCCCCAAGGAAACAGCCCATCCCGTTGCAAGCGTGGTGTCCCTGGGATGGAGGCCTGAGTGTAGGGGATCCCCATCCCCAGGGAAGCCCCAGCTTGCCTGGACACAGGCCCCAGTGACCTGCTGCAGCTGTGGCATTGGCCCTGCTTTAGGAAAGGGCTTGGACAGGACACCTCCACAGGTATGCATCAGATTAAAATCTGTCTGCAATTCTGTTGGTTTGCTGGAGGGGAGCTTATGGGTGAGACATTAAGACCCCTAAGCCCTAAATTCAATTTAGAAGTCTTCTACAGGTTCTCTATGGCACACCCATGTCCCCTCTAAACAAAGGGGTAGAAACATAACCTTGATATGGAGTGTACACGCTAACAACGATCTTGGTGAAGGGTTGAAAGGCTTCAAGGTGAAAGAGCTATGGAAATGGAGAAACAGAATGCACAAGTGCACCTAGCCAAGCACACACTGACTAGAGCCCACCTCTCACCTTCTGAGGGCCTGGTAAGAGCTTTCTAACAGCATTATGCCTGTGCTGGACCCTCAAAACCAATTCATACAATTTTATGTATAGATACTCACATTAGCTCAAAATTTCTTCGGATGGCTTCTGGGATTTTGGGTTTTGTAACACGCACAGCCTATGGGAAGAAAAAGTGCGTGTGTTTTAAATTAAACACTTTGATGCAAGCTGCATAAATAAGAAATGTGCTTGCAAAACCAGCCACAGTGCTCTGAACATCTCCACATTGATCCAAGACCAGACATAATGGTTCCCAATCCTTTTGTACAACACACCTGAGCACAGCCACTCTCACGGAGGTGCCCTGCATTTGTATTTCCTGTCTTTGCACCTTTTATGGCACCTAAGTGATCAAGTAAGGCCTGTGGAATAAGACTGCTAAAGAGGTCCTCTACTTTCGTTAGAAGCAGCTTAGCTCTCCACTCCAAAGACTCTTCAAACATCACCAGACAACACTTCCCAAAGTACTGCTCAAGAAAGGAGCTCACAAACCCAATGACATTAAATTGCAGGAGCAAGACTTGCAAAACAGAGGCAGGGCTACGAGCTCAGGAACGGGTTTTCCAAGAGAAAAGCCTGCAAAAGTGACCATGCAATGTGAGACATAGCGGTGAAGACTGGACAGAGCAGCAGGGCACAGGTGGACACTGGGAACTGCTGTTCTATGCAACTGTGGATCATCAAGACTGATGTGGTGTCAGCAGCACCATGCACAATTCAGGTACATGCCAGAGAGCTGCTAAGCTGCTCTGCAGAGGACTCGCTCTGAAATACAAGNACAGAGGCAGGGCTATGAGCTCAGGAACGGGTTTTCCAAGAGAAAAGCCTGCAAAAGTGACCATGCAATGTGAGACATAGCGGTGAAGACTGGACAGAGCAGCAGGGCACAGGTGGACACTGGGAACTGCTGTTCTATGCAACTGTGGATCATCAAGACTGATGTGGTGTCAGCAGCACCATGCACAATTCAGGTACATGCCAGAGAGCTGCTAAGCTGCTCTGCAGAGGACTCGCTCTGAAATACAAGGGAAACGCCTACAGAGGCAGGACCAGGAGCTACCACTGCTCAGCTGGCATGTTGTGTGGCTCATTACTGAGTTTCGGGAGATGCAGATTGACAGTCCATGGCTGTACAATTGCTTCACAACCTTCCTGCTCCATCTCCACTGTAGATGTAGCACTGAACCTGCTGCTTCTCTCTGGGATTAGTAAGTCTTCAAAGAACTGAGGATCTTCCACAGAGGGAATGGGATACAGACACACCCAGGTAAGTCTTCAGACGCCGTGAGAAAAGGGAACCATTTCCATGTGATAGGCACCCTGGCCCTGGCAAACACATGCCACCTGGGGAGAAGGAGCCAGCCTGTCATCAAAGCAGGCTCAGGAATCACAGAACAGTTTGGGTTGGAAGTGACCTTCCAATATCAGCTCGTTCCAATCCCCCTGCCACGGGCAGGGACACCTTCCATTAGACCAGGTAGCTCAAAGCCCCATCCAACCTGGCCTTGAACACTTCCAGTGATGGGTCACCCACAGCTTCTCTGGGCAACCTGTGCCAGTTTTCTTGCCACCCTTACTGTAAAACATTTCTTCCTTAGATCCAACCTAAACCTACTGTCTTTCAGTTATAAACTGTTGTTCCTTGTCACTACAGGCCTTGGTAAAAAGTCTTTCTCCACCTTTCTTATAAGCCCCCTTTATAGATTGAAAGGCCACAATAAGGTCTCTCTGGAGCCTTTTCCTCTCCAGGCTGAAGAACCACAACTCTGCTGCTTCTCTGAACAAGCAAAGAAAGCAGATTATGGGACATCAGACCAGAACATCCTTCAGTGAAAGGAATTTCCTAAGCTCTTACCAGGAGCAAACCCTCTCCAAGTCCTAAGAAAGGTACCGTACGTAGAAAGCTCACTTCACCAGCCACTGCAGTGTGCACAGGGGGATATTCTTTCTACCTCCATAATACCTCCTGCACCAAAACAAAGATCGGTTTCCAGAAGTGTGGCTTCTCCAACACGGGCAAAGATTCCTCCATAACTGCGAAAGCCACCAGGTCTTTGAAAATCTTCTACTAGCTGCTTCTTTTTCAAGCCAATGGATCAATCTATTTAACAGTGACATCTACTTAAATCTACTAGATGGAAACGCTACTGTGCACTGTCAACATCAAATGTTAAGGCATTGGGGCATGCTGGGACTAACTGGCTGAGCAACAGCTTTGCAAAAAAGAGCATGAAGGAATCGAAAGACAAGCTGACTATATGACAGCATCTATTCCCTCTGGCCATGAAGTCCAGCACCATCCTGAGCTGCACTGTCAAAAGCTCAGTGGCAGGCTGAAGGCAATTTTTATGCCCGTCTACTTGGCACTGAGCAGATTGCATATGGATACTGCATCTAGTGTGAGGAACCCAGTATAAGGGATACCAGCAAACTGGAGAGTGCAGCTGAAAGCTGAGATGGCAATGTAAACATTGCAGAGAATGGGAACGGGCTGATGGTATGGTGCTTCTCCCCTGTTGATCGTCCTCCTCAAATATGCGTGTGACATTTGCCTATTTCCAGTTATTAGGGACCTCCCTTGACACTGCCATCTTCCAAAGGTAAGAGGGGGACTTCACGATGGTGCGGGCCAGCAACTCAGCACCCTGGAATGCATCCAACCTGGTTCCACAGACTTGTGTGTGCCCATTGGCTCAGTTATCCTCTACTGTGGGTAACGCTTCACCTCTGCAGACTCTGCTGCTAGGGGAAGGAACAGGGAGGCCCAAGGGCACACCTTGCTCAAAATAAGTCAAAGAAGGGGTTGAGCGCTTCAGCCTTCTTCATGTCTTTGGGGACTACATTCCCGGCTCCACAGCTTCCTTGGCCTTCCTTTTGCTATGGATGTGCCTCAGAAGCCCTCTGTGTTGCCCTAATCAGCCATCATTAGGTCCAAGTCCAGCTGAGCTTTGGTTTTCCTAACTCTGTTGTTGTGCCCTCCGTTCAACTAGCTTTATTTCTCCCAGCTCATTTATCCCTACTCCACCTTTTATGAGTTTCCTTTCTGCTTTTCAGCTCAGTCAGGAGCTCCTGGTTCCTCTATGCCAGACTCCTGTCTCATCTGCTTCACTTCGGGATGTCTGTGGCAATGAAGTGGGGCCTCCTTTGCTGACCATGGTTGGTGTGGGAAGCTCCCACATGACCCTGACAAGCACATCTCGCACAAACTGAGTTGTCCTCTTTAAGCCCAGGCCTGTAATTCTCCTGTTCACCTCACTCCTTCACAAACCTCAAACTCACCACATTACAGCTGCTACAGCTCACACTGCTACTGGACCTCACCTCACAACCTGCTCTTCCTTGTTTCTAAAAGGTCTAGCAGAGCATCTCCCCAAGTCAGCTTTGCTCACCAGTGCCAAAATCTGTGTTCCACATCCTTCAGATACATCCAAATACACCCTATTGCCCTTCCAGCAGACACTGTGGTGGTCAGAGACCCCCATGAGTACTAGGGTCTGTGATCATGAGGCTTTCTCTGGTCTTCTACAGGCACCCTTACCTACTTCATCTTACTAACCAGATGGTCTGCAGCAGACAAGGACCATGCGGTCCTCCATGTTGGTCTGATTTTTACCTATACTGGCTCTTATCTCAGCTGTTCATCACCCACCCCAAAGAGAAGCTCCGCATGATTTGAGCCAGTCCTTTGCAGACAGCACAACCCTGCTGCCTCACCTTCTGAGCCCATCCTCCCTAGAGAGTCTGCACCCACCCACAGCAGCTCAAACAACATCCACTGTGCTCATGCAAGCTATCCCACCAGGCCCCAGGACTGCAAAACACACACTGATTTCCAGTTTCTCAGGTTTGCTTCCCAGGACATGTGTGTGCCCCTCCAGACACTTGAGGCAAGCCCCAGGGTGCACTGCTTTCACAGAGGAAGTGCAGGAGCCTCCCCTACAACCCTGTCCCTAAACACTTACCATCCACCAGCCTCCACTTCTCTTCAGACCGCAGCCCCCATTCCAGTTAGAAAAGAATATTTTGCATCAGGCAACTTGGATGACTTGAGAAGGTTTCATGTACACTAATTTTAATAAACCCAGAAATAAATGCTGTTAATTCCCTCTAACAAGCATCCTTTCAATAATGAGTTGGTTTTTGTGTCGCTTCTTTCAAAAATGAATTGTCAGTGATCTCTGAAGTACTCGTATGGGCAAACAGGCTCTTCCAGAGGGAAGCATTATGCAGAAACACAGAATTATTTCACTTAGAGCTCACAAAACTATTGAATTTCAGGTACACAAGTTAATCTGAGTTAAACTCTGTACATGCAGCTGTGTAAAGAAAGCTCAGCTCTCCACTGACAGAGCAGGGTACTTCCTGACAAGAGACACAGCAACATGGCAGAGTTGTATGCTGAGGCACAATTTTACTGGAGACATGGGTGCAGCTCTGTTTTGAAAAGGAACAACAGCAACATGAGGGCAGGATCACAGTGTCTCTTAAGTGCTAGAGATGTACCACTTTCCTCACTAGCTACAGGACCTCTTCAAACTGCTGGTCTGGCAAGCTCAGTCTGGGCTGATGCAAGCACGGTATCATTCAACTTCTGACCAATAGCGAAGACTGGGCATGCCAAATTGTGGTGGGATAGCATACGCCGTAGATTAGATTTAGCTCTGTAGTTAACATCTCCCAAGCAAATAATAAGCAAAGAGCTGTGAGCTTTGCTTATGCCCTTCCATACCCTGAGATCAAAAAGGGTCTTTACATTACGATAATTTTGATTGATGTTGAACTTTTGTAGTGAATCTCTCTGCGACATACAGTGCAAGTTAACTTGGATATTTGGAAGAGCAGTGCCATCTCAACTTCTCTGGGACAAGACACTGCCTGTGGTTCACCCTCACCAAAACAGAGCAAGCCTATGCACAAATGAGCTGCAAAGCACAGCAGTATTTATTGCAGCTTTTAACGTGCTGTCAACAGGAGGCTTTTCCTCCCTGCACCCAGCCAGCCAGCCTAGCTAAATGTGGCCAACAACAACGGCAAAATAGATTTGGTCTCACTCTTCCCTACAACGGAAAACTCCAGTGATTTCCATCTCAGCCCTTGCAAGCCTAAGGTACATTTTTAACCAGTGGGTTGCCCTGAACTTCAACATGCCAAGAAGCCAGTATCTCCCATAGCCCAGCTAAGATTAAACACAATTTTCTAACATTAAATGTAAGCAGAAAATCACTTAAGATATAACATCTTTCTGTCACAAGCGCAGAAAAGATTAAATTTCTTTTCTTTTGCAGTTACCCGTATGAACTGTGCTGGGACACTGAAGCGCCCAGCTCCGCAGGAGTGCCAAAAGTCGTTTAAAGAAAAACACCTTCTTGCTCTTTGCAAATTAAATCCAATACCTGCAGGTCTGTGGCCTAAAAGGTCCTCTTCTCTAACCTGCAGGTCTTACCCTAACATAAAACTAGCGTTAGAAGTGGTCACTGTCATATGGACTGTCTTCAACTGACCAACTTCAACCCAATGATCAACTGTTTCATGTTATGTGGTAAACCAAAGCAAGAAACCTCATCAGTCTAGTGAAAGGTGCGCAAGTTAGAGGTGGAATAAGAAAAGAATCATCTTTGTTAGGGAACGAACCTACCTGGATAGTGAGACCTGGTGCCATGACATTGAGATCCTTCTGCAGGGCCAATTTCAGATTCTCATCTATCTGATCTGTGTTTGGAGGACAAAAGAGAGACCACTTAGCTTATAATTTCTCTTACAGCCTGTGTGGCAGAGTCAGCTGGCCTTGACAAGCAGGTATCTTTATCATGTAAAATAAAGATGCTTTCTGAGTTCATTCAGTATATTATTTCTTTTTCTATACCCCCTAGAAAACGCTCCTGAGAGGAGAGCCACATGCTAGCATCTCTAGAAAGGTTCAGCTATTGATGAACTCACGTCATCTGAGCTGATGGCAAACGGCTTTCAGTGTCTCAGCAAGAAGAAGCACCCAGGCCCTGTGGTAGAAGTCCATCCCTTCCTAGCTGGAGCCACACTAACCCCGCTGCCAGCAGCAAGCTCTGCCTTGAGTCTCTAGGGACCTGCAGAATTCAGCACTTGCTACTGAAAAAATGCATTTTGTCATTTCCAAGCTTTAAGAAGATCCTTCCACAGAAATGGACAGTTATGAAGGAAGCTAAATGTACTACCAGGAAACTCCTTTCTGACTACAGGTATTTGGCAAGTACGGCATTCAAAGACTCACAGTCTCTTAATATTACATCTCTGACAACCTCTTATCTTCCAGAAACCCATTTTCCCCTGTTCTGCCACTCAAGAAGGACCACGATGCTGTTATGTCTTTGGGGGCACAGGTAGGTGCCAAGGAGCAGAACATTACATTTGCTAATTCTTGAACCACTGCTACCCTCTTGTGAATAAACCAGAGCATTGCAATGAACGGAGAGCTCGTCCCTTCTGGCTCTCACTTGTGAAAAACAGCCAGAAAGAAGTTTTTAAAGTAAAAAAGTCAATTCAGCAACTGAACAGGGGCCAAAAAGTAGACGTAAACAAGATAAAACCACCATCACAGCACAGGCAATGGGCACGACCGTGCACAAGAGCAGAGTGGCTACTTTGTACATCGAGAATTCAGTCACAAGCTGAAAAGGACTAAAATCAGATTCCCACATGCAGATGGGGAAAGCCAAAGAAATACGAATCATTAAAGATTACACAAAGATCATTAAAGTTACATATGAAGTGACATTTGGATATATAAGGAGCTGGACTCTAGACTGCAACTCCCAGCACAGAAGCTGTTTGCTCATGGGAGCCTGCTGTAACGTATTCCGCAGCAGAACAGGGAGATTACACAGCCCTTGGTGGGTGCATCCAGCTGCCATCCACTTACCAAACAACTCAATGTATACTTCCTGCAGGGTATGGGCACTGCAGAACTGATTCAGCTCATGATGAATTTTATTGAAGATCAAGGTCTTATCGTAGTCTGCAGTGTAGTTTCTCACAATATCGTACACTGAAGAAGTAAGAGAATTATCACAGGTCACCACTGACATGTACTGCTTTCTGCAATGCTACAACCACAAAACAACAGCTCAGGGTGTTAGGAAAGCAGTGCAGCACTGGGACTGGTGGTTGGGGCATCTCCATCCTTGGGAGTTTCCAGGACCTAGCTGGACAAAGCCACAGCTCCTCTGCCCAGCTGTTAGCAAGAAACCTGCTGTGAGTGGGAGGGAAGTCAGAGAAGAAACCTGCAGAGGTCCCCTTCACCAGTGCTGCAGGAATTATATGACTTCAAAGAGCAGAGTAATTACAGCAAGATATACTGCATGGTCCTGTTTTATAATACGTGTAAACAAATGAAACAGCAAAGCCTCTCCACGACCTGCATGCGTAGGAACAATTACTACTATAATGTGAAAACAAGCATAATTCCCACAATTATAACATGAATTCACACTGCAATGCCTCAGTAACACCAGGGTTTTGTTTTACACTATGCTGCTGAGAAAAAAGCTGTATGGGTCTTTGGTGCAGCAGCTAGTGAAATAAGAAGGCTCCTACACAGGCTTTGCCGTTGTAATTTCCCCAGGAGCTGAGCTGGCAAGCATCTGGGAGCTTTCTCCTGTGTACTTTAGTTTCACAGGTGGTCTCCCATTCAGCAGCAAGAAATAAGACTGCTTGAGCACCCATCGTACTTCTGAATGTACAGGAGAGAAGCAATCCTAGAATTTATTTAAATCTTTGCAAATCCATGGCTCTCTGAAAAGCTTGCAGACACATACATGAAACTAAGTGCTACAGTACCGGGAACGACGAGGATAACACGACACAGAAAATGCAGGTCTTGCAAAGCAAGACAGAGTGGCTACAGGGTGCGTGAAGACAGTCACAGCGCTGCTTGTTGAAACAGAATGGGAAATACCTGCATACGGTGCCAATTTATTCACAACTTCTATTCGGTCAATGTAGATCATAACACCACCACTGTAAGTGAAAAAGAAATTTCATTAATTATTACTGCAACTGTCAACAGTGGTCCATACTTAAAGCAAAGTTGTCTTTTTCTAAATTCTACTAAACGTAGCCAGAACAACTCTGACTTCTTGAGCATTTTGCAATTAGATGGCAGCAAATCCCAGCCTCGTACAGACTGGTCCCTCTCTCTGCGTAAATCAAAAGCGTGCTCCAGCAAGTCTGCAAAGTGTTTTCGCTTCACTTTGTTATCTCCTACTTCGCCAGCACAAGGAAAATGTTTTTGAACAGGAATGTAGCTGCAACTATCGGGAAGGGGGAGTCCAGCACAACAAAGGGAAGGCAAGGACAGCAGATGACACCCGTGAGCAGCAGAGCAGACACAAACTGCAGATGCACCACAGCTCTTCTAGGCAGCAAATGCATTTTACATAGCAAAGCCCTTAGTTTAAGTTCATGCATGTACTAACTCCAGCAGGAATCTGGCAAGGCCCCTGTTAGAAAAGAAGAAACAAAGCACGTAACAGACTTTAATTCACACTCCCTACATCAATGTCTCGTTACAAACAGCTCTCCGGTAACACTGCAACCGTGCACACGTGCCCAGGCATGTGCGCTGTCGAGAAGCTCCAGACACCTCATCGGAAGAAGCCTCCAGGCAGTCCTCTCCCCAAAGGATCACATACTGCCAGACCAGCAGAAAAAAAGAGGGAATCAGAAGTAGGGCTTGATCCCAGCCTCAGCTCTTACTGCTCTTTCAGCAGGTCATGCCCACCCCACTGGGTACCTGTGCCACCGGGGAAAAGCACAAACTCTACAGTGAAGGAAAAAACCTTAATTTTCAGCAGCTCCTAAGTCTCTGGAGAACACAAAGCACTCTTGAGACTCTGTCCTCAGGGCCAAGGCAAATCACAAACAAGAAGCTTTAGCAGAAACTGTTTAGAGACAGCCAATCCCCAGAAGCAGATCTCACATCTCCAAACATGGTCTCTGTGGTGTTTTAACTTAAACGTATTCCCCATGACAAATGTGGTTTCTTGTTTTGCCGGTCTTAATTTCTGGCAGTTGAAAGCTAAGTCTGCAGAAAAATTTCCTGAACTTGCCTGTGTCTGTGCTTTTAGAAAAGGCCTCTCAGGCACAGCCTGCACTGGGTCTGCAAATCTGCCTGCTTCACAGCAAGCTACAAGCTAAAGACATTGGTGATGGTCTGAACTTGCCTGCTGGAAGGGACAAGCCAACAGAAAAGATATGTGTGGCTAAAGAGAGACTTATTTCCCAGTGAGATACTACTGTTAAGAGTATCAATCTCTTTTTCACTCAAGATTTCTCTTTAGGCCATGGTCACTCTTGCTGGCTCTCTCAAGAACCATTACTATTTTTTAAAAATAAGATATACTTATGTATCCTTTATATGTATGTCAGGCTGCACAAGCAGTTACAATGGCATGGCGTATGTGTTTTTCTCCATCTCATCTGTTCTGCACTTTGTCCCACCACATTCAATAAACTAACTATTTATCATTGCAAGTGACATCCAACAGCATTCCTCGTGATCTTCTGAACCTGCTTTCATCCTCCTGATTTGCTTCAGTCACCTTACGACATCTCCACCAGGACAGGGAAACACAGCTACCATCTTGGGGTACCTTCTAGATATCCCAGTGAGGAACCAAAGCAGAGCACGTGTGCTTCTTCCTCCTGGATCTCCTCCACTGCACATCCTTATGCTGAGGTCCTTTTGGCATTTCAATTTTGTGGGGATGTTAGAAGGAAACAGAGAGCATCTGTGACAATCTGCCTCCTATGCAGGACTCATCCACAGCCCTCATCACCTCACATGCAAGAAAGCCTGGCACCTCAGACTAGAGAGGACTGCTTGCTGCCTGTGAGACTCAACCAACACCACCCACAGCAACCCTGCCAAGGATCTCGACCAGCATGGGTCAACAGGGTGTGGCATAAGTGAATTATCTCAATCCTGTCAGTCAGGCAATGGCTTCGCCACTCAGAGCCCAAATATGCTGGCCACCTATTTCCCCACTGAGGGCTTAAGGTCAAACCAAGCCTACAAAGCACTTACACTGCATTTTCCATCCATCCATCCAGCGGGCAGCTGGAGCCATCATCATGTCACATCATGCAGTGGGTACAGCCCTCTGGCCTTGCTGCTATAAACCGAGGAGCCAAACTGAACTGTAACACTCTGATCTTAAAGCGAGCATCTCAGACAAGACATTTTCTTAAACAGCACGGTCCAGAAGATGTTAGTAAACTCCTGGGGGGCAGGAGATACTGTCCTGGGCAGTTTCAGGGCAGTTGCTCTGGCAGATCATCACACACTGATCTGAGGTGATTCACACACCTTGCTGACTTGGAACTGTACAAATACTCTCATCATCCACAGCTGCTTTACTTGCCCTTTGACATCTACGGCTTAAACACTGGCTCAGATGGTGCTCTTTCCATTTTGACAAGCCACGACCACTCTCAAAACACCCTTGTTTGCCAAAGCCTGCTTCTTGCCTGATGCAAGGCAGGTGACTCCCATGGGGAGATTTCCAGTGCTTGCAACTCTCCACTGCAGTTTCCACAGCAAATCCATCATTTGTACCCTCTGTAAAGGGCTACTCGCACTCCCCAAGATCCTCGCCACATTGCTGCTCAGGAGGCTGGTCAGGCAGAGCAGCACTGAGTTGAGCAGGCTCTTTGGTCAGGGAGAGAGGAACAAGAAGAAATCCATAGGAAGTCTGAAAGGAGGATCAACACGTAGACTATGTGCACCTGGGAGAAGTTTAAGCATAATTAGGAAGCAATAGTGCCTAACTTTACAGGACAGAGTGAAAATGCACCAGGGACTAACATATGCTAGCAGGCATTTCAGAAGACTGTAGAAAGCCTCATACATTTCAAGATTTTAGCTTATGCCAGGCCAGGAGAAGACAAGCAAAAAACTGAAGGATGTTGCCATAAAAAAGGGCAAAGGTTTAATGGTTCTGCTAGAGCTGACCACAAATAAGACCAGACCAGGTTAGGCAATCACAGCATGTAAAAATTGGGCTTAAAGGTCAGATCTGGTCTGTCTAGAAGTATAGGGATTAATGCAATACATCCACTTGCAATATTCTTGACACGTTTTTCCACGTGACTGGCTAACAAACAGGGATCTGTCCCAGAACAGCATTCCTCCAGTGCTCCGTTTGCATTCCTGCCAATGATCTGCAGCACATGCGCAAGACTCTTGCACCTTTGCAAATAAACACCTAATGCTTGAGCAATATTACTGCTTACCATCCTGACTATCTACTGTTTCTTGGCATTGTAAAAACCCGCAAAATATTTAGCATGATTTTTTCCAGTTAAGTTCACGAGAAAAATGCTACTTACCTAATTCTCTCATGCAATATTTGCATGACACCATTTTCAACCCATTTATCGTATTCTACAATTAATCGTATTCTGCAATATTTGCATGACACCATTTTCAACCCATTTATCGTATTCTACAATTAATCGTATTCTGCAATATTTGCATGACACCATTTTCAACCCATTTATCGTATTCTACAATTAATCGTATTCTGCAATATTTGCATGACACCATTTTCAACCCATTTATCGTATTCTACAATTAATCGTATTCTGCAATATTTGCATGACACCATTTTCAACCCATTTATCGTATTCTACAATTAATCGTATTCTGCAATATTTGCATGACACCATTTTCAACCCATTTATCGTATTCTACAATTAATCGTATTCTGCAATATTTGCATGACACCATTTTCAACCCATTTATCGTATTCTACAATTAATCGTATTCTGCAATATTTGCATGACACCATTTTCAACCCATTTATCGTATTCTACAATTAATCGTATTCTGCAATATTTGCATGACACCATTTTCAACCCATTTATCGTATTCTACAATTAATCGTATTCTGCAATATTTGCATGACACCATTTTCAACCCATTTATCGTATTCTACAATTAATCGTATTCTGCAATATTTGCATGACACCATTTTCAACCCATTTATCGTATTCTACAATTAATCGTATTCTGCAATATTTGCATGACACCATTTTCAACCCATTTATCGTATTCTACAATTAATATACTTGTGAGCACATTCATTCTCAATTTAATTCTTCGAGTCAGTCCTTTGGAATACTTTGTTCTTCTAAAACTAGGTTATCAAACTGACTTTCTATCAGTTTTTGGAGATCAGCAGACCTGCCATGAGAAGACCACTGACTTTCCAAGGAACTGTGCGTACTACTTCTTGTTGGGGAAATCTCAGACACCAGAGACAATTCACAGCTTAGAGCAGATACATTCTACCTGCTGTAAAGAAACGGTTTTCGTCTCTGCAGTGACAGCTGTTTTATGAAAAAGTCATCTGGTGCCAAAGTATTTTAAAATTTGTATTTAATGTATTCACTTCATGCTGTCAAGTATAAAAGGGACAGGTAAGGCAGAAATTGGGGATGGGATACCCACACAGCCATTCAGAAGCTTCCTAATGCATATGAGGATACAGGAAACAGGAATGTGAGTATGGCAGAAGAGAAAACCAGCCTTTAAAACCTGATGGTTTAATATACAATTATAGAAATTTAAACTGTTTAGGATCTATTCTTGTAATAAACTTTGAAACAGGATAGTGAAATTTCACATTTGATCCATTTGTTATTTATAAGCTAACGTTTTATTATGGAAATGTGGATTCAAAGCTTTGGCACAGAGCAGCTGCAGACTTTGATTCCAAATGCAGCAAATTTAAAGGCTCCTGCAGTAACACCTTAAAAATGGACAAGGCTACCAGGACCTTTGGTCTGAAGTGTATTTAATTATTAACTAAGAACTCCTTCACCAGCTGTGTGGTGTTTTAAAGTATGTTTAAAACCTGTAACTTCACAACCACCTGTGTTGCACAACTGAATCCCGCAATGCTGAAATGTAACAGGAACTTACAGCTATACAGAACTAAACAGAATATTTAGCTCCTAAATCACAGATGCACAGAACGGTCGAGGCTGGTGGGGACCTCTGGAGGTCATCTTGCCCCTTGCTCCCTGCTCAAGCAGGGTCAAAGCAGCACAGTTTGATTTTGACTGTGTTAGCACATCTAACATGGTTAAGCTTCAGCACAAAGCTTTGCTGGGTCTGTTTAGAAGGCTTGCAAGACCACCATCCCTGGCCCAGAGAAGCGATGCTGTTTTACAACGTCCATCAGGTGGAGTATTACTCCTACTTACGTGCTAAAAGTTGCTGTTAAACACATTGCAAAACCTCTGCTCTGATAATTTATTTTTAACTGTGCCATTTAAAAGATACGGAAATAGAATATAATGAGTCTTACTCTTCCTTCCTGCAATTACTGCTCGCTTGGCCAAAAGACTCCTCACCTGACCACAAAGCCCTGGCTGCAGCACTGAACACCAGCATTACTTACAGGGACTCCTGAAAGAGGTTTGAGATCTAAAACTAAACCCAGGTATAGCCCACGAGAATTTCATGTTAATATTTGAGCCCAAGTGACGTCTGATGAGTTGCTATAGGAATAATTCTAAGAACTTATTCCAATAAGTGCTAAACCAGAACAAAATTAACTCCGCCTTACTAATGTTGCCATTAACATGCAACTTTTAATTTCAACATTGTGTGTCATCATTGAAATAGTGCTGACTTTTAAAAAAACAAAACAAATATTGTTGAGTTCTCCAAAGCTAAAAGACAAGAAGAATCACTGGTTGTTTTTATCCTGAAGAAGTAGATTCAGTCATCACCTTAACTTGTGAATGAACAAACACAACAGGATTTGCAATCCAGCTCTACCAGTCCTTCTCCTTTTGTTACTGCTCTGCTTATTAAAACTGTACAGATCTATGCTGACAAAAGGACCAGCTGAATTATGAAGCAGGCAGGTGCCACCCATGCATAGGATTCTTCTTTATTCTTTCTCACTCTCTCTACACGTCAGGTGAAATGTCAATTCAAAAAACATCCAAATGGTTCCAGAAGACTAATTTTCTTGAACTGTTTTTGAAATGAACTGTCTCCCATCAGTAGGATTCCCATTTACCATTTACTTCTGCCTGCTGCTGGGGTCAACACTTGTCTTAGCCACAAGATTCACACTAGAAATACCGCAAAGCAGAGGGCAGACCAAAGCACAAGCAACGGACTTTCAAAGCAATCGATGGAAGAAACCAAGAAAAATCAAGAGACTTCCACTATAAATGCGAATATCCTCTGAATATCAATTCCAGCAAAAGCAAGAGCACTTCCCCGCATACCCCCTGCTTTATTATTTCCAAATGTGATGTATGCATGTATGTTCGGGACTAATTTTAGGTTAACTTTTCGGCCTCTGTGTTACAGCAGTGTAAAACGACTAGCTGCAAACTACATGACAGAGTGCATCTGCTCATCACCAGAAGAAATACAAAGGAAAAACATACCTTGTCCCACAAGGCACATTTTTCACTTCATCAGTCTGCAACGTGGTCTGAAATAAAAAGACAACCAGTGCTCACAAAACTTACTCACTCTCCAGGAAGATTATGCTGTGCCCAGACTCTCATAACCACTAGAGAGGAACACTGAGCCAAAAACGTCCCCTCTGACTTTTGCAGGTGTAGGCAGAAGACAAGACTTCTTTTCAACGCCTTTTGGGAGACAAAGGCAGCTGTGCTCATTTCTCTACTCTCAGCTCCTGCAGCTCTGCTGGGAAACAATTAGGGCCACAAGCACAGACTGTGCTCCCAGGGTAAGACATCTCCTGTCCCAAACAACACAGATGCATGTTGTGGAGATTCCACCAAAAGGACAAGTCCCAGCGCACAGCCGGGTCTGCCACCTAAGGCAGAAGGAACCAAGGGCTTCCTAGGAGCTGCTGCTCTGACTACCACATTACTGAGCCACTCTGCCAACACCAGTTGCCCAAGTCACCCCCATCCAGCGATATCCCTACCGCGATCTGCTCTTGCTCACCCTCTTCCAAGATGAGAACATACTAACCTGCACGGATTTGAATGTGGTAATAAATGGGAGCATGATGTGGTAGCCTGGTCCACTCGGGCTAGTTAACAATGCACCACCCCTACAGAGAGAGAGAGAGAAAAACGGTGAAAAGGCTCAAGTAACTGAAAAAACAGTAAGTGCTGGCTTTGACAGCAAGTGAGTACATTCAAACTCCCAGGAGTCACAGCTGTGGTAGTGCAAAGTGTGTTACTCACCTGCACCAAATTTGCCACCAATTCCCCTACAAAAGGGCTGACTATGTATGATACTTGCCTGCTGCAACTTGACAATCATTTCCTTCAGTACTGTGAGTAATTAACTTTTAGAGAAGGCAGATACTGCAAAATTCTTCCATCACTGCAACATTACAGAGAGCTTCAAGAATACAGATTTTCTTCTCTAAATAGTTCACTGGTAACCATGGAAAAAACACAGCAGTTGATGCAATACTGCCAGTTTGGATTTCCACAAGGCATTCAGCACTGTCCCTTAGCCAAAGCGCAAAGAAAACCTGCAGTCTCTCGTGGGGACTGCCAGGTGGTTAAAAGACAGGAGACAGGGGAGCTCTAAGCCATCAATCCTTGTAGTGCAGTAAGGTCTCCTGCAGTGTCCTGCAAGGGCCTGTGCTGTTCACCACGCTTGCACTTAAAGGAAAGAGCAGTGCAAAGAAACTTGGCCCATGGTGGCGAATGCCAAGGGTAGCAAAGACAAGACAGAAATATAGCAGAAAAGGCAAAAAACGCGGAAAAGCTGGTGCTGAATTTCACTGTTCCTTTATTAGCGCTCAAAGCCAAATCTGGCACTAAGCGACTGTGAGCACTCACTATTGAGGGCTGACAATGAATTGCTCTGCAGATGCTATTCAGGGTGGCTACGAGCCCCAGGTGAAACTCTGTCCAGAGCCAGGGAGGAGACCCACTTCAAAGCAACAAGGAAGCGGGTACTCTGGCTGGCTGACAGTCTTGGGACAGAGACGACAGTCCTTGACATAAGGAGAAAACACATGTGAGAAGACTGGATGGACCAAAAGCTTTGGTCCTCGAGGCTCTGAAACCCAAATTGTGACCCAGAGAAGTGTACGAAGGCGAGGGAGAAACAGTAGCTGAGGATTCAGAAAGACCAAATCTCGTAACAGTTCTGCTCATAGCTGGGCTATCCAGGCCCACGTCGTTTCTCCTGCAAGAGAGCAGAAACAACAGAGTCTCCCCACCTTGGGGCAAAACCTGGAGGAAAGCACAGGAGAGAACATTCACCTCCCGAGGTGATCCGGGGCTGGGGATGAATCCCAGCAGAGAGAGAGAAACCTAAGGAAGGCTACAGAAGCTGTCAAGGCGCTGGCAGAGATCAGTACCTGTAATACACAGCCAGGTGCCCCTCCTCAACTTTGTGGATAGAGGAGTACAGGAAGAAGACGAGCAGCCCCGCAGCAGCTGCAACTACGGCTCCAGCCTGGGCCATGGCCATCCTCACATCACCTGCGGGGCACAGAGCGTTAGCGCCGGGGCCGCCGCCTCCCCGCGCTCTGCCCGGACACCTTCACCCCGCTGCCCCCGGCCGCATCCCGGCAACACCGCCTCCAGCCCGCGGACCGAAGCCCCGAGCAGTGCCCCCACAGCACCCGGCGGAGCCCGCTCCGCAACTGCGCCCGGCCGCCTCCTCCCCTCGAGGCTGCCCTAAACCCTCGCGCTCACCACGGCGAGCTCCGGCTGACCAGACCCCCGCCGCACCGGGGTCGGCAGCCGCCCTGCGGGGGCCGGCGGCCCGCAGGCTGCTCCACGGCCCCGGCGGGGCCCCAGCCCCCACCCTGTTCGCAGCTCAGACCGCTTCGTGGGCGGTGACAGCCC
>VZSC01010396.1:487417-512990 GCA_013398225.1 Steatornis caripensis
GGGTCTCCGAGAAGCCGGTTTAGTTGAAAGCCCAACGAGGCAGCAGCCTGTAACGCGCCGCTGCTCCAGGCCACCACCTTCAGTGAGCTCCCTCAGGTTCACAAAACACGAGGTGATGGATGGACCAGTCCCTGCGTCGCACTGCAGGCTGCCAAGCCCCCTCTCCGCATGCAGGCCCTTTGCAGACAGCGGCACGGCGGCTCCTTTGGCTATTTCAGCCAGCTCCAGTCGAAACTCTGAAAGAAGCAGCAAGAAACAGGTGAAGTGCAGGAAATGGCTATTGAACATTTATTTCCGAGGTGGTGACCAAAGGATGCTCAGCCTCTCTCTCTCTCTCCTCAAAGCATCATGTTGATCTAACAGCTGTAAAGTAATCTCACAATTTCACGACACTGTTTGTCCCCGATACAAAATCCCCCATACTTATTGCAGTGTTCAGGCACATCAGAGACGGTCCTTGCTTTGGAAATCACATTTTGCGCCTGCACAAAACCTACCACCGGCGTTCCCAGTGCACCATGAGATCTACTGGTAGTGCAAGAACACAAATGAAAAAGAAAGAGACCCCAACTGAAATGCATGCAAGAATAGAGAAAAAGTTCTTAATAGTTACTCTTTTTTACTGTTTTTTTCCCCAAGCGAGTTGAAGAGGACAAATCCCATTTTCTGCCACTTTCCTGTTGCCTAACTTCTGTCACCTGATGCAAGGAAAAGGGGAAAGAGACCAAACACAATAGAACAGGTGCTGATCTGTAGAGCGTGATTCCACAACAATGAATATAACCTTTTCTGGGCTACAACATGCCAGAGACAGATGCTGCAGCTTGGAATGCAATACAGGAGATGACAGATACATGGATGATTAACAGCTAAGAAGCTAGTCATACGGCTTTTTGCTTGTCTTCAGCCACAGCAAAGAGACAAGACAGACAGGAGAGAAGATTGTGTTACACAACTGATAACCAAACCTGTCAATGGAAGAAAGACAAACAAAGCATTCGCCAACCAATGGATGAAGACCAGGGTATACATCATTAAGGCTGTTTTCCCCACTAACATAGTTAGTTTGCCTTAATCAGTAGCTAATTTCATTTCTCCATTCATATTACTCAATCCCTTGCTATCACAGTGTCATCTGCAACTCCCACTACTAAGTTTTCATTTCACCATCCCAAATAACTTAGTAACTCCAGTAAACTCTTAGTTCACTGTTTACGATTATTCATAAACATTAGAACATTAAAATGTTTATGAATTATAAGAGCTCCATTTCATCAACCACCTCCAATTCCCCATCCCTCTGTTCCTTGTTATTTCAGCAGTTACAACTGGTAAACAGCTTTAACTTTTTCATCCCAGGAGAATGGAAGTTATCCCTAAGGAGACATTTAAGATGCTTTTTGAAAATCCACGTTACAGCTTATCAGTGGATCTTTGTCTCACAAAATTATTGCAGTCCTGTAAAGAAGTCAATGTCACACTAACAGAAGCAGTACTGACTCTTCTCCATTATAAACAGGTCAATCTACAGGCCTAATTGTTCTTTTCTCATCATATTTATACAGGTGCTTTGATGATACAGCCTCCAAAATCAGCTGAGAGCCTCTTCTAAGAGATCGGTATTCCATGGTGCTCTTCATTATTCCGGCAACTGGGCTCTTTTGAGGAGTATCTTCCTGGCCTCAATTTGTAGTTCAGCAACAGAGTTTCAGATTACATCCATATGTCTGGGTGGTCGCTATCTACTTCTGTCATTTCTTGCTATTTCAAGTACCAATTTGTGCACTTCTGCCATGAGGAGAACTTCAGTTCATGATCACAAAAGGTCTATGGAAATGGTGAACCCTGCCCACTCCAGTGCAGCGACACAAACTAGGATGCTCCAGTTGTNATTACATCCATACGTCTGGGTGGTCGCTATCTACTTCTGTCATTTCTTGCTATTTCAAGTACCAATTTGTGCACTTCTGCCATGAGGAGAGCTTCAGTTCATGATCACAAAAGGTCTATGGAAATGGTGAACCCTGCCCACTCCAGTGCAGCGACACAAACTAGGATGCTCCAGTTGTGAATACAACCAGCATTCAGGGCAGGTTCTGCCAGCCAGGGGGTCCCACAGAACAGCCCACTCCACCACACAGACCAATCCTACACCAAGTGCCACCTCCATAAGGACCGGCATTTTAGTAGTCCTGGAGGGATGACAGGCATCACATGGCAGCCACAACAATTAACGGCATTGCAAATGACCCTATTCGAGGAGCTCTCCACATCCCCAGAGGACCCTGAGAAATCAGGTTCTCAGAGATACACGAACAGACTTACCATCATGCTGCTGTTCTGCTCCTGTCTCGCCTCCTGCAAAATACTGCTAAAGAGTTCGAGGTAATTCAGATTCTCTTCTATCACATGG
Organism: Steatornis caripensis; assembly: GCA_013398225.1. Classification (NCBI taxonomy): domain Eukaryota; kingdom Metazoa; phylum Chordata; class Aves; order Caprimulgiformes; family Steatornithidae; genus Steatornis; species Steatornis caripensis. The sequence goes on from VZSC01010396.1 coordinate 489,831, forward strand.
ACAAAATTTTCCCTGCAGGGAAGGGAAGGTGCAAGACGACGCATTTAAAACACAAAGTAACACCAACATCAAAAAGCTCTGCACTGTCAAAAAAAACCCCCCAACCACAAACAAACCCAAGAAACTGATTCTCACAGGAGGTCTCTGCAATTGTAGGAGCTACCTGTAGGGCATAAAAACATGCCTTGAGGTGGCATCCTGCAGATCCCCACCCTAGAGGTGTGGATTTGCACTCCTTCCCTACAGAGAAGCTGCACAAACCACACTGAAACTCAGCCTTTACAGAACCTAGGAAGTGAGCAGAGTACGAGGGGCCTGCAATCATTGCCCGCTCCCCATAGGTTTACATCTCTTGACTCTGTGCAGTGCCTTGTACAGTGAAGTCATGGTTCGAAGAGGAGCTCTGAGGCGATCCAAAGGCAGCTTGCTCAGGAAAGCACCTAGTAAAGGGTGATCATGTTTCTCAGAGGCCAAAATTGCCCCACAGCAGCAGACAGAAAAAAGGAAGCAGAAAAGGTTGCTCAGGGTTTCAGAAAAAAATCAACTGACTTCCAGCAAAAGCCTGCTTAGAAAATGTGTCTCTTCAGAACTCAGGCATTTCCCAAACCACCCAAAAAGAAAGAGATGGCAAAATGGTTTGATGCTGATGTTCACAACCCCTGTCCCAGCCCCCGCAAAACCAGCACTGCTGCGGATTGACAGCTGAGCAGCCTTTGAGGGGTGCTTTCCCTTCCATTATGCTGACTGGAAGTAAAATTGCTAACAAAGCAGAGAGAAAAAACCCTCAGTTCCTGAAAACTCTCTTACTCAGCTAGGACCAGATGAGAGAGAAAGGCCTTAATAACCAAATCCAACCGCACGACAGAGTAACATGACATGCAAGAAATCAATAGCACAGTGCTAGCTGATGGAGATCACAAGCTTTAGCTGAGTATGTGGAACTCGCTCATGACCAGAGTTCAACCTAACTCCCAATTTTTTAGAGCATTATTAGCATATGATCTACTAAAATGCTTTTGGAAGGATTAAAAACCCAACCAAACCAGATATTGAAACAGATGGATTGCTTAGTACTGACCCCAACTTCAGACCTTCATTTGAATTAAGACCTTTTAAAAATCTCTGAAGGTGTCAGAAGCACTAAATATGTCCTGATTTATCTGGGACTTGCACCAGAACTTGGGCATGAAAAGAAACCGCATTTTGGCTCAAAATCTCATTGCTGCGTTTTGCTGTGGTCTGGCCAGAGGGAAGTTACTAAAATTCCAGTAAGGAGTTGAACAACGTTGCCTTCAGTGACAGTCTGGTATGCAAAAACTCTCCTTGCTCAGCATATCCGAAAACTGCCACAGGGGATGCGGTGAAGACACGCCCCTCAGGCCCCCTCAGCACTGGGGACTCCGGGGCAGAGGACAGGATTTCAGAGTGTATGCATACAAAGTGGCTCCACAGACTTCTCTGCAGGGGCCTCCTTTCCCAACAGCTCTTACCCATCTTCGGGAGTTGCCATAGATGACAGAGGGTGAGGTACATTCCCTGAGAAGTTCTGTGGGAGCCACGTGGCTGCCGGAGTTGAGGCTGTCCCTTCCAGGCTGGAGCTTACCAGCGATCGAGAAGAGCTCTGAGTCTAGAAAAAAGAAATTCATCTGCTGTGACGGACAAAGGAAGAGTTTAGTCAGGCTTAATTATTTCATATGCAAGACTTGCGATTAAACATAAGCACTGCTTGTAGGATATACACACAATCCAGACCGTGCCTGCGGCTGGCAAGTCAGCTGAGACAACCCTCCACAGTTCTGCAAATAGCTGGTACCAAAAGTAAGTCTGCCGTGAGTTACCCATGTTCTACACGTCATGTCTTATACACTGAAGTATTAGGAGACGGTGCCATGTTCTAAACTGAGTCATGGACATCAGCAACTACCCTGGCAGGGACAGCAAAGACATACATATCCTATGCTGACCTTGAGTGTAGGTATGTGGAAATCAGGAGATCAGCTCAGCTGTATAGTCACTATAACTGATGCAGAAAAAACAGCGTAGTCTTAAATCACCTTAAGCTAACCAGGAAAGCAACTATTTCACTCTTGCAGCACTAAAACCATGACAGGCTTAACACATCAGGCTAAAGTTCACCATCCCAGTGTACACCCTCCAACAGCAGCCAACACTGGATGTTCAGGAAACATAAGGAAACATGCTCATGGCATGGCATGTCTACCACACTCTCTAGCCACCAGCGATTCACAGTTTTATGACTTACTGGGACCAAGGACTTCTCTACTGGGCTTCTTTTCCATTAATTTTTCCAGTCCCTCTTTCTAAATCTGTGTCTCAAACTTCCCTTCTCCGCAGTAAAATCAACCATTGTGTATAAGTTATCCCTTTTTGGTCTGTTCAGAGTTTCATTTAACATCCCCTGGGCTCCTGCACTGGAAGGAAGAGCAAATGAATAGCCCAAAAGCTACTTACGCAAGCAATTTTCAGCAAATGCCATATCTCCCTTTGTCTTTTGCCCTGCATCTGCATCACTGAGTTGTCAGCTTCCTTGATGTTATTTAGAGCCACTTCAATCTTTGGAAGCAAGTCAATGATCTTCTGCTTACAGCCCAGGAGCTTGCTACAACAAAAACCAAACACAAAGCTACTTTCCAGCTTGCATGGCAAGATGTTTTGGCAAAACCAAAAGCCTCAGCTTGGGATTCAAGAAAAATTCTGTGAGATCACCCCTTTCTCTTCACAGGGCACTGTGACAGCTGCAGGTACAAAACCCGCAAGACTGGTGGGACCCCATGACTTTTCCAAGTCCAGTTAAGACTCAAAAAAAGCAGGCAGGTGACACTACTATTAATACCCACAATATAAACTCTTCTTATTTGAAATGCAAAAATTCATCCTGATGGCAATGGACAGCACCGTAGCTCAGCCATGGTATTTTATTAAGTCTTTTCTGGTCTGTGCTGGTCTCTGTGGGCTGACTGTACCACAGCTAACAATCATCTTTACGGGATCTACTAAGCATAAGCCACACATGAAAATAAAACTAAATCATGCTTTGCTGACTACTGAGATCTGCATAATGACATTTTTTCTGAGCTACTTGAAGAATTAGTGAACAACTCACTGTGGTATCTTCTCAGTTGTTAACACTATTTCTTTTTATCTTTAAGATCTTAGTCCCAACCTAAACACTGACAGAATTTGTCTAATTTTAAAGTGAACGCTTGGATGCTAACAGTACAAACCATTGTATTCTCCTCCCCTTCCCTATTAGCTATACTTTTAAAAAACATATAGCTGATGGGTAAGTGGAAATTCAACAGACACACAAACCAGCAAAATTAATATTGCTATGAGAAACGTATACTTGTGGATGGAGCTTTTGGGGTAGGATCAAGATGGTTTTCCCCTCTCATTTCCTGCCACAAAGGCTGCAAGCTGCATTTGAGGTTTTTTTCTGCATAAAGTACCTGAGATGGCCGAAGAGCTCCTTGAGAACTCTGTCTTGGCTCTGTACTGTCTGCACAATGATCTTCACCATGTCCGTGCTGTCACTGTAGGCATGATCTGGAAAGGTCATCAATCAGCATCAGTCAGCACATGACTAAACTGCTCTTCAGAGAGGAGCCACTCTGGACACAAGTGCCCAGAGCCAAGGCAAGACTTGACTTAACAAGTGCAGCCGAACAACTGAAACACAATGAAACATCTTGAAATTTGTCACAATCTCTCATTAGGCACAGCTTTTCCTTCATCTCTCTTCTCTCCACAGTAACATATACAATTCCAGCCACTCTTGCTGTCTAGATACTGGCTTCAATAAGGACTGCAGGTAGTTGCCAAATGCACAAGTAACTAAATCTTTCTGCTTACCAGTTACTATGTTAAGAACATATCATCCCCAAACATGGGGTTCCATCCAGTATAATTAAGAGAGGAGAGGGAGAAAAGAGACTGTCTTGGGTTGGAGCGAAGACAGAGGAACAGCAGTTCTTCCTGTGTCCGGGGGGAGTAAAGCAATAGTACTGGAGGCAGGAAAAAAGGGTACAAAATGTAAGAAGGCAGACGTGTTCAGGGCAGATGCTCCAGGGCTGAAAACCAAAGGACAAAACCAGGCTGAAGAACAGGACTACAAGAATTTGGGAGAGCTCTAGGCTCAGCAAAAAGAAGAAATCAGCTTAAGGTACATGCTTGAGTCTGGTTAACTTTAATACAATCATTTGCCTTCTCCTAAACAGTATTTTCTGGGTTTGAGTTCAGAAAAATTAGTTATGGGGTATGAGTGTGAAACAGTCTTTGAACCATCTCCTTCCATACCTGGAGGTCTTGTTTTCAATTGCTTGTACAGGTCTATGGCTCTCTGTTCCCTTTAAAAAGAAGAAAATGATACATACATGTATCAACAACCAGGTGACTCAATAAAAAAAAACACTGCAATTAAGTTCAAGGTTCCAAATAGTGAAGTATCCACAAGCTGTTGATTATCCTTGCTTTGAAAACACACTGAAGATACTTAATGGGATTTCACAAAGATCTCGTCATTTTCTCACTCAACACTATAAAATTCACTCTTTTCCAATGCAAAAAGCAATCCTGTGTGTTTTTCAGTTGAAACCATGATGTATCTTAGGCCTATCCTCTTCTAAGATGAAGTTTCATAGCCAGTGACAGAGAAGCGTTCTGTCCTCCCAGCTGTGTTTTCCATGATTCCTCAGGTCTAGTCATCATGCATTCTGCCTTCTAATGCTGCCAAGTGGTTGTTAAAACTTCAAGAAGAATGGGGAACACACAAGCCACAAGTGGTGGGATCTTCCCTTTTACCAGCAAAATGATCTTAAACCAATTGCAAACTACTCTGTACTCGCAGTTTGTGAAAAGCAGGAAGTGCACTTCAAAAGCACTGATGGAACCACCAACAGAAAAAAAACCAGCCCGTCAGACACTGAAATACACAAAATCCATTTATGTGCAATAAAAATAATAAGCAAAGGACTTACAAGCTCTCCATGACCTCTCCTTGACGCCTCGCATAGGGACTCTTCTGAAGCTCTACAATCTCTGTGTGCAGAGCCATGATCTGCTCATCCAGATATCCAATATCTTCAGCCTAATGGGGAAATGTAGGTACAAATCAAACTGAAGGAGGAGAGCAATAAAGTAGATAAAGATCCTCAGAATACTTGTCTGGATAATGGGTTGACTCCATGCGGAGGTTTAGGAGAACAAGGCTCTTTGACATGACTGCTGCTACAATAATTGAGGTTACTGTTATTATCTTCTCAGTGCATGGTATCACCTAGATCCAAATCTCCGACAACCACACTGGATGAGAAAAGTAAGTTTATTCATAAATCGTATCTCTGAGATGCACACTACACACACTGGAACTACATACGTTCCAGCAGTGAAGCATTTTTCTCCTACTTTTACAGTATGGACCAAGGGATGCTCTCACATTTTACCATCCCTATACATTTTGGTTTGACATTTCTCTGATATTTCACATCTTCCTCAAAGCAATGTAAAAGATACCAATCTTATATCAAGCCCCCACAGTCAAGTTAGATGAGGCAGCCATCAACAAAATTTCTAAGTGTGAGGAGTATGTGACACCAGACAGGCACTGGAGATCCCCAGCCCAGTTAAGAAAGCACTGGTCACTGTAACGGGCCTTAGTGCCATGGATTGTGGGCACTGATCTGCCTTGCTGAGACAGTATTTGGAGATATTTCAGCTCTTCCTTCCTGACCTGGGGCTGTAGGACCTGGAAATTGAACATTTTCCAGAACATAGCCCTTGCTGAAGCTGCAGAAATACTTGGTATGAGGCTATATAAATGGGACATGACCCCTTGACCAGAAAGGAATGCCCGTAGATCTTGCAGGTAAAGAATAAATCAAGGAGTGAGAAGCCACGTAATCAGGTAATGAGAAAAATGTGAAGTAAACCCTGTTACCAGAAGATCTGTCTTTATCTGGACCACCGTGACTCACCACACTGCATAACTGTCTCTCTTGAATTTACAGAAGTTAAGTTGCGTGCTAGACAGACTGTGCATTACAGAGTAAAGCATTTGCCATTCCTGATAAATGGACATGGTGTGACTAGACATGTGGACTGCGCAGCTTGAAGACAGAACATAATTCTGATGGTTTGCAAAGTTAAGTATTTGCTGAGATTCCTGGTTTTCTGGAAACAGCCAGTGACAGCTTTGAGTTATTCTGCTAGAAGCAGGCTCTCTTATTTCTCTTGTTTTCTAACAGCAAGCAACAATATCCCAAAATTTGAAGAGCTAAACAGAGGTGAACTCAGGTGGGAATCCCAGTTCCCCTATCTCCATCACCTGAACAAGCAGAATCAAGGCTCCAAGAACCTTTTGACTTAGATGAAGACAGGTAATGGATCCCAAAACTACCCAGTCTATTCCTTCACAGGGGGGAAAAAAAACAGGCAACGTAATTTATTGTTTGTGTTTCTAACGGTGTCTGAGATTTTAACGTCTTAAATACTGTGCTCTGTATTACTATGACAGCCAATACAAAAACTCCCCGCAGCAGAGAGCAGAAATACAAGGCATCAGCCCAGCAAACCATGTGACAGTCCTGGTCAGCAGAACATGTAATGTTCTCTCCACTCCTGCAGCTAGCTACTATCACAGAGCACAAAAAAGAGAGTACTTTCTGAGATATTTTAAAGACCTCTACTCCAAGAAATACATTACAAATGTGCTGATTTTTCCTTGCATTCCTTCAGTGCTCCCCTCTGGAAGCCTCCCCTCTCCCAGGCTTTATTCAGTACATCCAGTAGAAGAGAAGAAGAACCAGCTTTTGACAATAAACTACAATCATCCTAACTCTGTCCCTAGTTTTCACAGCTAAAAGCTTATTCCTTCCCTATAAAGCTCTGGACAGAATTGTAGGTAGAATTATTCTCTGTCAAAAAAGCCTCTGTCTCCTCATCGTTTTCAGCAGAGGTAAAATTAAAATGCTCATTCCCAGGAAGAGAGAGATCAGAATTCTAAGCAGTAGATAAATTCCAACTAGTCTTTCTCGCAGAACTAACTCTTTGAGAAACAGAAAGCCATTATGTCAGCTCAACTGTCCAAAACCCACACGTGAAAACATCTGTTGACTATTAGGACTACTCAGAGTAAGAGCTGGCTCTAGCTCTGCTCTACATTTCGTAAGGATGACTCCCTGTTAAAAACTAATTTGCATACTTACTTGCAGAATACCAGAAATTTGTGTCTGTACTCCTAGAGGAAGTACTGCAATTTTGAAGTTACTGCACAGTAAGTGACTGGCATTACTTTCAGCTTTAGCAATGAAAATTGTTGCGTACAATAAATCCAACCTGGAAGGCTCTTGTCTATAGCAACACCGCTTCTTTTGGGCAATAAATAACGTGTCTCTGTAGTCTACTTTCCTATAGAGACAACAGAGTCTAGTGACATTTGTGTTTATCTTCTTAACATCACAAGATTCAAACAACCTGGTGACCATTTCTTTTTTAAGGCACCTGCAATGATATTCTCATTTCCACAGCAGGCAGGATATGAAACACTCTGAAAAGACAGAGCAGTGGCATATATGATACTAAGTTCCTGTCACGATCTCCTTCACAGAGAGATAATGAAGCTTCTTTAACATCTCCTACCTGTGCACACTGAGAGGCCTTCTCTTCCATCTCCTTCCAGGCTTTGAGCATCTTTTCTGAAGCTTAAAAGAAAGGAGTTGTTGATTTATAAAAAGACAGACACAAAAATAAAGCATGACCTGAACTTTACATACATCAGTTGAATTTGAACCCAAAGAGCATGGTGCTGAATCTCCAAGCAGGAGTCACGACCCACAGATCAGAGAGAGACAGCAAAGTTGCAACTTAACTCCTCCATGCTCGACCTTAACTCACATACAAACCCTTTGGTAAGATTTTACTGCTTGCAATCACCGGCCCAAAATGAGTTTGAGTCTTTAAATGTCACCATTAAGCTCAACAACTGCCACTTTTGATTAAACACAGACTGTCCAAAACCAGTTCACCGAGTCTTTCCATTTTCCATCATCATCCTTCAGCCCAGTCATAATTTTTGACTCAAGTTTCAGTTTTAAGCCATATATCCAAACTATGCATAAATCTTACTCTCCTCCCCTGAACAGCATTTGTAAGATCCAGATATTTCTGTGACAGTAGAACTGTAGCTGGTGCTTTTTCACCTCATCTCTCATTCTGACTCATGCTACCTCCTTAGACCAAGCACAGCAACATCACTCCTTAGTGCTGTTCAAAACAGTGTTCCTACAGTCACCATGCCTGTTTGTTCTGTCATGGATGGTTAGTGGCCCTTCCACTGTACATCGAGTGCAGCACCTCTGCCCTCCACTTTATGCCCAGTGAAAACTCCAAATGAATCAGACTCTGAACAAATAAATAGCAAACATTTACATCACCAGTATTATTAATACTGCAATTTTCTTAGCTTGGCGTTCTCAGTGGGGAACAGCTGTTTCACCGTCACTGAAGGTCTCCAAAAACATTTTATTTTTTATCCTCCTGCCTTTGCTTCTGCCGAACTCTTCTCCTGCATCTGCCCCAGCTAAAACATAACNCATTCTGACTCATGCTACCTCCTTAGACCAAGCACAGCAACATCACTCCTTAGCGCTGTTCAAAACAGTGTTCCTACAGTCACCATGCCTGTTTGTTCTGTCATGGATGGTTAGTGGCCCTTCCACTGTACATCGAGTGCAGCACCTCTGCCCTCCACTTTATGCCCAGTGAAAACTCCAAATGAATCAGACTCTGAACAAATAAATAGCAAACATTTACATCACCAGTATTATTAATACTGCAATTTTCTTAGCTTGGCGTTCTCAGTGGGGAACAGCTGTTTCACCGTCACTGAAGGTCTCCAAAAACATTTTATTTTTTATCCTCCTGCCTTTGCTTCTGCCGAACTCTTCTCCTGCATCTGCCCCAGCTAAAACATAACTATAAAGATGCTAAAGAACACCATGACAGCTCCTGCATTCATTTTCTTTTAAGCTAGTTCTTACCCACAGTCCTTCACAGTAAGTCTGATCCTTTACAGGATCAGCCAAGAGACCCAGGCAAGTATTGCACAATACGTACATATGCCATAAGCCATTTGGTCACTGTATCTCTCCAGGTCGAGGCGAATGCTTTGATGAAAGAATTCCAGCTTTGCTTTCAGTTGCTGAGATGCTGACACCATATTGTTTTTCATTTTTATTAGGTTGGCATTATACCGGAGAAGACTGAGCCTAGCAAATGAAACAAGAACAGCATACATTTGTCGAAAAGCGTATCTGGACTTATATGGCCAGTGCTGTCGCATTACCTGAAGGAAAGACATAGCTCATAAAAAATTCTGTAAGATCCGTGGAATGGGGAGTCCCAGTGGGGTCACAGACTCCATGTCAGGTCCTCAGAAGCTGCAGGTCCTCAGCAAGTAAAAGAGAAAGTCCTTCCTCATTCCCAGGTTTTTTGTCAAGCTCAGTTTAACACTCTTTGCAGTGTAGAGTATTTCTTAGCATTTACAGGGTCCCATAGTGCATCTTGCCCCTGGTGAATGCTGGCACCTTTTTTATCACTTGAGATACATGACACTGCCCATTCTGTGATTCAATCACAGGGCAATCCCTACAAATACAACAAATAGTTCCAACTCATTCTGCCACTTGTGAAATGACTATTCTGGGCTGCATTAGGAGGAACGCTGTCAGCAGGTAGAGGGAAGCAATCCTCCCCTTCTATTCAGTGCTGGTGGGGTTACACCTGGGTCCAGTTCTGGGGTCCCCAGTACACCAGAGACATGGACGTACTGGAGAGAGGCCAATGAAGAGCCATGAAGATTACTCAGGGACTGGAATATCTCTCCTACGAGGAAAGCCTCAGAGAGCTGGGACTGTTCAGCCTGGAGAAGAGATGGACGAGTGGGGATAAAAATCTACAAACACCTGAGGGGAGGGTGCACAGAGGACAGAGCCAGGCTCTTTTCAGTGGAGCCCAGCAACAGGAGCAGATAATGGGCAAAAAATTGAAACATAGGAGGTTCCCACTGAACATCAGGAAACCCTTTTTTACTGTCAGGGTGACCTAACATCGGTACAGGTTGCCCAGAGAGGCTGTAGAGTCCTCATCCTTGGAGTATTTAAAAGCCATCTGGACAGGTGACTCTGCTTGAGGAGGGGGTTGGACTGGATGACCTCCAGATGTCCCTGCCAACCTCAGCCATTCTGTGAGTCTGCAACTATATTAATGGTTCAGTTTTTTTCAGTTATTTTCAATATTAGGTACTACACAGCAAAATTCCCAAAGTGAAGTAAGTTCCCAGCCCAAATATGTTTTATATTGTAAAAGTATAGACCAGCAGAGGGCTGTAAAACTTTGGGTAACCAGAACTCCGAGATGTAACTTTCCATGCAAACTGTATTTGCGTAATACTNCAATATTAGGTACTACACAGTAAAATTCCCAAAGTGAAGTAAGTTCCCAGCCCAAATATGTTTTATATTGTAAAAGTATAGACCAGCAGAGGGCTGTAAAACTTTGGGTAACCAGAACTCCGAGATGTAACTTTCCATGCAAACTGTATTTGCGTAATACTGAATCTTCTGAATGAGGAGTAACAACTTACATGGCAGCTCTCTGGCCCTGGAAAAGCCTGCTATAATCTTCTTTTAGCCCAATCACGTAGTGAACTGCTTCTGCCCATACCTTGCGCAGCTGAGGAATTGGCAGTTGAATTTTACTGTCCTGTACTGAAAGCAAGAAAAACACAATTGTACCCAAATGAAAGGATGACTCAAGAAAAGGATGTCAGTGCTTACAACATTCCTAATTCTGGCTTCAAGTGCCTAAGCTAAAGGACCAAGCCACGTAAGATCTCAATTTTTATATCATGCTGCCTAAGTATGTATAGGCTTAATATGTTTCGGCTCCCCAGGTATTTGACAGCCTGCTACCGGCCAGGCAACAGCTCACGTTAGAACTCACAGCTACAAGAGTACTGACTTCTTTGAGCACTTTGGCCTATTGGCACTAGCAGACATGGAGCACACTGCATGAAACACAGCACATGGCACGATCCATGGGTGGTTTTATCCAAAAACTCTATCTAAAGCACTTGCCCAAGCTAGCAAAGCAAATTTAATTGCTCCATTTAATCAATTGATACTGGTCACTGTCCTGATGTGTGTTTCATCTGAACATGTCTTCAAATCTTTTGTACACTTCCTCACAGATTCCTGATACACATGTTTAAGGGGAAAAGATGCAGGACTCACGTGTGTTCCGCTACAGAGACAGGGAACTGTCAGTACACTGGGATATCAATAAACATAGCTCCAAGAGATTCAGCACCATGATGCCACGGAATGAGATTTGCCAGAATAAAATAGCCCAGAACACAGAAAAAACAAATCAGAATAAACCTGAGTGACACTAAAAGCAGACAGGGAAAACCAGCAGTACTTCTGCAGATCAAGGCCGAAGAAAATCAAGCTACTTGACAGTAACTTGTAACAGTAAAGGCATTTCCTTTACATGCAGTATCCCAGTAGACATCTCCTGTCCCTTAACACTATTTTTTCTTTCATAGAGGTATACAAGGTCCTTCATACAGGTATATTTGGTATATATTTACACTTTTCTAGAGATGTATTAGGTCCTGCAGATGACTGCTTAACTTCAGGAGACATGTAAGGGAAGCTGTAAGCACAGAAGCAGCTTTCATCCGTGGTCTAAAAGTATACTGATGATGCCAGGGCCAGGTAGCAGCACTAGAACTAAGAGGGATCAAGTGGAGCAGATCCCACCAGTATCCATGCCGCAACAGACAGGCTCTACTCCTAGCAACTCAAGAGGAAGAAGGGGTCTGGACTTTCTCAGAGACTTGACTCTGCTTGGTGAGACCAAAAGGAGGATCGGTGCTATGGAATCATGGACACATTATCACCAGAGCTAAAAACTGTTGGGAAGACAGTACAAGAGTGCAGGTTTTGAACCTCTGCCAAGGGTCTCTGAAGGTCTCTGAAGACCAGTCCTAACTCATAATCTCCACGAAGGAATAACAGCAGTTCTGCAACTGGTGCAACATGGCCAAAGACACGGCTTGGTTCTGTGATCAGAGCAACGTGGATTTCCTCACATAGGGCCCGAATGATCAGCGGCATAGAAAAAGGGACCTGTTCTTTCATTTAGGCAAGTCACGAGAGACAGATCATGGCTGAAACACAACTATCACAGACAGTACAAGGCAAAAAGGTAATCTGTATCCTCAGGATGCTGACACGGAGTTGACAAGCAGAAATTTAGTAGAGCTGTAGGGGGCAACTGCTCTTAAACACCCAAAACATCCAATCTCAGGAGACTGCAAGGAGCTGAAACTTGTTTGTACCTGTGCACAGGGAGGAGGAAGAGAATGGATACATGCCCAACTTGTTCAGATGCCAAACCCTAAGATAAGAAGGTCCCTGACCCTTGGTACCACCAAAGGACGTCTATGTGGGCTATAACTCAAGTTCTGCAAACACCTTCTGTCACAATGTCACTGCAACACTCTGAGTGTGAAGGGACAAGACCCTTTAGCAGAGCAGAAGGCTGTGCAAATGAAAACACAGCCCTCAGGTCTGAATCTTCTTTCCAGGATGCAGTGTGCAGACACAGACCAAAAGCTTCCCTTGCTAGGGTACAAGATGAAGTTGCACCTATTACCTCCCACGCCTTCATTCACATTGTGGCTCTGTTTAAATGAGGCAATGCTTAGGCTTAGGTGTTTAGGTGGCGCAGATGCTGTTCAGTGCACATAATGTAATACAAGGGCAAAAACCTTAAATGAATTCTTAAGTTGGTCTATAGGAGACTTCCCAAAGGGTGGGCAAGAAATTCTCCAAAGTTACATCTACAAAATACAAAGATACAGCACTATGGACAAAACTTTGTTAGGCTGCTCCAGGTTCTTAAATGGTGGTCTTTGAATTAGAGAATGCCCTTCAAGATAATACATGGAGATTTGTAAGGCAAGTCTACTTGCATGTTACATGAGAAGCGGTGCTTTCAGTTCCTAGCTGCTCTGCACCATACTTACCAATGTAATTTACACAGTCAGACAGGCTCCGAGAAGCAAAGGGTCCATCATAGACAGTTTTGCTTTTATCAAACAAATAGACCATGTAGCTATCCCAGCCCCTCTGGTGAGAAAATAAAAGAGAAGAGAACATAAAGAAGACAAATCCCAAAGATAGCTCCCACTAACCCAGAGAGTCCCGGTTACATCATGAACTAATCATTGTGGGCAGACATTCTTACCAAGTGCCTTAAAAAAATGGTTTTGGTAAGATCCCACAGAAACGCAGGACCCTTTGCTAGCAACTTACTTTATTTAAATATTTAGACAGAGTATAGCTATAGGAATCTGCTTTTATTACTTGATAAAGGAAATAATGCTAGACCTTAAGATTTACTACACTTACAGAGTAAACAGTCTCCAGTGGGAGAAGAATAAGGCAATTTATTTTCCCTAAGATTTTTAAATTCCCTGAGAATGTGAGAGACATAAAACAAACAGAATCATTCTTACTACGCCATCAATAACACACTGGGAAGCAGATTTCCGAGGGTCCAGGCAAATCCCTGTTTCCAAGAGCAGTTCCTGATTTCCAGTACTTATTCCAGTTTCAAACTCAATCCGATTCTGAAGGGAATGCAGGCTTTCCTCGGGATGCAAGAGAAATGAAACTATCTTGGCAGAGGTCATATTCAGGATGTGTACTATCTGTAAAAAAGAGTACAAGTTGATTACAAGTCACTGGCTATGAAAGGCGAAGGACACAAAGGCCTGGGAGGGAGTATGTAGCAATTACTATGTTAGGCTGAGAGCATAATTTGTGTTTTAATGACTACAATAATCAAATTCAGGAGTAAAGCCCCACATAATAAAACTCAAACCCTGGGCCTGTAACTTTTAACTTCATGTCAGAGAAAATTACAATCGAACCCATTAATAAAACTTTCACAAGCCACGCTGCAGCTTAATTACAGCAAAAGAATGATGACAAAGTAGCATCAAGGCTATCTCGAGCCGTGTTGTCTCCCATGGTGCCCAGTACTGCTCCCAAGAAAGGGAGTCCCATTCCCTCTATTCCCTATATTCCCTCTATTCCCTATAAAAAAGCTGTTACATACCAGTGCTTGTCTTCTCATCGCTTTCATAGCCCTCTCTATAGTTTTACTATAACTGGGCACAGACTTCAGGACCCAAACCATACCACGATATGCAGATTTTGACAAATGCCAATTATATTTTGTGTTTCAGGCTTTAATTCCTTTGGAATCCTTCCAGATCAGACAAAATTATCCTCTGGCTTCTACACATGCTTGCCTCAGCTAGTCTTACTCCAGCAAAGCTCCAATAATTACTTGAAGGGGAAAAGTAAGGTGAACGTAATCTCTGCTCTACTACAGGTACTACTATAGTACACGGACCTAGAGGTCATCAGTAGTGGAGTTCAGAAAAACTGCTATTAGCAAATATTAAACCATTATTTGATCTTGGTGAGTCCTTTCTGAGATGACAGGCAGCAATACGGTGTCACTCTTCTACTCCAAGTGTAAAGCTAGAGATAAATATTGCTGGTTATATTTTGCCTTCAGGTATGTACTGGACGGGCTGTACATACACTCACTTCCCGATACCAAGAAAAACATTCCTCATGATCCTGCAGCTGGATGATGCCAGGATTATAGCTTTGCTCCACGGAACACACTTTCTGTCCTCCAACATGCTTTCAGGAGGCCTCTAAACCCAGTAACAACCCTCACTTACCTTCAAATTCAGTATGCGATCCATTATTAGGAAACACTTTGGACGACTGGTCTCAGAATCCAAACCTCCACCCCTCTGTTGTGGATCCCAATTCAGCATCAGTTGCAACCAATTTTCCATCGGTTCTACAATTAAACTAAAACAGATGGGACGTAAGAAAGAGAAGGTAGATATTCTCAGTCCACTTACGAAACTAGGGCCTGACAACAGCAGTAAGGTTACAACTCTTTAATTAGAGACGATATGTGTGCAACATCTGCTGAAGATGGGTGAAGAACAGCGGTTTCACTGCAGTTGCTCATCCTGACAGCAGGGAAAGCCTGGAAGGGGAGGAAAGCACATACAGAGTGAGCATCCCCACTATAACAACTGTCTTCACTGACCTCAGCAGGAGAACACACCCATCCAATATACCTTGCAATACACTTCTCCCTCTTCCTTACTCCTATTCCTAAGCCAATAGTATCTTGACACATCAGCAAGGTGTGTCAAAATAGGCAAGGGGGAGAATTGGTTTTTTAGTTCTTTTTCCTCCACAACTATCTATGATACACATGAAATTCAAAGCCTTATCTGCAAAATAACCATCCCCATGCTGCAGAGCCACCTGGAAGGTTCTCCTCCACGTATGTCCACACAAGCAGCACAAAAGTTTATTTTCAAGAATGTCTTTAAGGACAGTACACAGTGCAAAAAGCCCACAGCACTGGCACAAAGCCACTTATTTCACTCTCAACTCCAGCTCCTTTCCTAGAAACCTGCCAGTGCCAATGAGTTGTGCTGCACTGCTGGGCACCTCTAAAGACACAAGTGCTAAAAAACTGACAAATGATCAGAGTCTGACTTCAGACTTGGTACAAGCCCACTAATTCAGGTTGAAGGCCCTCCTGGAGGTCTTTGGTCTGAGGCCTAGTCCACAGCAGGGCCAATGTCGCAGCTAGTGGGCTGCTCAGGACTGTGTCCAAGCAAGCCTGGGCAATCCCCACAGATGGAGACCCCACACTGCTTGGTGCCCTGTTGCAGGAATCCATCACTAATGCGGGGAAACGTTTTTCCTGTGCCCAAATTTTGTTTCCCTTGTTGTAACTTGTGTTGTTGCCTTTTGTCCTTTTGCTTTGCCCCTCTGAGAACATCCTAGATCCATTGCCTCTGTAGGGCCCCAACAGACAGTAGAAGACAAAATTAGAACCACCTTTGCCTTCTCTTCGTCAGCCCAGCTTCATGGACCTCTCCTAGTATGCTTTACTCAACAGGCTCTGACCATCTTTGTGGCCTCTGCTGGGCTTGCTGCATTTTTCCCAACACAAGTACTAGAAGCTCCTGCTTTCATGGAGCAGCTAACAAGTACTCAGTTTATGAGATTCAATACCAACAAGTTATTGGGTAGATGTTACTCAGTGGCCTTGTGATAACATGTGGAAAGCAGTCACAGAGTTCACACTGCAAGGTAACCGCCATCATCCCACAAACTGCAGGGTGAACTGCCATTACAGAGACCAAAGTATCAAAAAAGAGCCATGTGGCTATGGGTTATTCCTTAACAGCAAATGGTAGCTTGCCAGGAGCACGAAACACTGCTTAGAAGAAATAAAGAGGACCTCTCAGTGCTTGAGATAAATGAGGAGGAGCCCTCAGTTTAAAAGACAAGCCAAAAATTATCACATGTATCCACAAAGACACACTTACCCAGAGAGGCTGTGAGGCTGCGGCAAATGTGTACTAAAGCGAACCTCCCCATTCATCTCTTCAGAAGCAAAGATGTGCTTTGGATCCTTCTTCTTGATTTTTTCATGCCTACAAAATAAAACCCTTACAATGTTACTTTGTAAAGGGCCAATTGAATATGGCAGCAGCAAAAAGTATGACAGTGTATTAGCTTTAGAAAACAAATTCTTCTTTCAGGACAAAGACAACATTTCCAAACATTCCACCCAGAACATCTCCAAGTGGAAGAGGGGAGCCTCTGGAAACATTCTGCCTCTGGAAACATTCCTGCTTGCAAGGAGGTCTGGACAGCATCAAACAAAAGGCTCAACAAGCAACAATTCACTGACCACAGAGCGAGCCTGCACAACAAAAATCAGCCTCCACACATTAGTGAGACAGACAAGATGTGCAAGAGTCATCTGGCAAAACCACTGCCCTTACCTTGATCCAAGCAAATCATCTAATAAGTGTTAGAAACACAGCATGCTATTGGATCCAGTACCAGGGAAAGCTTCACCACCAACTCCGCCTCTGTTTCCTCACCTTGGCTGAAATTCAGCACTGGGGACCCCTGCCTTGAGCAAAGCTGCTTCTGGAGCAGCAGGATTTCCCAGGGCAAGCCGACAGCCACCAGTCACCTGTGAGGCAGCTGAATGCTTCTAGCTCCTGGAGGCTGCCAGCCTGCTCACTGTCCCACTTATCCCAGCTGGAACTGAAGTTACATGTGTGTGGCCTGTGCTGTTCTCTTCCTTTTTTTATGGACACAGAAGAGCTGTTTCTAATCTCATTCATTCACCGGTTTTCAAATACTTACGTTAGGAAATCAAGTTTTCCATGTTGGAAAAAATGCAACAAACAAACTATTAAAGTAACAAAATCCCAAGAGTTAGCAGCTGAAAGGGCAGCTATTGCAACATATTGGTTAAAATTATTAAAATAATTTTTAAGTTAATACTTGCATAAAAACTCAAATTTACCTTTTGTCCTGTTATTATTTCAACATTAACAGAAAAGCAAGTTTCCTATTTTTCCTGTTGCAGAACCACCCTTTTAAAAAACAAGCTTACATACACTACTGGTATTACAAGGTAAGAAGTGGAAATATAAAAATATCTATTTCTGCCCCTTCTTCTAGCCCTCAAAGAGCAAGCAGAAACCTCCGTATGCAGGTTAGTCTTTCTGTCATCACTTTTGTAAACTTACTTACAAACACATAACTGTGTGTTTACTATACACAGTGTGCTCTGTCTTGCTGTGTGTTACTGACTGCTAAAAGTAAGTAACCTCATAGCCTCAGTGAACAAATGACTTTATCACTCCTTCTCATTACATTTTTCTGACACTGATACACAGGCTGGTTTACAATTATATTTTTTGAATCAAATTTCACTTGTGTGGGAATAATTATGACCAGAGGCTACTATGCAATGCAATAAGCACGTGCTCCAGTATGTATAAATAGCCAATTGGACTGTCATTGATAAAACTAAAGTATCAATGGCTTCTGCAAAGCTCAGCAAGACCACCAGCCTCAGCACCTAACTAACGATAAATTTATCATTCTGGTTCACACCGTCACCTCAGCACATGCAGTACCTGTCACCTCTTGCACAATAAGTGTCTTACCAGGTAAACGGCTGTAGATTATGTAAGAAAGGTCTAAATCCTGCAATGCATTCAAAGACCATCGTCCCAAAGCTCCAGTAATCAACAGTAACTGAGTAGGATTTATTCTCAAAGAGTTCTGGAGCCTAAAAAGGATGATAAAAAGACATTTTGAAAGCAGTATCTCAGGTAATCTATTTTCTTGCATTTTTGCAGAGACAAAGCTGTGTCTCAGCATGGCCCCCAGTTCCAGAGCAGCACGAGGACCCTGATGTGGCCCTACTTACGCTGCCTGGTGGGTCGGGGCCTGGAGCACCCAGCATACGAGGAGATGGGAGGGAGATGAGCTCAGGTCTGGCTATGGGGAGGCTGAAGGTGGGAGCAGGCTGACAGCAGCACAAGGAAGAGATGAAAGGGATGGATGGGGCCAAACTCATCTTGGAAGGTGACACAAGGAGGGGCAACAGCCCCAGATCACCATCTGGAAGGTTCAGGTTGGACACAAGGAAACCCTTCTTCCCCTGGAGAGGGAACACCCTTGGGACAGGTCCCTAGGAAGGTGTGGGATCTCAATTTTTAGAGGTTTCAGGGCTTGGCTGGGCCAAGCCATGGCTGCCCTGACCTTGTGCTGGTGACAGTCCTGCTGCAAGCGGGAGGCTGGACCAGGGACCTCTGTAGGTTCCTTCTGAAACACACTTCTGTGATTTATAAAATGTGGCAATTCCATAAAATGTGGCAATACCACATCACTTGTATACATGCAAGGAAAAAAAAAGTCTTACCAAATATTGTAATGTTCCAACAAATGAAGTGCATAAACTTCCTTGATCCAGATCCTTTGCATATCCCAGGTCTATTATTTTGTGAACAATCTGTAGACAGTTTAAATAGCTCATCAGAAGAGCAAATTCAGAGAAAAAAACTCCACCAAACAACAAAAAATCTGTGCAGTGACATCCACAGCACACACTCAAGAAGAGGAAAGCCAGAATGGAAATTCTGAAGAAAGTCCATGGGAAAGCTTCGACATATGACACAGTGTTAAGGCCTATAGTCTCATCACGTGAGCTGGCGTTGTCCACTTATCTCAACTTAGACTCCACTCTATTTAAAGCAGCTTGCCAGTTACACCTTGGTTCAAGAGTATCTAGATTTTTATCTGGGAATTTGAAGTTATTTGCTTAAAGAGTAGCAACAGAGAAAACAATTTTCACTAAGAAATCCATTAGGCTGACTGTCTGAATTACCTTGATTTTACATGCAACCCTCAAAGTCACAAACACAGGGATATGCGACAATCTCATATCACTTACACTCTGTCGCAGGCAGATTCTTGAACGGAAGCAAAAAGCTGTTTGTTTTTAACAACAAGGATTTAAGAATAAGCAAAATGGAATTTGTGGCTTCCAGAAAACATAAATTTTTAGTAAATTCATAATGCATTTTTCAGCCCAGTTCAATGCCACAAACTGCTTGTTCTCTTTTATTTCTCTCAGGCATGACAAAGCTGCTGACAACTTCCAGATGTGACAGTGGGAGACTGATAGAGGCCACTTGACTTACCTTCCCACCTTCATCCTGAAGAACAATATTTTCAGGCTTTAAATCTCTGTGTATAATTCTGTTTTCATGCAAATACTGAATACCAGACCCTGGAAAACACATGCTTGATTTAAGAGAAAATAAACTCACATTGATAAAAGATACATTCATCAAAAATCTAATATCCCTGCCTTTGGGGTTGACATCAATAAAATTTCATTTTTCTGGTCATTAAGAACTACATCATTAAGAACTACTGACTTAAAAGATTTGACAGATTTATGCCAGGACTGAACCAGCTCTGTTCCTCTGCTCTGCAGAAATGGAGTCTGCTACAGAGTTCAGATCCTATGGCGTAACCACAGGTCACATCTCTTGCCTGTAAGACAAGCGAGAAAGCAGCTGAATTCTCCTCAAACTGTACAGTTACGAAATGAACACAGCACTGAGAGAAGCAAAACAGGTCTCCAAAATGTGCAGGCAGCTTGAAAACAGCTCTGCATGTCCTCTGACCTAAGTTCTTGGTAAGTTAACACATGATAATGAAAAGACCTATTTATATATGTGAGCACATTATGCAACATGCTGATGAAAGAAAGTACTGAAATTAATTAAGCAAATGAAACAAGTCGAATTTCCCTTTGATCTAAAACTACTGCCAAACAGTGGCTTAATGAAACTCCATGATTGCTTTAAGCCAATCAGTGTGGGAGTTGTCCCCAGAAGGAATAGAGATTCCCAAACTCTCCTTTCCCAGATGCGGTTTCCACGGCAGCACATGCATTTACGGCACCACATGATCAGCTTGATCCTGGGACCAATCCAGATGGAAACTACATAGAAAAAATAATCAGGTCTTAGCCAGGCTGGTTTCCAGAACCTGCTCCTCCATCTGGGTATGGGAGCGGCTGCAATATGGGAGGGAACAGGAGCACACGCCCAGGAAAAGGCAAAGAGCAGGACTTCGCCTTCTGGCAACAGTCCACACGAACTGCCTTGAGGGGACTGTGGAGCCACTAACAAAAAGGAAACAAGAGAAACCCTGCCTGCAAGGAAGGGGAAACCTCACTACTGGTCCACTCAAATAACACCACTAGCAGCTAAATAAAAGATTATCAAGCAAGTGTCTGCCACAGAACGTAGCCACAGACAAGACAGAAAAAGATGACTTTCAAAATTTGAGGTAGGTTTTTTTATGTCATGATTTTTCAATGTTGGAGATCTGCAAGTGGAAATAAAAGAAAAGGTCCCACAAAAGGCCCAAGGCAGGTATTGTATTTTCTCATCTCCATCATGGGGTATTTTAATTTTTCCTATGCAAAAGATATTCTGACTGCGTATCGTGTAAAGCCTACTTCTAACCAGCCATGACTGTAAATTCATTACGGGATTATTTTAAGAGAAATATTCAACCAACATGCCTTGTCCACAGTTCAAACACTTTCTCCCATCAGGAGAAAGTCCCCAATGTTCACTGATTTACCACTCATTTAACAGCTTCTAACTTGCATTTCTTCTCCACTGCATTTTCAAATCTTTGCCAATGATGTGCCAAAAGCATGTTATGCTCTTACCTACCTTGCTTTTAGCTCTACTCCAGTTTATCACTTCCTCTGAGCAAACAGAATTTCCCTCCTACTAAGCAAATCCTACACAGAGAAGCCACAGGGCAACTCTGTCACCTCTCATGTTGGTTCTTGCTTTTTTGGCTCGTAAAAGTTACATTCCTTTAAGCGACATGCAGTTGGGCATCTCCAGAGCCATGAACAGAAATGGGATTTGAACAGAAAACTGTGACCTTAACAAAGCAAAACGTTAAGGTCGTCGTTACCTACAACTGACCACTACACAGCTTTTCCAATCCCATTCCACAGACAGATCATTAGTGCAAGCTTCTTGTCTCTGTGATCAACAAGGATACCAAGTCCTTTCTCTGGAATATAAACCTGATTTGTTTTGAAACCCTGTTCTCATCAGTTCCCTCTTCAGGGCCAGCTGAAGAAACAAAATGTCATTAGACATAATTAAAAAAAATAGATCACAAAAAACAAAACACGAGAAAGACATTAGGCTACGTACCAATGTCACTAAGCAGAGAAAGTATTTGACTTTCCTTAAGCCCACAGCAGTTTTCCGGTTTGTTTAGCAACTACAGTAAAGAAAAACATGTTTAGACCCACAGTGTGACAATTAACAGTCAAGAACAATATTTTCCATCCCTTCCTGACACAACACAGAAAACAGCACAGCTCAAATATAATGCTAGTTCAATAAGGTAGTTGGCTTTGTGAAACAAAAGCATGGGAGCGAAACAAAACAACTCAAGCAAAACAAAAATTCACTGCATAGAGATGGGGTTGAAAAGCAGATTTGTACTGCTTGAATGATACCACAAAAGCATGAAAGCCATCAGAAAGCAAAAGGGCAAGAGACGCAGGCAGAGTCATATGGCTGCAGGCAATCCTGAGGATCCTGGAATCTGCTCGTTCCTCATCTGCAGAAGTTTGAGTTGCTCCCAGATTGCTGAAGTTTGAGTTGTTCCCAGATCCCATCAAGCCAAATACCTGAAGCAGGACCGCTGCTTGGAAGAACAACTCTCCAGTGAGGAAAATAAACTGGGTGACAAAAAGCAAAAGGAACACATATGCATCTAAGCCCTTGGCAGACAAACAAGGGTCACTGATAAAAGGATGAGAAGGGAAATCAACAGGTTAACTCCTAAATTCAGTGTAGGTCACAGAAGAGAAGATCACAGCTCCCAAACAGCCCAGCTAGCCCAAAGCAATTGCTGCTTTAATCTGAACAAGATGGTCACAGACTCTATCGGAGCCTGTTTTTCTCAGGGTGCTGTACCCAGGTGGCACCTCGCACTACAGAAAACCTACCCAGGTATCAGCCCCCAGTGCAAGAGGCTGCCAAACACTGTGCAGCCACCTTTGCTGTCACCCATAGTCAGTCCTCACTCCCGTAACACTGCCTGAGACCCACAGGTTCTGAGGCACAGTACCAGCTACCCACCCCAGTCAGGCACCTCAGAACCAGCAAACAGCACAGTGCTATTGCCACAGGCTGCCCCACTCCACACGTCACATTCTTCAGCTTCAAGCACTTGTGATGGCTAGCTCTGCCTTGGGCCACTCCATCCTGACCGCCCTCCCACAACAAATTCAATCTGGCAAGGGAGGTCAGGGACAACAGGAAGGGCTTCTTTGGGTACATCAGTAGCAAAAGCAAGACTAGGGAAAACGTGGGCCCACTGCTGAACGAGGCAAGTGCCCTGGTGTCGGAAGATACAGGCAAGACGGAATTACTGAATGGTGCCTTTGCTTCAGTCTTCACTGCCAAGGCCAGCCCTCAGGATTTCCAGTCCCTGGAGGTAAGAGACAAAGTCTGGAGAAACGAAGGTTTCCCTGAGGCTACACAACCCCACAAGGGTTAGAGACCACTTAGGCAAACTG
>VZSC01010396.1:514102-531827 GCA_013398225.1 Steatornis caripensis
CGGTGCTGGGTCCAGTCGTGTTCAATATATTTCTCAATGACCTGGATGAAGGGACAGAGTGTACCCTTAGCAAGTTTGCTGATGAAACAAAGCTGGGGTGAGCGGCTGACTCACCAGAAGGCTGTAGTGCCGTTCAGCATGATCTGGACAGGCTGAAGAGTTGGGTGGAGAGGAACCTCATGGAATTCAATAACAGCAAGTGAAGGGTCCTACACCTGGGGAGGAATAACCCATGCAACAGTACAGGTTGGGGGTTGATCTGCTGGGGTTGACCTGTGCAACCTGCTCTAGGGGCACCTGCTTTAGCAGGGGGGTTGGACTGGATGATTTCCAGAGGGCCCTTCCAACCCCTGCCATTCTGTGACGAGAAGAAGCTCCTTGACACTTCAGGATGCTGTCTCCTAGGTCGTCCACCTAGTTAATCCTGAGCTAAAAAGCAGATGATTGGTCTGTGGATCACCGGAGCATCCACAGCACAGACCACAACCTGAACCCTCAACTCTGGCTCCACTCTAAACTGCTTCTTCATCTCTCTTCTCCCTTGCCCTGAATTCTTCTCCTCTAGAGAAAGGCATAGTAGAAGCACTGCAGGAAATCCCCTCCTAATCATTGTCTTAATGACCTGTCAGTAAGTAGCTTCAGCAATTTCCCACATATGCCTGAGTCAATCAACATATCTGATTTTTTGATTGCACACTGAAGGCTTTTATAGATGACCAAGGTACACCTCTGCATTGCAGCCACCCTTCCCATGATGTGTCCTCATGTTTTTGCTTGCCTCCCACACTGCAGGTGCAATCAGTAGTCAAACCTCTACAGGGCAGATGCCATACTTCAACATTTCACACCTTACGTTCTTGGTAGATGTGCTGAACAACAAAGGAGGAGGGGTGGGGCAAAGTCAGAAAGCAAGCTCAGAGCCCACAACCCTACCCTGAAAGAGTGCAAGCATAAAAACATGTGTCGCCCACAGACAGAGGCAGATGCTTTTCCAGGCTTTATGGAAGACTGTGGACGTGCAATGAGAAATAGCAGTGCAAAACACAAATGCTACCAAGGGAGTATAAGAGAAAGATTTAAAGAGCACGCTCAGAAATTTAAAAAAATGCCTTTTTTTCCCTTTAAGGAGTAAAGCATTAGATGTGATCAAATGAAATGAAGCATGCTACTTCCTAAATTGTCTCAGCATCTGTGCAACAGTTCATCAGAAATTAAACGATCAAGTACTGCATTGCAAGTAGAGCTAGCATAACCCCAAATTTCTTGACCAGGGTCTCCAATTTATCTTCAAGTCGTCTCAAAACTTTTACTGCAAAAATACTACATCCAAGCGTCACCAAGAACGTGGTCAGCTACATGTGTCTGCAACATCCAAATGCTATTTTCACATACATTCACTTCCTTTCATTGCCATTATCTCTTGAAATTGTCCATGCCATTTTAAACAACTCAAAAACATAAGACGAGGCTCAGTAAGTTACTGATGCACTAGTTGCTGTCGCCAATATGCAGTTATTGCATTCAACATCTGTTCACGTTCCTCCAGTGCTATTTAACACCAGTAACAAAAAAAAGAAAAATCAGTTCCCTGATCAATTAGATGAGGCGATTTCGAAGCAAACTTTAATCAACGGAGATTTGCTTCTTCATCCCTATATAAATGGCTGCTTCCTGAACCCAGCTGCATAGGGCTCTATAGGGCTACACAGCCGCTGCCTGGGGAACTACGGAGAGTTTCCTTTACTCTTGGGTGTTGCTGCTTTGCAGAAGGGCAGTTCCCAGTTCAGCAGGAAACAGAAAAGTCTCTGAATCTCTGGAGGCTCCAACCTCCCTGTGCTGAGATCGTTCCCTGTGCTAAGAGCAATACAACCCTGGATACACAGGAAGCAAAACCAGATCAGGCTCCAAACAAATAGAGAAACATTGCAGCAATACCAAACACGCTGAGTGCGAGTATCTAGGCTACAGGAAGTTCTATAAATGCTAAAGCAGTTTCATGAAAGGACACATTGCTTCAGGATAAAAGAGAATCTGCCCTTGGATTGCTCTCTGTCCTCTGGTTTCAAAAACACAAGCCTCATTTCCTACGCATTGGGTTTTTTTTCACTCTGGATTTACTTCTCCACACCTGTACCTAAAAAGAAAAGCACCACAGCACACACATGCATTCACAACCACAGTTACAGAAACAGCATTAACACCACTTATTTTGCTACACATCACCAAGCAAAGCGGGTATTACCTTCCGGAGGTCACCCCCTGAACAATATTCCATTGCCAGAAGAGGAACGTCATTAACCAGAAAGTTCATCTCCTCGGGAACTTCACAGGCTCTTACTACATTGGGATGGTTCAACCTAAGCACACAGAAAGCTGGATGAAAAGTCGGACTCCTCTTTTCGAAGAATGAGACAACAAATTGTCCACAAACTATGTTTTATGTTCCAGGTACAATTTCTGTTCCCCAAATGCATCCTTGCTAGAAGTACGCTTTTTGACTGGTACCAACCATCCAAACACATAAAATCCATACCTTGGGAATACACCAACCAGCGATGAGCAGAACCAACGTCTCAAAGCCAAAGCACAGGACTTTGACGATGGGCATCTGGGCTTGAGTTTTGGATTCACACACATTCCCGGCAAAGTTGTAATGTACGTGTCTCTGTTTCTGCATGTGGGGAGTTTCCCCCTCACCCAAGGGTTTCACAGGAATCCCTTAACATTTGTGCAACTGTACTAGGGAGGTCCAGTTGAAATTCACGTACTCAGGGAAGGATTTGTTTCCGCAACTGAATTTAAACAGCTGCTTCTTGATTGTCTCTTAATATATGTTACTCTTGGGAATAAACGTCACATCCAGAAGAAAGTGAAAAGAGATTACTTGTACACCTTCCAAAGCCTCTGTAAGCCACCACACTGGCAGCTGTAGGTGTGCAGCTCGGTGCTCATATTCAGAAAATGAACAGGGTGAAAACGCTAACAAGAACAGTGATCACCAATCCCTGATTTACAAACGCAGGAAGCCTGCAAGTGGTTTCCTCCAATGTTAGTGCATACAGTGAGCAGGCAAAGGTGACAAGGCAGCAGAGTAGGAGCTCAGTAAAGCTCTATGCAGCAGGGCCACTGCAGGTCTTCGCGAGGACAACTCAGAATAAAACCAAGTGGCGTTCCTGCTCCCACCAGTGGTATGGAGCATTCCATCCTCTGGGATCTCTCTCAAAAGCAAGGAGACACTCTCAGGACAATGGAACCGCGAACACCCAGAGCTACCCCTCACACCCATACGGACAAACCTGGCCAGCTCTGGTTCACAGATGCCCGAGAGTGATGTGCTGGAGAGAGGGATGACGGGCAGCATAAAGCACATAGTTTCCAAGAGAAAGTGCTGGGAAGACATTCTTTAGTAGGTGAGGGAGCATGACAGAAAAAAAGCAGTTCCTAAATCCCCGGTTGCTAGATGAAAGACGAGCGCACCGCAGAGTACAGGAACATGTGGGTGTTCTCGCGTCACCACATTAAAACTCAGCGTGTGGTGTGGTGTGAGTTTGGAGGACTTGAGGGTGGACAAACAGCCCAGGCAGCCCAAGAGCACGGGGGGTTTGGATGTTGCCAAGTCCCAAGGGAAGGCATGGGCTAGTCCACCCGAGCAGCAGCACCTGGACACCTTGGGATGACAGGTAAACCAGCGCAGAGCTGCTGGGTGACAGACCGACCCTCTGCCCGGCCGGCCCAGGGGCCGAGGCCCCGGCTGTCCCCACACCCCGGTCCCTCGGCCCAGCTTGTCGAGGGCCGTTGGGCCCAGGCTGCGCCGTGCCAACCCGTGCGCACTCACTTCTTCATGATGTCGATTTCATGGCACCAGCGGTCCTTGTTCTTGACGCTGAGCTCCAGCCGGCAGGACTTAATGGCCACGCGGGTGCCCGAGTCCTGCGGGACACAGCGCCGTCAGCCGCCCCCGCCCGGCCCGGCCCTCCCCGCCGCCGCCCGGCCCTGCGCCGCGCCGCCCCACCTGGTGCTGGTAGAGGCAGACGTTACCGAAGCCGCCGGTGCCCAGGCGCTCGCGCATGGAATTCAATAACAGCAAGTGAAGGGTCCTACACCTGGGGAGGAATAACCCATGCAACAGTACAGGTTGGGGGTTGATCTGCTGGGGTTGACCTGTGCAACCTGCTCTAGGGGCACCTGCTTTAGCAGGGGGGTTGGACTGGATGATTTCCAGAGGGCCCTTCCAACCCCTGCCATTCTGTGACGAGAAGAAGCTCCTTGACACTTCAGGATGCTGTCTCCTAGGTCGTCCACCTAGTTAATCCTGAGCTAAAAAGCAGATGATTGGTCTGTGGATCACCGGAGCATCCACAGCACAGACCACAACCTGAACCCTCAACTCTGGCTCCACTCTAAACTGCTTCTTCATCTCTCTTCTCCCTTGCCCTGAATTCTTCTCCTCTAGAGAAAGGCATAGTAGAAGCACTGCAGGAAATCCCCTCCTAATCATTGTCTTAATGACCTGTCAGTAAGTAGCTTCAGCAATTTCCCACATATGCCTGAGTCAATCAACATATCTGATTTTTTGATTGCACACTGAAGGCTTTTATAGATGACCAAGGTACACCTCTGCATTGCAGCCACCCTTCCCATGATGTGTCCTCATGTTTTTGCCTGCCTCCCACACTGCAGGTGCAATCAATAGTCAAACCTCTACAGGGCAGATGCCATACTTCAACATTTCACACCTTACGTTCTTGGTAGATGTGCTGAACAACAAAGGAGGAGGGGTGGGGCAAAGTCAGAAAGCAAGCTCAGAGCCCACAACCCTACCCTGAAAGAGTGCAAGCATAAAAACATGTGTCGCCCACAGACAGAGGCAGATGCTTTTCCAGGCTTTATGGAAGACTGTGGACGTGCAATGAGAAATAGCAGTGCAAAACACAAATGCTACCAAGGGAGTATAAGAGAAAGATTTAAAGAGCACGCTCAGAAATTTAAAAAAATGCCTTTTTTTCCCTTTAAGGAGTAAAGCATTAGATGTGATCAAATGAAATGAAGCATGCTACTTCCTAAATTGTCTCAGCATCTGTGCAACAGTTCATCAGAAATTAAACGATCAAGTACTGCATTGCAAGTAGAGCTAGCATAACCCCAAATTTCTTGACCAGGGTCTCCAATTTATCTTCAAGTCGTCTCAAAACTTTTACTGCAAAAATACTACATCCAAGCGTCACCAAGAACGTGGTCAGCTACATGTGTCTGCAACATCCAAATGCTATTTTCACATACATTCACTTNACCTGTTGTCCCCAAGCACTCCGAGGTCCTTTTCCGTAGAGCTGATCCCCAGCAAGTCAGCCCCCAACCTGAACTGGTGCATGGGGTTATTCCTCCCCAGGTGCAGGACCCTACACTTGCCTTTTTTTGGAAAATAGCAGATGTTTCCTAAACAGAGAGGCATTTCTTAGAGAGGAAACTCAGCAAAACAAACCAACTGGCCCAGAGGCACGAAACTGCATCAGTGGCTGATGCCAAACCGTAACTGCCAAGGGACAATGAAGCAATAGATCATTTTCTACTGGGATCAGTAGCTGATGATGCGTACAGGGCACTACTGTAATACTTTTTTGTGGTTTAATTCTGCAGTTACCACTACAGAGTCGTTAAATGAGAGAGCCAGGCAGTTCTGATCATGCTTAACCTGAGCTACGTCACCCTGTACTAACAAGGCACATTTTTAGAGGACAAAAAGCATGTGAAGAGACTACATTCACATTCCTTGTCTGAGAAACCAGCCTCTAAGCTTGCCAATGTGGGTATCAATAACTGCAATGGCTTAGAAAGAGACAAGCATGCACATGTGCCATTTCTGTCTCCTGCTGCAGATCCAGTCTCCCTGCAACCACTGAGCGAAAGAAAAAAAACTGTGCACTACTGACCCATTTCTGTGATGTAACAGGAAAATTTCTTTCAAATTCTTATCCAAGGGAACCTAAAACTACCTGATGTGCAGCAGCACTGAAAGAGGGTTGGTGTTTGGTATCAGAAGGAATGAATTCAGCAAGCCCTACGCATAACTGGAATAATTTTCAGATAAGCAACACATCTGTTGTTCACAGAGCAGAATACATCTGGCACATCTCCAAATCAAGGTCTACCTCCAAAAGGTTAACCCTACCACATAAGTGACCTCAGAGGGAAACAGCAGCCGAGACAGGACACAGGGAAAGTAAGTAACAGGTGAAACCTTGTCTCATACTTGCGTGATATCGGAGTGCTCCGGGATTTCTAACAATTCAATCTGTTGTTCCTGTGCCTGTGCAATAAAGGACTCTTTAATGTCTTCGGAAGTACAGTGGTCCAACGGGACAGGAATCACCTGGAGAGGGAGGATAATATTTCCGTAAAAAGAAGAAAAGACAAAATGAACCACTTGCAGAAAGCAATCAATCCATCACTGGAGCTGGTATGCTCCTCAGTACTGCTCAGAATCATCAAGCAAGACAGGTGAGCACCTATCTGTACAGGCTTAAACTTATGAGATTTTTTTTCTGTAGGAGCTGAACCAAAAGCTGAGAACTAAAGCTTCAAAAAGTTCTCAGCACAGTGTTCTCCTTCCTTATCTCTGTGGTAGTTTAAGGCCGCTCTGATACAGTTACAGACCTGCCAAACAGAGAAACCACCACAATAAACCCCTAAGCAATTGACGCACAAGGAAAGAAAAAAAAAAAATCAAAGGGCTGGTACTAGTAGAAAATGACCAAATTTCTGCATATTATCTTTAGTTTTTCAGCCTACTTCAGTTACAAATACGAGCACCACAGTTCATGTGCCACTGTGAGCCAATCGAGTCAGAGTGAGGTCTTGCAACTTCTCTGAAAACCTCATGGGCTTTTTAATCAGTTCCATGCAGGGAAAAGTTTTCCTCATCCACCAATGCTGTGCTGCTGTCACACAAAGAATTAAATGACTGTGGCAGAACCAGCACACTGGTTTTATTTTTGCTCTGGCTCTATCTGGTGGTAGGATGACTTCTCTCCATAGTCTGGGGAGGCACAGAATAAAGAGAGCGATTTGAAGCTGAGCTTTCTCTTTCAATTCGTTTGCAGATAAGTGCAAGTTTATATTCTCCCAGGCTGACGCTAAAACCATACCTGTAACTGCAGATGCTGACTCCTATAGTTTCTTTCAAATAGGACATATCTCTTTCCCTTGCTTCTGAAGAACTCCTTTAGGGCAGACTTGTACTTGGTCACTTCTTCCACCACTTCTGCAGACAAGTCAACCACTGACTGATAGTGCCCAATAGGCAAAATCAAGACGTGATCAGGTAATAAGCCACCTTTGGCCAGGGCAAGATAGCACTAGAGTGAAACGATACACACCAGTTACTCACTGCAAGCAACACCTACATACCATGCTGTGGAAATTTACTCTCTGACTGCATTGTGAGTATGCTCCAGCATAGTGATTCTGCCTCATGAACAGGAAAGTCTTCTCCTCTGTGTCACTTACTAGAGATTGTTTTTTAGTAATTTATTAATTACTACAAAAATAAGAAAGAGAAAGGGACTGCTAAAGGATTTAAAAAAAAAAAAAATCTTTTGAATGCCAGAGAATGCCTTGTCTGCAGGACAGCAGCTGAGTAAACTTCACCCCTGTGGGGGTGAATTTCTTACTGTGACACGAAAATCCACTTGAAAACTGTTCGCAGCTTTTAAAAGAAGCCCATGGACAAACCTGTTCTTGTAGCAGTTTGAAGTGGACTGTGCTACACAGGAGCAATAACTTGAAGCAAAGTAAATATACCGATGATTGGATTCCTCTCCAAGACGTACTTTGAGATGTCAACTTTAAAGCTATCTTATCTTCTGTTGAATCTATACAGAACAAAACTGGAGCCCATCGTCCCAGGGAGATCAGGTGTAACTCCAGACTTGCTGCCAAAGCAGGTCCCAGTTTACACTGAGTTCACAATGGAAGAGTTCTGCCAGATGGTAACATAAGCAAGCCACAAGGACTGGCGCAGCAAAAAGTGTTCTGGCACTGTAATCCACCTCTGCTGCTGGAGGAAAACTGAGCCATGCTTAATTTTTTAAAAGACTTTATCTATACACTTATGGGTTTTTGTAGGGGAGATGTGAAGAAACTGAAAACAAAACCAAGAGTCAGCTTCAAATTTTACGTTTTTTAAGATTTAAAATTGGAGATTGGTATTTTATATTGTCGTGTTTAGTATGATTCTGCTGTTGTGTAGCAAAGAACGTGCTATGGGTACTTACATGCGTGCCAATACTAACAACCAAGTGCTTCTCAACTTCTGGGCTGGCAAGGCAGAACCAGCAGGGCCCTGTGGGCTGTGCTTTATTGAAGAGGAAAGAGAAACAAGTGTTAGCACAAGGCTTGTTTGTCAGAACAAGGAACAGCACAAGATCTGGAAGAGCTGTTATTTTCCAGCCACCTTTCCCAGTTGATAAAGTGCTGAAGATGTCAGGACACAGCTCCTGGAAGCAGATCTGGTGCCTCTGGGAAATGCCAGCAAGACAGGAGGTGGCAGCAGTCACACCCTTGCTGACTGCCATTCTCATTGAGTGCTCCAATTTAATGGAAGAGCACTAATTCCAGGAATTTAGTGGTTACAGCTCACTGATAAGAAAGCACCAGCAAATTTAAACAAGCAAATCAAAGTGAGGTAAAATTACTGCACAGGTACAGACAAGGGCAGATGCTGTCAAACACACTTGTCAGTTCTGGCCTATTCATCACACTCAAAACACCTGGATTCACATCCAAATTGCGATACCTGAGCTGACCATTAATATAGGTTGATCGCACTGATAAGCTAGGCCTCTCCTTAGGGGCAAACACTATATTCGCATCCTCTGCAGGTTGTGTACAAGAATAGACAAGCAGCTTCGCAAATGCAATGAACATGACAGGGCTCTCCCAAGAACTACAGGAAACTGAGCATCCAGTTCCGGGGTTCATTTCTGAGCAAAACAGTGTAACAAGGCTCTCATGACATCACACCCCAGAAGAATTTGGAAGTTACATGAATATGCACAACGGTGCACCGGGACCTAAAGAAGTGATGGGGAAAACCAAGAAAACCCAGGAAAACCCACACATTCTTTCATTAAAACCGACTGCTTTTATAGCCAGTTGTGACTCTGCAGGTACGTAGAGCAATGACACTGTGCTCATTTTAGCATAAAGGAATTTAGCCTGTAGAACTGTTATGTGCAAGGATTACGCAAAGGGTTTGGAAATCTAATAATAAACAAAAACTGAACAACTTAAGTGTCACGTAACAAAGGCACTCAGACTTATCTACCAGAAGCATTTTTGAAGAATGTCTTCTTAGCCACTGGCAGTGGAAATAGCTTTCACAGAAACAAAACGGGAGGCTGACACCTACCTTTGCATTTTAAGCACCAATAACGGAGACCAACATTTCTAAAGATACGTGCTTGCAATAACACTGTCACTGAGAAGTCACAGTCCTTAAAGATTTCATTTCAATTTCTTCAAGTCAGACAAACACTAATGAGATTTACAGCACAGAAATACAAAGGTAACAGAAGGACTTCCTGCCTTCCCAGTTCATTAATACTTCATGAACTCACAGCACAGAACAACTGAAGTGGTGTTTCAAGAACTCATCAGCACCACGATCCAGTCTCTTGCAGTCCCTCTGAATGGAAACATGCTACTTTGTGAAACTGCCTGTTGCCGTGTTCAGAGGCCAGTCTGGTTCAGAGGGTAAACGGCATCAGCCCAGCCGCAACCACCACAGATCCAGCTATCTTTTAAACTATGCTTTTGACTTTTCTTTCACCTATTGATTGTCAGGTTTGTAGGAAACAAGGGACCCTTCATTCCTCTGTATTCCCACAGCATCTAGTATAGTCACAGAGCATGTTGGCAAGCTGATCTATACAGCTCAACAGCTTGAGAAAAAAAGAAGAGGGAGATGGTCCAATGCCTCACAGGGAATGCTCAGGAAAAAAGTATCCACATACTTACGGGGTTTTCTGACTTGCTTAGGTTGGGAGTGCCCTCTCTCTTTCCCATCTGAGGGACGTTTCCTTCCCTGATGCTTGTTCAAATCAAAGAAAAACTGACAAGCTGGTTCTTCCTGTTTAGAAAATTAAAAACAAAGCCCATTATAACTGCATCACGGACAGTCACTGTACGTACAAGAATTTGCTTTCTCCTCAAGAGGTGTGTAACCACCTTCGAAAAGCAAGAGCATCAGTATCCTGGAACAGAATGAACTGAGCTCTCTCAGTAATGCAGCAGACTTTGCCTGCCTGGATACTCAGCCTCAGCCAGGGAAAAAATTCTGGGAAAGTCGCCCCGAATTGCTATGTTCTTCTATTTACCCTTATGCTAAGCATTCAGAATTGCTTGATTTTATGGATTATTCAAACCTCTTTTTCACTTGACAGCCAGTGCCAATGTCTTTATTTCTTAGAGAGGTTAACCTCTCAATAGACTCACACAGAGGCTGGAACCATTTGACTAAGTTGTCATGTACAGCAAAATGCCATAACAAGGTTTTAATGCTGTAGAGGAAAGCACTCGGGAAGACGACAGTGAAGAGCAGGGCTGCTCACGCGGGCTTAGTTTGGCTCCCATGCAGGAGCACAACTGCAGTCTAAAATCCAACCCATGCTGGAAGAACTGGCATGTACAGCGGAAACATCCCAATAAACTTTACAAGTTTTCATGCCTGTGTTCAATTAGATACTGAAGCTCAAAGTTACAAGAATTTTTGCTCCCATCCAGTTATCAGCTGATGGGTCTGTGAAAAGCCTTGCTGCCAGTGCTGAACACCACAGCAAGTCTCGGCTGGAGGGGGGGAAGGCTGTGGCAGCTAAAGGCACCAGGAGGTGTCTGTCACCCTCATGGTCACCCTCATGTCTACCCATGCTGTCAGCTGGAAGGAGACAGCCCTTCGCTCTGCATGCATGCCCCAGGGAGAAAGGCAGGAGAGTAGTGCTTGCACTGCCTACCTGACACACTGTTGCACAAAGCCCAAATCAAGCCTAACTTCAGGCTGAGGCTTTTTGTCCCCTGCCGATGATTTCCCAATTTGGTTTCTCGACGTTACATTAAGATATACAGGCACAGCTACCCACATATCTGCATTAGCAAAGTATCCCACAATGCTCAGAGGGCAAAACATGCTCTGCACAGGGAAATAATCTGAGTCTCTACACCAACGAACACAATCCACTTGTCCGATGATCAAATTACAAAGCTGGCAATTTCAATGCTTCTGACAAGGACAGCTCAGTGTTCACGCCCCAGAAGGAACTCTTCTGCCCTCAGGTGGCAAGCAAGCCATCTTTAAAGGAGCACAGAGTTGGTAACTCGACACTCAAGAAAAAAAACCTGTACCCAACAACTGGCTCACCAGCATTGAGGGATACAGTGGAAATGCAACATGAAAAAAAGTCGCACTTGACTAGCCGGCAGGCTAAGGGAGAAAACAGGGGGCCACTCCGAAGGACTAATTGTAGTCTATAAGCTTAGAAAGAATAAGACCATGTGTGCTGAGGAGCCCATAAGGGACAGTCTGGACAAGCAAGCAGATCTAACTACAGCATTGCTATGCAGACCTGCAGGAAGAATCACAGAATGGTGTGGGTTGGAAGGGACCTGTAAAGGCCATCTAGTCCAACCCCCGTGCCATGGGCAAGGGACATCTTCAACTAGATCAGGTTCCTCAAAGCCCGGTCCAGCCTGACCTTGAATGTTTCCAGGGATGGGGCATTGACCATCTCTCTGGGCAACCTGTGCCAGTGTTTCAGCACCCTCATTGTAAAAAATTTCTTCTTTATATCTAGTCAGAATCTTCCCTCTTTTAGTTTAAAAACATGGGGTACCTTGTCCTATCGCAACAGCCCCTACTAAAAAAAGTCTATCCCTACCTTTCTCATAAGCCCCATTTAAGTAGTGAAAGGCCTTCTCTTCTCCAGGCTGAACCACTCCAACTCTCTCAGCCTGTCCTCACAGCAGAGTTATTCCATCTCTGTGATCATTTTCTGTGGCATCCTCTGCAACCGCTCCAACAGGTCCATGTCTTTCTTGCACTAGGGACTCCAGAGCTGGACTCAGTCTGGGGTGGGGGGGGCGTCTCACCAGAGCAGAGTAGAGGGAGAGAATCACCTCCCTCGACCTGCTGGTCATACTGCTGGTGATGCAGCCCAGTATATGGTTGGCTTAAGAAAGGGAAAACTGTAACAAACGCCCATGCATTGCATCTATACAATTTGGTTGATGCAAATAGTTTACACAGAAGCCTGAAGTGTTTTGGACAGAAATTGTACAAGGTTAAAGCCAAACACTGCTCTAAGCTCCCTGAACACACAGAGTGACCCCAGAGTGCACACATGAAGAAGAAGGCAGCGGTACCTCTGCACACAGGGGTGTTTTGGTCTTCTGTGCCTCCTTCTGTGATTTTCGGTATGGATTTTCGGTGACGTCCTGTGGCTGTTTCACCAGCTCTGCAGGGTCCATCAAGCTCATCGGCATAATGCTGAAGGCATAGAGATACTAGAACAAAAACAGATGGCTTAAATGCAAGACGCTTTTGCCATGAGTGCAACTCTGAAGAGGTCAGCTGTGAACTAAGCCACCCTGAAACNACATGAAGAAGGCGGCAGCGGTACCTCTGCACACAGGGGTGTTTTGGTCTTCTGTGCCTCCTTCTGTGATTTTCGGTATGGATTTTCGGTGACGTCCTGTGGCTGTTTCACCAGCTCTGCAGGGTCCATCAAGCTCATCGGCATAATGCTGAAGGCATAGAGATACTAGAACAAAAACAGATGGCTTAAATGCAAGACGCTTTTGCCATGAGTGCAACTCTGAAGAGGTCAGCTGTGAACTAAGCCACCCTGAAACGGTAATGCACAATTTAGCACTGCAAGAATTCAGCAAATCAGTGTTTAAGCTGAGGCAGGACATGAAAAACACACTCTCTGTGCCAGTGCAACCAAGAGTTTACGGAGTGCTTCCAAGTGGCTCACTCCTTTCAGTTTAAGGAAAGACCTTTTTGAAAAGCAGCAGTGCATCCTACTTGAAAAAGAAAGAACCTTGATCCTTGCCTGTTTCCAGGCCTTCTTTCTGTCCAAAACTCCTGGATCTTGTTTTGTTACCAGGCTTGGTTTCTATGCCTTCTTAACCACTAGCAACCCATCCTTCTATACCAGTATTCTGTAACTTTCTTAAGAGGAAAAGAGAAACAGGTAAAAAAACCAAAACCAAAACAAAATAGCCCCTTCACACCCCAGAAGTTAGTTATTTTCAGTGATTTGTAAGGGCTCCTTTGGAATTTCGCTTCCTTCTTAAAGCAGGCCAAGCAAACAAAAAATACACAAAGTGGCTGGGGAAGAGGAAGGAATGGCAGCTTTCTACCCACTTTCCTCTGCAGCTGTCTTCACAGCTACATGCCATTTGACCAAACAGACAAGAACAACAGTGCCTCAGACCATATCTTGCAGCCCTTACCCTTCTGACATAATGGGCAAACGGTATCTATCACTCAAGTGAGACACATCCCTGCAGTTTAGTGAAGCTTGTAAGTGATCAGTGCTGTCCTCTAGCTAGCCAAAGCTGGGCTTACTGCTCTTCTACTTGAGAAAAGAAGAAAGATTCAAGTGTCAGTACCTTTTTCTTGCTTGTATTGCCAACATTAGCAAGTGCAATAAACCTGCTCACATGCTGTGGGGCCTCCTGTAGCACTGTGTGATTTCTGTAGGGAAGCAAAACATGACTGTACTGGCACATACAATATAGAAAAAGACAGTCAGAAAACCACATGTACCCCATGAAGCTACTGAGACAGCATGTCAACCACATACTGTCTTTGGCCAAGAACAATGAGGCTTGACGACAGACAGACTCATGAGATCTAACAGCAAACAGCTGCACAGACCAAAATGGTATCTCATTGCAGTCCAAATACAGAGAGGAGAGGACAATTCACTAGTCTGAAAACACCTACACCTTTAAAGTGTTTCCTGTGGAAAGGATGATAATCTTACCCAACATTAACATGACAGCCTTAGTTTTGTTTGTTCTGACACCTACCTTACGTCACTAGTCACATTTTATATACAAAGTTATGACTGAAGATACCAGTCTCTTCATCACGCAAGAGCTTTTCCACAATACATTTTCAGAGATACTCCCCTGAATTAGGCTGAACGCTGTTTAAATGCGACTAAAGGCTATTAACTTGGTATCAGATTCACAGCAATGTACTCAGACAAGCATTGTTAGCAATGGCACAGTTTTTGAGGCAGCAGGAATTATGGTAATAAGACGCATTTGAGAAACAATCTTGACCCTGTTTTGGGGCTGCATGACTTCATAAAATTATCTTAAAGTTGTCCTCTTGTGTTCTTTAAAAATTGCACTCTTATTAGAAAACAAATGAGATTTCACATGGTCTTACAAACCTGTAAGGAAGCCTTTCATAATAGGCCTTCTCCAGGGCCGCAAAGTGGTACCTTGGTTTGAGACTTGCAGCTAGATCAGATACTAACTTGGAGCCACATTTCTTGGTATCTATTTCTCCCTACAAAATACAAACCAAGTTGTATTTAAAAAAACCTGTCAGATTGCAATGAAAAGAAAGAGTTTTACACAGAACTGCATGCTGGAAACATATAGTGGTCGCCATCCCCTGAAGAGTAAAAAATAGTCAAAAGGGCTTGATCTCTTATCAAGAATCAGAGCCTACTCATTTATTCCATTCTGCGTACTCAGGGTTTGCGTGCACTCGTTTCATCAATCCAAGTTTGTCATATTTTCCTTCTCTTGGCCTTATGAAGCCAGGGCAGCACACAGGAAGTCTGGCAAACACCAACAGATGTCAAAATCATTAGGACAAGTTTTGACCACTTGCCCAGAGTGCCAAAGCTTTAGTGCATGAGTCAAGAGAATAGGAAAATTCTGAGGTTTCCTTCACTGAGAAGTCAGAGCAAAACAAAACACAACCAAAGAGCAGATTTCAAACAATTTCCTTGGGTGGAAGGCTCTTGTGCTGTCTTTTCCTCATTAGCCTTACCATAAGAAGTGAAGTAGGGAAGAAAAAGAGCAGGGGAAGAGAGAAGTTCAGAAATAGCCTTTGTCCGTTACCTTGCTCTCATTGGTAAAAGCACGGGCAACGAGACTCTGACCTGGCAGGCATCTGTCACAGCCCTTCATTGCGGCAGCAGGACAGGCACTAACCCACCCTGAAGAAAGCGGTTTTCCTTTCTGTATTCCCCCCTGCTGCCCTTGCGGCAGCCATGGCAGGGGGGAGCCCAGCAGTGTCTGCACTGAGGGCTGGCTGCTTCCAGCCCCACTGAAAACAGCCAGAGCTACCATGCATCTCAGGAACAGGAAACCCACAGAGTTCTCTGGGGCGGGGTGGGGATGGAGAAGGGGGGAGCAATTCTCATCCACGCCATTTAACTCCTCACACCGCTTTTGCTGAAAGAGAAACTTCAGCTGACAAACAGCAAGAGCCCTAATTGTTCATTCCTCGAGCTTCCTGTGTTATTTGAGTGACGGGATTACAGAGTCTCAGCGCACAAGAGAATCTCCAAGACTTACTACTGAAATCCTCACGTGATAAAAGTACACGTGCCAACAAGATGCATATTTGAATATAATTACTATTAATGTGCTCCTCTGTTAATCCAAGTGAGTACGTTCTCAGAAAGTTCATGCCAAGGTACGCCAAGCGTGGAATGGTAACACTGAACTACAGAGAATCCCCACGGGAATTCTGAGACCTGAGTTTTCTTTTTAAGTCTGAACATCCCTACAACTTGTTTCTCTCCAGCTCCCTAGGCTAGTGAGGTTGGGGTTTTTTGAGAGGGAGAGGAGGGAGAGTTCTTTATGCTTTTAGACTGAGGATCGTATCTCTTTTTAGATGTCAGAAGATACTGAGAGGAAGCAAAAAGTGTACTTTTGCCATGGTATGTNATCATGCCAAGGTACGCCAAGCATGGAATGGTAAC
This sequence comes from Steatornis caripensis, assembly GCA_013398225.1. NCBI lineage: Eukaryota > Metazoa > Chordata > Aves > Caprimulgiformes > Steatornithidae > Steatornis > Steatornis caripensis. Next base: position 530,116 of record VZSC01010396.1, read on the forward strand.
ACTGAACTACTACAGAGAATCCCCACGGGAATTTTGAGACCTGAGTTTTCTTTTTAAGTCTGAACATCCCTACAACTTGTTTCTCTCCAGCTCCCTAGGCTAGTGAGGTTGGGGTTTTTTGAGAGGGAGAGGAGGGAGAGTTCTTTATGCTTTTAGACTGAGGATCGTATCTCTTTTTAGATGTCAGAAGATACTGAGAGGAAGCAAAAAGTGTACTTTTGCCATGGTATGTGGCCTTGCTCTCCAGGAAGGTTTCAGATCACCTGAACTTACAAGTTCCTTCTGCTGAGGAACATTAATGACAGAAAATTGGACACAAATGAAACAACATCCTCAAAATCCACAGGAAGAATCAGACCATTTAGCACAGTTGACTGATACTTAAGAAAGTAAACACCGAAACACTTAAAACGTTTTGAAGGGGGGAAAAAGAATGACTTAATGTCAAGGGGTAATGAAGACGCTTAGAGCACAGCATTCCACAGCAACTGCAACGAACTCAATTCAGAGCAACATCTGTGATCACATCAAAGCTGTTGACTCTGATTTTTCTGGCAGGGACAGATAAAACACCCTGAAGTTTCATAAATTGCCCTCCCCATTGGTCCTTCTTCTCTGAAGAACCAAAACATCCACTCTGTATTTTTTTTCTAACTCTTTTTCAAGTACTTGGAGATGGCCCAATAGTGCAAATCGCCAGAGCAAGCAGAAGAGCAATCTTTTGTCAAATCCATCTGGAAACCCATTCCACTAGAAAACAGAACACTTACCGCACTGTTGGCAAAAGTCCCCACATCTCTGGGCCAGGGGGACGTCAGCAATATATCCACACCTTTGAAGTTTGGGGTTGACAACAAAGATGTTTTTAATTCTGCCACATCCTTTGCACTGAAACTGTAGGCAGGAGCTGGCTCATCCTGGGATTCAGTACCACTCAGGTATGCGATCTGCAGTCCAGAAGTACCACTGTAAAGACCTCGACGGCCTGCATTAATACACAGGCACGCACTTGAGATGTAGACATTGCAAGTGATCTCTTAATTGCATCACAGAGGACCAAATTCAGCAGTCCTGCCTTACTTCTACTGAAACTATCCTTACAGACAGCCCATTTTCTGTGCCCATAAATTGCAGTAAAGACATGTTTTAGTGCAATGGCTCAAACCCTGCCTACAGTGAAGCAGCTGTAGTACAACGTCCAGTCTTCTCACTGCTATCTTGCTTCCCGAAAGTCAATCCATATCAAAAGCTCAGTATGAAAGCCGAGTGAAAAAAAAAGCCAATTCCAAGCGCCTTTACTTGTTCCTTTTTTTGTCAGGTGGCATTCCAGAAAGAAACTAGTTCTCCTTTTAGCTTCGCTACAGCTTCATTACCTTTAAAGTTGACACTTCTTACCTCTGCTACTCCAGTACAGCCTCAGAGCATAGCAAAATCATACTTCCAGTAGGAAACCTTCCCCNNNTTCTCCTTTTAGCTTCGCTACAGCTTCATTACCTTTAAAGTTGACACTTCTTACCTCTGCTACTCCAGTACAGCCTCAGAGCATAGCAAAATCATACTTCCAGTAGGAAACCTTCCCCATACGAAGATGGGCATGCTATGGGAATAAGATATTCTCAACGAACTGGCTCTTTCAACCACTATTCCTTTTGGTTACCAAGTTCAGTGTTAGAAAACACTGAGGAAAGGCTGAGAGAGCTGGGTCTGTTCAG
>VZSC01010397.1:0-13602 GCA_013398225.1 Steatornis caripensis
TGGAAGCATTCAGGGTTGGATGGGACTTCGAGCAACCTGGTCTATTGGAAGGCATCCCTGCCGATGGCAGGGGGACTGTAACTAGAAGATCTTTAAGGTCCCTTCCAATCCAAACCATTTTATGATTCTGTGATACAGAAAACAGAAACTGGCCATTTTCCAGTTATTCTGGTCCTTTCCTTCCCTGTCTACAGTGTAAATTCTTTAGCCCAGGTATGTGAAGATGGATAAACTATAATAATCAAAACATTTAAAGAATTTAATGCCACAGATATGACAGTGGCACGACAGCAACTGCTATAGAAGAAAAGCACTTCAAGAAATGCTACAAGAAACACCCAGAACTTCGTATTACTAACATATCTCCTATGAAAAAGTAAGTGGAGAGACTGAAAGGAAATGCCCAAGGGAAAAAGCAGGCAATACTAAGATTACATAGAAAAAAAGTTTCTGCAAGAGGACAAAAGGATCAGTCAACAGTTAAACAGAAATACTAAACAAAGGAGATATTACTGACCAGACTTACAAATTACTGTCAATATTCAGGTTTGAGAAATTTTGCCAGAGGAACACAGGAACAAACAAAACAGAAAGTGAATCAGAATTTACGGAGCCATGACATAGACTGGAGGAAGTCAAAGTCACAAGCAATCACTTCCACTGCAGACAGAAGACCTTTATAGAGACCACACTGCTATTAGCTGTCCACACTACCAGAAACAAAAGCTAGAAAGAGGGATCCAAAACAGCCGAGAGTTTTCTGAATGCTAAAAGGCAAACATGAAAACAACACAAAACAGAAACATGAAAAAGAACCACAAGAAACCTTTCCCCTGTCCTTCACTAAGAATATGCTATTCCTGACTCAAGCATCGGGGTATTACCCCTTGTCCATCCTATCGTCAACACATATCACGTACTTACTACGTGCTTTGCTTCTTGGTTAAAAAAAAAAAAAGAAAAAATAAAAAGAAGCTCAACAAGAGGTCGTTCTGAAAAAAGGTACATCAAGCAAAGAATGAAAAAAAGCTGAATATAAGCTTGGCTCTGTCTTCATAAAAAAAGGGAGACAGCAAAAAGTATTCATCTGGGAATTCTGAAAATATCTCCCCCAAAAGTACTGTAAGATTAGAAAATCTGAATTTCCTTCCGGCTATCATCAAGAACATTTTTCTCTTCTAGTACATCCTCTGCTGATTTGAGGCTAACTGCATACTACTGTTTCTCCATTTTGACACAACAGCAAAAGCCACTTTTTGCACCAACCACCTGTGCACAGTTATCCACACATTTAAGACCAATAAAAGTGTCAACTTTCAATAGGACCAACAAGTTTAATTAAACTTCCTTTTCCTGCAACTGGAGCAGCACAATTATCCACAGACTGGTGACTGCAGACATTCAAAGTGTAAAACACCTAGGCTTATATATTTCAATAGGACAATTCTACTTCCTTCTGAAGAGAGACATTCTTGGCTTTAAGCAGTTCCACATGTCTGACCACAGATTTAGGTTTGCTCTGGTTCTGCTTTACATCTGATACCTGTTGCTGTTGTTATTTTCAGTCTTTATGCTGAAATACACTATGTACATCAACACTGGGTTTAGAACTGGTTGACTTCTTGAGTTTCTGAGCTTGGCAATCCACAGATTCATAAGTTATCTGCATGTATGCCATTTTAATATTATATACTACTCGCTGTTTGCATCTTATAGCCTGAAAACAACAGTACACGTTGGCATAATTTTCTAGAACAACAGTCAAAACACAGGCCTAATGGTGTTTATTGGAGCACTCATTCAGAAAAAGGAGACACATATGCCATCCTCATGTAACTTCAGATCACTAAAGAATGAAGTGGGGAAACACTCTTGTGCATTACAGATTAAAAAAAAATAAGTTGCAAAAAAGGAAGTTACCTCCACATAAGCACACAAGGTCTGTGGTAAAACAGACAAGTGAACTTAGATCTCATTAATTCTCATCCCAAATCTGAACATTCGGTATCAGAGACCACTAAAAATCCCCTTTCAACTTTATTATTCTATAGTTGCAGATAATTCCTCAAAAGTTACATCATCTAGCATACCCTTCCCACTTATATGCGTAAGTATATATTTTTAAATAAAGCTACTTTGTAGACTGCTACTAGTTTACATGCATGCCATCGCTTTGCCAGTACAAAAGGTGTTATTATCTGTTTTTTTCTTTACATCGTAGATTCCCAGATGTACAGTAATATAGATATATGCTCGCTGTGGGAAGGTGACACAGCACTTAAGTTAGTAAGGTATGAGCAAGTTTCTATTTAATACAAACGGATACAATGTGTGCTCAAGACTTTGGAGTATTTCAAACTACTCACCAATTTCTGCATTAAAAAGCCAAATCACTACAAATCATAACACAGACTTTTGGGAATAGTAAGTATTTTTCTACCAAGGCCAGCTGAAAGTCTAAACTACAACAAAACTGGCAACTCTTATGGGAAAGGGGCTTATAATCTCTGTATGTTTATGTGAGATAACTTTAAATTTTTTAAGTTAAAGTTGGATGGACAAACTATTTTGAATACATAACAGCAGGTATGACCGATATGGTTGCATATAGGAATCCCAGTTAAAACGAAAAAAATGCAGCTTTTACTACCAAATGAGAAGTGTGTGACTTGCCCAGCCACACAAAGTTCGACTCCTGCTACACAAGTCACTGATGAGGCCACAGATTTGAAGTTGTTTTCCCTCGAACAGTAAGCTTCATGTGTTCTTGCATGCATTAGCTATAGTTATCATATCATAACGTATTATTCTTACGGAATAAGAACATTTAGAAAAACAAAAGTGTCTCTTCAAAGTACTCTGAAAAAAGTGTATTAGCCTCTAGAGTCATAGTGCATTTGCATTTCAGAAGATAACAGGGACTTCTTTAAAGGCTCTTCAATATTAGTTTTCTCTCAAATAAACAAGAGGCATGGGATAACTGGGGGAGTCATGTTCTAGGTGAACATTTGTAATGTGGTTTTGAATGTGTGCAAGCAGAGAGAAAAGAGAAGGTGCAAACAGGATAACACATTTACTATTTGAACATTTCCTGATAATTTAAAAGTTCCATTAATGAAATAAATATCCTGTGTACATTTATGTATGACCTCTCTGAAGTAAACAGTGCTGGCCTTTTTATTTTTTACTTGATTTTTATCACATAATTTCTAGTTCTCTGTTTCTATGTATAAAAAAAAACACCAAAACCAATAAGTATTCAGTTGCTGTAAAAAATATTCTAATAATCTTGTCAAATATTATTTCTTTTTCTTTTTCTTCAGTTACACAGTGCTTAGAATGACATGCCCTCAAAATACCTGTATACAATAACACAAAATAACAATTAAGAATACCACATATTTACAAATATTTCTTCTTTCTTGCTTTTGCATTTGATAGCAAGTTTGACTGTGTTGATGACAGGGTATCTCAAACTCTAGAAAAGCGTGTTTTCACCTACATAAAACCCCCAAAATACAACAGACAAATCTCTGCAGAAGGAAAAAAGATAGGCAAGACTGAACATATGTAAGAAATGTTACTCTAAATCCAGCTCTAAATTTCCTGCAAACATAAGAAGAGACACCAAAAATCTCTAAATTCTTAAATGAATTGCGAGAACAAAACAAACAAAACCCATGAGAGAAAAGTGTAATTGCTTATTACTTGAATCTGGAGCCATTTCTTACATTCCTTAACTGACCTCTCTTGGTGGTATCTTCACTACTTTTGAAAGATTGGTTATAACAAGCTAAAAAGGGAGTACTTCCTTAAAAAATGACCTGATACTCACACTAAATTTCTACTATTTCTAGTAGATAAATAGTAACTACTATTTAATTCTTTTAAATCTCTTTATTGTATAAATAAAGTATCCATTGTGTAAATCTGTCAAACCCAAAAAGAATAATCTCCCCATTTTGCATCCCCTTCCATTATTAAGCATACTAATTGCCACTAGTCCTAGAATATAACTTCTTGGTACACCACACTTAGCTTGCCACCATTAAAAGCCTCATATATCATTCTCTCCACGTCTAACAATTAGTGATAAAGCTCTCCTGTTTTCACCAGAATTACTGAGTTGAAGAAATCTTTTCTCATGGAGTTGTGCATTCGTGGCTTTGCATCCAGTCTGGCAAAGAATTGTACAATGCTCAAAAAAGTTTATTTTTCTCTACAAATAAACTAAGGAATATTCATCCTGTTTTATCATGCTTATCTAAAACATTCAGAAATTCACTTCAACTACCAATTCAAGATCAAAATAAGGTTATACTATTAATTTTGTTGATAGTCTAGATTGTTGATAGATTTCTAATGATGCAACTTCAGTTGTTGTTCAGTCCTCTACTGAACAGGATTATTTTCTTCACAGATGAAACAGTTCTGTTGGCAGCTCAGACGTTATGGCTCAGTTCCACAGAGATATTTATGTATCTAATTTCCACTGAAATCAGAGTAGATAAGGACTTTCAACCTGTCAACTTTTCAAATCAAAAGTTATTAAAACCCAGACTCTCAAAAATAGCCTTGTTTAATAGTGTGCTAAAGCGAGTAATTGTGGGTAAATGTAGATTTGGGAAGGAGGGAAGATGAAGTTTGAGAGACTCCAAAGAACATCAGCAACAAGTGAAGACATATATACTGGAAACAATGCTGAATTCTTTATCAAGCCAGGAATAAAACCCAACGTTGGGTCATTGTCACCAAAGGAGACAGAGTTTGGAATTAAATCCATACATTTCCCTTCTCCTATGGTTGACAGGGTAAGCACCATAGTTAAATTGTAAATATTGCCATATGTAAAAAGCATCAAGTCTTTCAGGTTTTCACTGGCAAGAACAGTATTTATTTAGTATTATTTATGCAGTAACAAGCATCGTAAGAACAAGATGTTTTAAAGAAAAATCCTGACAAAATAAAGTTTTATGCAGTTCCCCTGGTGTGCAGATTTTTGTTACCAAACACAAAACCCACCAGCTTGCTGCACATCTCTCCTCCTCGGTGGAGGCACCTAATTGTTGCCTGTGTAATTTTCCCTTCGCCATGCTACTGAAATTGCCTCTTGCTATACTGGCAGGAAAGCCAGTAGACCAGCTTTGCTACCCAGAGCAATTCATGGGTACACTGAAGTAATGAATGGCACTCTAAAAATCTATATTTACAGTAGAAAATTGGAGGATGAACAAGAAATGGGAAAACAATCTTCCTTTACTATAAATTTCAGATTATCTCACATCACACTGTAGAGGGCTCTCTAATGGTCAGAGAAATGCTGCTAGCTGGTGCTTCCTCCAGAAATGTACAATTAACACGTTAGGCTTAGACAGACTGGCAGAAGCATTTAACACCATGCAAGTACCAAAATGTAACCGTATCCAGGCAACAAAAGGAGTGCTAGGAGAAAGGATATGCATTGGCAACAGAACAGAAAGAAGTGATACCGAACACACAACAGCTGATGGCACAGGGCTGGTGTTAAACTAGAACCCATGCAAAAGCTTTCAGTGTAACTGATAAAATTATGACACGCCAAAGTGAACCTCGAAAGGCGATGCCATCTTGAACCAAGCTCATCTACAGCAGAGGCAGACTGGCAAAGTCTGTTATTTCAACATACAGGCACTATCCGCCCTCTAAGCTCTTATCCCTATGCTCCACCTCAGGCTCCGACTTTGTGCACTTGAAAATCCCAACCATTCTGATCTGTTGTGGTCAATAATCTCTTTTTTCCCTTGGACACCCCCTACCAGAGCCCAGGGCATTGTACTCAGTAGGCCTGTAGCTTCCTCCTCGCTGCCAGATACCCACTGGATCTTTTGCACTGGTCTTCCCTCAGGATCTTTTCTATTCCAGCACTGTGACAAACTGACAGATCAAAAGCAACTAACACCTTATATGAAAGCCTTCTGTTCTTACTGTGTTGGTCATCTTAAACAGTTAAGGTTCACCTTCAGGGAACAAGATCAAGTACACCTGGAAACATCTCTCCGTCTTTCCATAATGCCTTCCACTGACCAAAGGCTGCCTGTAAGGGCCATATTGCTTTTACAATTTCGCTACATTAAGTGCTGTCCAATATAATAAAACCTACCTGGCAGAAGCAGCTCCCCACTTTGCTGCTTGTTTTCTTACAGAAGAGCCAGCATTCTTGTTTTGCCAGCACTAGTATTCATAACACACCATTCACATTTTACTGGAGGGCATCAGTCTGGCTCTGCAATGCCCTGTTCTCACTGGGTGACAGATGAAGGTCATTTATGAACTTCAGACCTGGTGTCTGTAGCTGCACAACTCTATCTTGAGGCCTTTGACCGTTCCAACTCAACTGCCTCCTAGCATGGAGCAGGAGGTGCTGGGAGGTTGCCTTGCCTGCTGTCCCGAGCACACAGTTCATTCTCAGTTGACCAAATAGCTCGTATCATCCTTTCCTGTGAGTTTTTCAGAAGGGCAGACATCTACTGCCAACAACGTATTTGAAAATCACCAATCAAGCCTTTTCAAGAGTATGGCTTAATCACTGTGAGCAGCCAAGGTATTAAGTCCTAACAGGTTAGCCTGTCGTGTTAGTTGAGCTGACCATCCTTTAATGCAAGACTTAACCTCGTCTCCTACAAAGTCTCCAGAAACAGCAATCCTCTGAACTAGCCCAACATTTTAAGCATACTTTCACTTACTGCTGTCTCACCAGCACTGTTATTTAAGGTGCTGTGACACAGATTTTATTCAAACTAAATTTAAATTTAAATTAAATATTCATTGTAAATTCTGATACAAACCAAAGAGGGACAGAACACAGTCAAAATTGCATAAATTTTTCTGTACCATGTCAACATTTCAGACTGACTTGAGTGTGATAGTTCCTACTTCAACTTGTTAAAAATTATGAGGGGGAAATGCAATGGTTTGCAGAACTAGTCATTGATCTAATTACTTGCAGGCCTAAAATTCAGCTTAAAGTAGCATTTTATCAATATTATCATGTAACTGACGTTTGGTAGCCTGCAAGACGGAAAACATTAAGTTCAATCCAATATGTAACCAAAAAAACCCCTGGCATTACACTTTTATTTGCAAAAAAGATTCACAAGTTCTGCTTACCCCATGCTACTCTGAGATAGGAGCTATGTGGAAGATTAACCTTCCATTCAGGTTATGATGGACCTAGATCACACTTCTTTTAAAGCATCTTGTTCTAACCACTACCAGAGATGGCAAAATAAGCCTGAACCACGTGGAAAAATAAACTACCCCTTACCTTATCTTTCGTGACTACAGCCTGGTTCAGATCAGGGAAAAAAAAAAAGCCAACAACTATGGTTTAAACACTAAGAAATTTGGACAAAGCTGTTAATCGTATCCCTGTATGTTCTGTAAACATGCATAGAGACAGCTGAAAAAAAAGGTTTGACAAACTGTTATCCTCATCATCTGTTAAGTCACGTACTGATCGTTAATTCTTTTCTTCAGTTTGTTTTCAAGAAAAGTAATTATGACTGAGTATTTCCTTCTTCAGCTATTTAGCCATTATTCCTCTTTTAAGATAGCGCACTTCCAAATAAAAAGAGTACATGATGAAGCATTTAGACATTATTCTTAAAAAAAAAAACAAAAGAAAGCATTCAATTATCAGTCAAATCTACAAATCACTTTAAAGTAGAACACGAGGAAACCTGTATCATCTACTTTACAGGCTTGGAGATCACCAGACCTGTGGCAGAAAATTAAAATCAAATGGATGAAGCAGTTGTTGGCTGTAGCCCATCACAAGGGTAATTATGCATCGTACAGATTTTGTGCTTTCTTTTTCTTGAGCAGCTACAAAACAAATCTCTCCTTAAGCATCAAGCAGACTCAAATACAATTTTCAAAAGGCTAAGTTCAAAATACTTGGAAAAGGTACTTTCCTTTGACGACTCAAGTAACTTTGAGACTCTAAAAAGAAATACTGGAACAGATTCTAAGTCAGCTTTCACCCCAACATGCACAGGGACTGTGCACTCAAATTACAATTTGTTTCACCACAAAAATAATCCATTTGGTTTCATGCAGTCCTGTAGAATCATGCTATATAATACACATTCTTAGACATTCAGAGCACAATACGTTTCTGAAAAATTAGGCCAAAAGAAAAGTTGGTGTCCATTTCTTTTAATGCAGCAATATGTGGTTAGGGACAGCCATTCAATCTCAGCCATCCAAACTCAATCCACATCACAGATTCATCAGAACCCTTAGGAGTACACCTTTTAAAACTCCTCTGAATCATCACATCTGCACAGTTGGTTTTACTGCCATACATGCAGCTAAGTTTTCTTCCCATTCTCCAATACTAGCATATAAACTAACACACTGATGGCATGACAATGGAGACCTGAAATCCTCCTGGAGTGCGCACACAGAGATTCTTCTGCAGGTCCATTTTTCCAGGAGTTTGCACCGTCCTAACTTGGACGGACGCAGTCCTCCTTCCAGCCACACAATCCCACATCCAGAAAGGCAATTCTTTTTCTTACTGTACTTAGCTCGAACTATAAATGAAATTACAGCTTAAGTCCTGACTGCATGGTTGAAGCAGAATCGCTTCTTTGAAGCACCTGTGAAACAAGAATTTCAAGTATTAACATTTTGCTCCCAACACAACTGCTCTTCAAAAATATATTTGAGACTTAAAAGGTACAGTTCATCACATAAATTACTCTATAGCTTCTGCAAAGCCGTTTCAAAACAGTGCTTGATATGCATCATAAACAGTATGTCAGAACTGATGTTCTTCCTAGTACCGAGAGTGAAATCTTCATTATGATGAGCAAACCCTCTCTGCAAGGCAATCTCCCTAGAGCCTGAACCAAAAAAAAAAGATTACACAAAATCTGTGTTGCGGCTGCACACACCATGTATGTAGTGTATAATTAATAAAAGCTTTCAGTTATAAGAGACAAAATTAGGCACCTCTTCATGATTACAAGCAGCAATTATAACTGACTTCAAAGGAAATAGCATCACAGTAGAATTTCCAAAACATCTTTTTCAAACTGTTCCAGCAAGGTAAGAGGTTGAGATTCACAGGAGAAACTGGACACAAATTTTGTTAGTATTTGCCAAAATTTATGGTTCTTGAATTTCCGCAGAAATAAAATAACTGATATTTTTACTCAAGAAGTAGATTTTAGACCATTTTCAGCACTAGAAGCACTCAGACATTTCGCCCCTTAATATTCGGTTAACTACTAGATAACATCAAGTCATGATATTGAAATGCCTTTCCTGTGTGAAGCTGTGGCCTCAATTTCAACCTCTGAAAACAGACAAACTTGACATACTGGTAGAGTTTCACATTTATGCAGATTTGATGATGTCTTGTCTCCTTATTGATTTAAATTTACAGAACATACTGGTTAACCAGTTGAACAGCAATCAAATCCAATGAAAACAGAGTTTACTATTTCCTTCTGCCTGAAGGAAAACACAGGAAAACACTGGGATAGAAAAAGAGAGTATACCATGAAATATGGCCAGTATTTTAAGGGTAGTAGCTTGATACCAAATTTTAAGGACTTTCTTGTGGGCTACACAGCAGCAGCTTGTGGTTCCAAGTAGTCATAAATACGCAAGACCAGAAAATGGCACGTTTCCAGTCGCAGTCCTCCTCTAGCACAAGTGCAGTGGTTCCTCCAAGGCAAAGATAACAACCCAGTGGGAATCATTCAAGAGACTGGCTGTAGTTGATTGTATCAGCTGAGGTGCCCTTGTATTTTAAACAAGGCAAGTATCGTTGCATTTCCATTACTTCTCCGTACCCACAGAAATTGTTCTAGTCCATTTAAAGGTTTAAATTCATACTGTAGTTTTGCTTGGTTTGCGTTTTTGGCGTTGGTTTTTTTTTTGTTTCGTTGGTTAGGGTTTTTGAGGGAGGGGTTATGGGGATGGGGGGCCAGGTGGGGATGGGAGGGAGCTACCTGGCAGAAGCAGCTCCCCACTTTGCTGCTTGTTTTCTTACAGAAGAGCCAGCATTCTTGTTTTGCCAGCACTAGTATTCATAACACACCATTCACATTTTACTGGAGGGCATCAGTCTGGCTCTGCAATGCCCTGTTCTCACTGGGTGACAGATGAAGGTCATTTATGAACNTTTTCTTGAGCAGGTAAACAACAAATGCCTCCTTAAGCATCAAGCAGAGCTCAAATGCAATTTTCAAAAGTCTAAGTTCAAAACACCTGAGAAAGGTACTTTCCTTTGACCACTCAAGTAACTTTTGAGAATCTAAGCAGAAATACTGGAACAGATTCTAAGGCAGCTTCCATCACAACATTCACAGGGACTGTGTGCTCAAATTACAATTTGTTTCATCACAAAAACAATCCATTTGTTTTCATGCATCAAATCTGACTTTCACCACTGAGAAAGTCACTCTGTGTTTACAATCTTCCTTCTCAGAAGCTTTACAAACAATTAGGATATCCCATCTCGTGATAAAAGTTCAAGTGGGAAAGCTGTTTTGTAAAGGCTCAGACAGATAGCTGGATGCCAGCCCTATCACATTCAAATCAAGTCATCCAAAATACACAGCTCAAACATGAGCAGAAATTGTAATAACAGTTTTTGCATTATGCTAAAACATAAAGAGGAAAAAAAAAAAGAGATCTATGGAGTATACAAATCGCCTTCCTAAAAAGGTTATTAGAAAGAATGCAAGTGAATGTTGTGGCGATTGTCTAAACTAGCTCCAGGCTACTGTCTGAACTGCGAGGGAGAACTCTTTGGTTTCACAATTTCATCTGGATTTGTCTTGCTTAGCATATCCCATTTATGTGTATTTCTGATTCAGTAGAAACACTACCAGAACTATTACACAAGTCGATAATAATTGATATGAAATTAGTGCAGTTATTCTGATTTCTAATTGACAAAACAGCTGAAGTACTGTTAATGCATAGCCTTCTGCTGGCATTCAGACTGATACTGTCACAGTGCCAAGATTAGTACTACATTTCTACACAAACCTAAAAATAGTCGCCATGCTTCAGTGAAAATCTGACTTTTATTTTAAACTTTCCACATCTGCTAGCCACATATTATCCCTAATTTTAACCAAGATGAGTAAATATTCCAGTCTATTGTCAAAATAAGAAAGCAATAAGCTAATGGGCCTTCAGATTTGTAGGAACACTGATATCCCCTGTACTAAAAAGTCTGGTGTTAATTGGTGAAAATTAATTCCTTCCTCACTTTTCTTGAATTTTAAACCACGCAGCTATTAAGAATTAAGAGGGGAAGAACAACCTAAAGGAACTAACCCTTTAACAGACAGCAATTCAAGTATAAGCATTCATTGAATAAAATATCTGAAAAATATGAAAAGAATTTAAAATCTACACTATTTCATCCTTTTCTTAGCAGCTGTCAAACGCAACTAAGGAGATGCCCAATATAAGAATTTGCACAGCAGTAAAGCTTATCTGGTATAATTTCTGAGATTTTACCTGTGCAGTTACAGTAACAATTCAGTGCTTCTTTGCAGATTATATGTCTGCTGAATTTAGACTGCTAACGATATCTAATCAGGAATGTCAAAACGGACCATGAAGTAAAACTCCACACCTGGAGTGTGGTAAATGGAAAACATTTACCTATATTGTGAAACAGTTTATAAAACATTTTGTTCATTGGTTTTCAGTCTGTAATTTTTCCTAAGTTTAGGACATAAGGTAAATCCATTTTATTCAATTCACTTTAAAGATACTTCATATCAGAGAAGATACAGTAAGATGTGTGATAGAATACTAATGTGAAGTAGGACATGTCATTAAGTCACATCATAATCGCTTCACCCACACTACACCATTCACAGCCTAATTCACCGGTTTACTCCTCCTTGTAGCAACAGATACATCCTAAAACCTCTGCAAACCAAGTCCAACATGATTCTACAGAGAAGTGTACTGCAATCCCACACAGTCTACCCATATTTTTATTCCACTTCACGTTTTAGTTTTCAAGGTTGTTTTGCTTAGGTTCATAACATACAGGCTAGAATCGGGAAGGAACAGAAGGCAAAGTGCAGGAGAAGAAAGAGGAGGAGCACGAGCAAGCCTCCATGCAAAGGAAAAGAAACAAGAGTTACAACACCACAGAGATATGGGCCTTCCCTTTGTAAGGCTGAGCACTCCCTCTCCCTCCCCAGAACTTGCTACAGGAAGCCTACTATCATTACACGCACGTAAATATCCACATGAAGTGATTTTCTGCCTTAAAACACTGGGCATTTCCCCACGTGTGAAAGGCTAGCGACTGTGCCTTCTTCCTGTATAAAACTATCACTGTGAAGCAATAAGGTATCAGACAAATAAGCTGTAACTGAAAACAGGGATCATACCAATATTCTTTCCAAATATGCTGTGCCCCTCCCTACTCACTCCCCCTTACATGCCTTGTCATCTTCCTTTCACAAATATAATGATGCACCTCTCCCCTGCCGCTCGCTGCGCGCACGTACTGTATCACATCCCCACATACTCCCTGCAGAGCAAACCTCAACCACTCTTCCTCCTTTGCTGCACCCTCCACGACACACTATCTCTACATACAGATGCAATAAACCTCGTGCCCACCATACATACCACAAATCTATTATATTTATAAATGCATCTGTGCATACACATAAACTATCACAGCTATACATACTTACAGATATAAGCAACCGTCACTCTAAAAACACAAAATACCATACCATGCACCTGCTATATACACACAAAAGTACAGATAATCCTTGCCACACCCATAGCATACGTGCCTATAAAAATACCTACACATTAGGCCACACCCAACGTTCAGTATATATACACACAGACACAAGCCCATACCAGACAGCAGTATAGAGACACAACTACATACATGCGATGCCACGTCACGTCCCTGCACAGAATGCCACATCTCTGCTACAACACAAACACACGCACGTATCCGAAGCCCAAATCGTAGCAGATACACACACACACGCTGACACAGAGGTGTGATATTACCCTCATGTCCCACCGTAGGTCTGCCGCACACATGCACCCCCCAGGCCACGCCCTGGCTCACCGCACATGCATAAGCACAGAGCACAGCACCCCACCCCAGCACTCCACGCACCCACCCCGTACCAGCCCCCGTCCGCTCTGTGCGCTGACACACTCGTGAGCTCCATCCCTACTTCCCACGGGGGGAACGACACAACCTCTGCCGCGCCCCAGCCGCTTCACGCGCCCATACACGCACGTTATCGCTCCCGTGCTGTACAGGGGGACAACCCACCCCCGCCACGTCCGGTCCACTGTACACACGGGCAGACTCCAACCATGGCTGCTGGGGCGCTGTGCGGGGAGGCAAGGCACCCGCCGCACCTCACCCGCAGACGCGGGCGTACCCTCTCCCCGCCTGTGCTACAGCGAGGGGCAGCGCAGCCCCATCTGCTCCGCACACACAGACGGGCGGGCGGGAAGGCAGGCTGGCACGCTCCCTCTCCCCCACCGCTACAGCAGGGGGTCGGCGCAGCCCGCCGCAGCCCCATCCCC
>VZSC01010397.1:14253-29322 GCA_013398225.1 Steatornis caripensis
GTGATCGGCACCGCCCCTGCGCGGTGGGTCCGAGCCGTCCCGTCCCGCCCCGCCCCGCCCCGCCCACTCAGATGCCCGCCGGTCTCGCCCGGCTCAGGTGGCGGCGCGAAGCCGGGCGGGGCGCGCTGCCAGAGGGGGAACGGGAGGCGGCCTCTGGTAGGGCGGCCTGGCGGTGCTCCTGGCGGGTCCCGAGCCTGGCGGCTCGGTGCCGGTGTGCTGCCGCCCTGGCCCGGCTCTCCCACGCAGCCGCCTTTCTTCCCGGTGGGAAGGCACTGGTGGCCGTCGGCCCTTGGGGTGCCCTCGGCCGTCGGCCTGTGTGCTCGGGGACCGTGAGAGGCCGGTGCAGCTGCCACGCAGCACGGGTCCCAGCTGCGCGCTCTCTTGGGGGGCTGCTGGCTGTTGCAGGTGTAGCTGCTCCCTGGTCCTGCAGTTTGCAGCCTGGCGTATTGGGCAAAATCACCGCCGGCGAGGTTCTTAGTCCAAGATGCAGCCTTGTACGCGAAGGGCTGTGGCCAGGGCACACGGTCGCTCCTGTTGCAGAGAGCCAAGCGCTTGAAAGCCATGCGTGCTGCGGCCGCTCTGCGTAAAACCACTGTCAAAGCCAAATACAATGTTGTTAGTAGCGTGCTTAGAGGCTGCGTGTTCAGCAGTCACCACATACAAAACTGGAGGAGATGGGAAAAATGGGAGAGAAAAAATTATCCCAGCACGTATTGTTTTCTGTTGATTCAGTCCTTTAGATTTCTGAGAAACGTAAGTGGCCGTTATGGAATAACAGAAGTTTGCTATTTGGAACAGGCTGTGTTCATTCCTTTAAGGAATGAAACATTCTGGTTTGGTTAACAGTAAAAAATAGTTTCTTACGAAAGTGTTCTTTCTCAGAACCTGCACGGAAATAGTTGGTACATGCACATACCATTTGTTGGCACATCTCTGAATCTCCAGATTTTGGAGAATGACCCAGTTCATACAGTTGATCTGGTTTGTATAGTAGGGAAGAAAGCCTCAGAAATGTGAAATATGTATAAACAATTTAGACATGTTCAGCTGAATTGCAGAAGGCCCAGACTAGCAGTTTCTAAATTCTATTCGTTCACATTTAAAGAGAAGATTATTATCACATGATCTTTCTTTTTTTTTTAGTTCAATGCAAATCTCTGGACTGTATTATAAAGATAATAACAGGTTTTCCTATCGCTACAGTAAAAAGAAAGAAATTTGGGGAACTAGGATCAGTTTGAGTTGCAACAACCTGAAGAAAAAGAAAAAAACCCCCTGATTTTACAAAAAGAAGGGACATAGCAAAATAGCAATTGTGTTCGATGAAGAGGAGTTCAGGATAATTAGCCCAATTGGGATCTGTTTGTGCAAGGAAGGCAAGACAGGAGGCAACTGTGCACGTAGACTCTCCGTGGCCTAACATCAGCTCTCATTTGATTGAAAACTGTTAGAAGGAGTGGAACATCTATTCTGTAGAATAGATTTGAATCAATATTTTATGTATAAAAAACTATAGGAAAGCAAGCTCCTTGTTTCATCCCCCAAGAAAGAGGGGACACATGTATTTGTCACCTGTATATTTGTTTAGGATGCAAGAGACAGAAATCTTTGGGTCTGGACCAGCTAATGATGTTATGGCACCACACTACTGACTTTCTGGACTCGTTTTGATCTATGTTGTGGTATCACTTGAAAATTCAAGAAAAGCTTACTCAAAAACCCCCTCTAGATTGGTTTGAGTTCTGTCAAATAAGCAGTTAGTTGTGGAAATGAGACTTCAGAAACGTGCGTACAGGAGTGTATACATCCCGGTCTGTCTTCTCCATTTCTTGTCTGTGGAATGTCTCAGTATGCACATCTGAAGTGTTAAGAGAACTTCACTCTACAACCCATGAAGATTTCCCCACGTGTGTTGTTCCCAAATGATACCACGCTGCAGTAACTGAACCTTTTCAGCGCAGGAAGACTCTTGCCATGCAGTAGCTTCCTCTACAGAGGTCCTTTGATTGCTGGACTCCTTTGAGTCTACAAGGGAGTTAGTATTCTTAGCAGGGGGCATGTGCTTATAAATCTACCTGTAAATTTTTCAAGGAATTTGCCTTGCTGGCTGAAGAAGTTTGATTTGAAACAAGCTAATTGTTAGACCTTTCCTTCCTTTTTCCCCATCTCCCTTTATGTAAGCCAAATGAAAGTACGTTCCAGAGAACAGGCACAATAAATTTAGGCTGCTACAATTCCCAGCTGTTTATTATAGCTCTTGCTTCCACAACACAGCAGAGGCTTGTGAAGCTTACTTGGTGGTGCTTCAAGCAAACTCGCACTGAGACTGATAAAGAGTGCACATAGGATCGTGTTAACACAACTCAGCTGCGAAGGACTTTGACTACAATTGTGTAGGAAAATGGTTGTAGGTGGTTAACTTTTTAAACTACTACACTGGATCTGAAGGAGCTCATCTTTTCTTAAGTTAAATGACTGGGACAAGAAGGTCCACATCTGTTAATTGCCATTACTAGTAAAAAATGGTCAAGGGAGTATGTCTTGTTTCTAGCATGCTTTTTTGGTATGCGCCACACACTCACATTAAAGCATAAAGAGGTGAGGTTTTAACGTCTGACAAAGCTTTTCATGTACTGCCGTGTAAGAATTAATAGATCAAGACTTCCCAAACTGTTTTTCTTCCCTGAGCATGGCACAAGCACATGCTAGCTTCGCGCCAGGATTTACACTTCTGCGGTGCTGTTACCTTTTGAAAAGTTGCTTTTATACCCCTAGTAGCACACATACCATAGGTTGGGAATATCCTGCCCTACCCAAATAATTTGAGAGGGTCCAAACCAGCGACCTGACAAAGTGACACAAAGTGCATCCTCAGCCACCTCATTCCTGGATCGTGAGAAGCATGTAACTTGCTGGCAGGCAGGGCGTCCGTTTGGAGGGACCTTGGCAAGCTGCAGAAATGAGCTGATGGGAATCTCAGGACGCTTAGCAAAGGCAAATGCGAAGTCCTGTGTCTGGGATGCAGTAACCCTCCTTAGCAGCACAGGCTGGGGACAGGCTGGCTAGAAGGCAACTCCGTAGCAAAGGACCTGGGGGTCCTGGTGGACACTGAGCTGAACATGAGTCAGAAGCATGCCCAGGCAGCAGCAAAAACTGCATTAGCAAGGGAGTAGCTTGGAGGTTGACAGAAGTGATTATACTGCTCTATTCAACACCTGTGAGACTGCTTCTGAAGTACTGTGAGCGGTTTTGGGTCCTGACCGTCAGAGAGGTGTTGACAAAATGTAGAGTCCAGTGGAGGTACACTATAGAGTTTGAGGGCTGCAGCATATGCCAACCAAGGAGAGACCGGGTGTTTGTTTAGTCTAGAGAAGGAGAAGACCAGGTGGGATCTAATTGCAGTCTTCTACTAGCTAAAAGGGGGGGCTGTAGAGAAGATGAAGCCAGACTCTCCTTGAAGATGTCACATGGAAGACTGAGAGACAACGATCACAAGTTGCAACAAGGGAAATTCCAGTTGGATATAAGGACAAGACTCGTGGCAGTGAGAGTGACTGAGCACTAGAACAGGACTCAGAGAGACAATGGTGTCTCCACTGTTGGAGACAAAAAATTTTCAAGTGGCTGGACAAGAACTAACCCAATTTCACATGGCTGTGCAAGACCGTGAGTAACCTGTTCTCACTTGAAGTCAGCTCTGCTTTGAACAGAAAGTTGGTTTAGTTGACCTCTGAAGTCACTTCCAACTAGTATTATTGTGTCAATTCTAAGGTGTAAAATTGGTTGGCAAAAATATATGGGGAATTTCAAATGAAGCCGCAGGAAGTGCAGAAGGATTGGCCTCCTTCAAGTTCAGAAAGCAGGGGTTATATGCAAGTCTGGAGATGCCTGCACATCAGGTATACACAGACTGTCATGTCTGTGCAGTCAGTCCAGATTTTTCCAAAAGTCACCAACTTCTGTGCATATGCAGGTCCGTGGGTATGTCCCAGGTTATCTGAACTCACGGCAGCCTGGTTGTAGTCCCTGTAGGATGGGACTGTATCTGATCATGCTGCCATACATCAGGAAGTCCCAGACAAATAGGGAAGTCTCCTGAATGTCAACCAGACAGTATTTTCAGTCAGAAAGAAGATATGTGGCAGCTTTGTGTTTAAGACATTCATATAACACTCATTTTTCCTAATTTTGAGAGGTCGAGGTTGGTATTTCCTTTATGTTCCCGTTATTTCAGAAAAAATCAAAGTGCTGCTTTTAAACTTAATTCTATGTTGGTGAATCTTTGCGGCAGAGAATTACTTTATACAAACAAAGAACAAAGATTCAACCAGATTAAGTATTTGAACTTTACTACAGTCACTCAAATAATAATGAGTTGGCAATGTTTGATGATTACTATCTGTCAAGAGACTTTGACAAGCCATGGCACCAGTTGTATAAGTGCATATGTGATTGGTTATCCTCACCTACCAAAGTAGTTCAGTAAGCACAAAACCAGAGAGCTGCTATCGAAGTTCTTCTGTATCCAGCTCTGGAATTTTCTCTAACGTGGCACATTTAAAGTGTGTTTCAGAGTATGCTCTCATTTGCCATGCAGAAGGATCTCTCCTCAGGTGTTTATAATTTAATTTCTGGTATAAGTAAGAAGTGTTGAAATTTCTATCACATTTGCCCTTAGAAGATATTTGTTTGGGAAAACTAGTTTGATAAAAGTTTGGAAAGTTGACTTATGTTTCTGACAACGGCATAGTACATATGTGTAACTGCTGTTGCGTATATCTATCAACAGTACGCAGATACAGACTAACTTTCCATGTGGTACAGACTTGTGGTGGCAGTTTGACCATGTATGGCTTGCCCAGTAGTCTAGTATGTTTGGCTTAGAGCTATGTTCATAAAACATAGCTCTTTTGGTAGCATCCAAAATTAGAGGAATAAAAAGTCACTGTAGTAAGATTTGTATGGTTGCAAATAAAAATAAAACTTAGGTTCACAAGTAGAGTGGTATTTTATTGCACGTCCTAATCTTCTGTCTGCGTCAAAATAAATGTCAATAAAACTTACTGTTTAATACTTCTTTGAATGAGTTCCCATTTCTTGCATTCATGTGAAACATATTAGGATGACAGAAGCAGTGGTGGATTACGATACCCTTTACAAAGTATGATAAAATCCTTTGCTCCTACACTGTGCTGCTGTGCTTTCTGCCTTTTTCTTTTTAATTTACAGACATTTGTAAGCCACTCACTAAAAGACACAAATGCGAACTCTTAAAATAAATTTTGCAAAGATTTTTGCTTGAACTTTGTGTTTTGGGGAAATTTATATTTATTTGTGTAAAAGTACCAGGCAAAAATTTTCGGATGGCTGCGCTCAAATTACTGGTAAAGTTTAGTAGACCTAATTTGAGTTTAGATGAAGTGTTTGGTAGCATCCAACAATTCTACAGTTTGAAAATGATGTTTGGTAAACCTGTTCTATGCTGTACATTGTATCTTGGAATTTTCTAATAATGTTAGTTTGCAACTGTGAAATAAAAGCCTTTTGGTGTAGTTAGTTGCTGGTCAGGTAAACTAAAAATCATTGCATCTGTGTTGTCTAGCAGGTAGAAACCTGAATGGAGTTTTATTGGATAAAAGCAGAAGAAAAGACAAATACTAGAATTTTGAATGGAGAGTGAAAATGGTTGTGGTCAAATGCCTTGGCAGCATGTCTGCTCTCTCTAAACTTGGAATACATGCTGTTGGTTTAACAGAACAGATATTTCATGCCTCTGCCATTTCCATTATCATATATTTCTCACTCATGATTTCTTACATGTAAAAAATGTCCTTGATTCTTTGAAAAAGGAAACATTGTGAAACGCCGGACTTTGAATTAGACTTAAATGCAGAGAGATCCTTCTCATCTGGCTCACCAACAAAAGGTTGGAGCACAGTAGGGCACTTTGACGAAGAGATAGCGTAGATACCTATTTTATACAGTCATTGCTCCTTTCAGTGAGGATTCCTTTCCAAATACTACTTTTTGAACTGGACACCTGAGGCTTTTGTTTTGTTTGTATTCAGTTTCTTCAGTGCACAGTTTTGGACACGGCTGAGTTTCAGGCATCTAAATTGGCTTCTTAAGTTAGAAGAAAAGATTCCCTTTATAATGACATGTGAGAAGTTAAGAATCCACCTGCTCCCTCTTGACTGCACAGGGAACGTGAAATTAAATGCCTCAAGATGCAACCACAGTTATATGGGCAAAGTGAAGCACAGATATTGATGTTATCAGGATGTTCTTCTTTAGTGTTTGATGTAATGGGCCCCTGGGCGGGACCAAGAAACGGTAAGTGGGAGTTACAGATATGATGCCCACACAGAAATAAAGAGTAGGGTAACATCTTTTTTGAAAATTTTGCTTTTCATGGAATCTTCAGAAGGGTGCGTTTCCACTGAAGACCTCAATGTACTTCTGTCACTGGCACAGTTAGTTCTCAAATTACCTGTTGAAGCACTGTGTTCCCAAATGCCATGGGACAGTTTTTGCTTCTATTCTAAATCCAGGTAAACTGAAGCATGGAGACAGTATAGCCCATGTGCAAGTTGATACAGCTGGTCAGAAGTAGTGTTAGAAATGGAAAACAGGAGTTACAGAACATGGTATACACTTGTAGTGTGAAACACGTGTTGCCTAAGTGTCCTCCCAAAATGAAATGAACATTTGCAACCTAAGCTCCAATGCTCCAGGCTCCCATTACTATGTAGAGTACTTGCTACTTGGATTTCAGAAGGACTGTTAATGATAGCAAGCGCTGCTTTGGATAGGAAGTGTTTGCATATGTATTCCTAAATTGCCTTCTATGGAATAAAAATGAGAACAAGAATTTTGAGGGAAGTTGAAACAACTGCTAAACCTATTACTAATGGCTGATTGGAAATACTGTAACATATCCAAAAAGAGTGTGCAATAACACAGAAAAACATGCAAAAACAAGGCCAAGACCATATTTCTAAAGAATTTCCATAACCTCTGCATTTTTATGTAGGAAATATATTTTAAATATTAAATACATGAAATATAAAAATAACTTTCAGTTTGGTTTACATCAAATGGTGACAAAATCCTAATGGCAACCCTTCAAATATCTGTTGTAATAAGCACATTAGTGAAGAGAATAATAAATTACAAAGGGTGAATCATACTTATTTCAGATTTGATATGTTATAAAGACAATATATGGATAAATACAGAACATGTTTTTGTGTTCTTTCATTACCAGAACAATAAAGGCACACCAACCCCCCCCCTGTAACTTTACTTTAACAGCTTCATTCCTTGACAGTCACAGAACTCTCCACTGTAATTCTACTGACATCATCAGTTAAATTAGTTCAAGAATTCATACCGTGGATTTCACTTATAATTTTTTTTCTTTTAATTATACTTTATACGGAAAATAGAAACAGCCAAGCAATCCCCAGACATTTCTAGAACTCATCAGTGAAATGCCATCTGCTTTCATAGAGGTTATCCATTGCAATACATACTTCTTTGGTACATGTATTATGATGCTGTTTTAATTTTCTGGAGGACAAGTTCTTTGCAGGAATAAAGATTGTCCAGGATTACAGCAAATACAAACACAGTGTACCTCAAATAGAGCAAATCTTTCAAAGATACGGAATGGGACAAGCACCTAGGGTTAAGGTCCAGATTTTGTGAAACCCATTGGAAAGACGACACTGGTATCAGTGGATCAATATTTGGCGTGTTTTAAGATTTCCTCGGAAGTCCATGAAAATTTTGCATTCAGTGCTGGGTGGTATAAAAGCACGTACCTCATGCGTGGAGAGGCCCTGTTTCCTTGAATAGCTGCTGTTGGTCCCATCTGACACCGAAGTGATGTCCCGTGACAGGGAAAAGGCAAACAGAAGTCCTCCATGTTGTTCCTTGAAGAGCCTGAATGTCACCTGTCACTAGGGGAAACATATTTATAAGTGGCATCCACGGACAACATGTATGATATGTAGCAGTTCTCACAAACATCCTGGATTTTTGGCAGTTCTCATGGCTAGTCAATTCAAATGCCTCCTTTCTCAGGTCAATTAATGTGTTATTTAAGGCCACTTGTTGGAGCAAGCTTTACCTCCTGTGTTCTTCGCCTATAGCAATATTAGCAAGCCTGTGTATTTTTGCACCCGTTGTGTATGTTTTCTGCAGCGGGGTGACTGGCCTTCCATGTTTTCTCTTCCTGTCAGTCACAGTCTGGCTAACACTGAGGGCAGAAGCCAGTCAGAAAATTAGCAGGCTTAGGATCTCTGAAAGTATGGGGAGAAAAGTCAGAATTTGGAGGAGAGTGAGGATGGATGGAAAACAAATGTTATACAGAGGAATCACGACAGCTGAGTGAAGCAATAGCGAGTTTCAAGAAGAAAGAATTATCATTGTTTGAAGTGTGAGATTGATGCTAAGCTATTGCTACCAAAAATGTATACTGTGGCCTTGTGTGGCATACTCTTTTGTTCTGAGAAAAAGTATCAATCCTGAAGTGAAGGCAAACAAAATAATCTTATATGAGGAAGGCAGAGAAAGCTTTTTACATACCAGCTAAATTACTTTGCTTGCAAATACTCCTTTTATAACATCCTGCAGCGTTCTCTCTTCGTGATGCCTTCTGTGTGATTTTACATGGTTGCACTGAAGTTATGCATGGTCATCCGCCTGCTGTATTCCTGGCATTCACTGGCTGCTGCAACAGTACGGGGTTCAGGTGTCGATTTAGGAGATAGGATGTTGGAAGGAAAACCACAAATGGAAACACCCTAAGTCTTGACATTTCTCAAGATTCAGCCCTTAGAGCTTATCAATTGGGAAGATAGCCGTGATTTTAGACTAGCCTTAAAATCTTTCAGATTACAACACAGCATTCATCTGTGTGCAGAATTTCAGACAGGGTGGAACCAACATGTAAAAGGTAACTAAGCAGCTGTTTTTCTGAACATCACACTTAATGATTTACAATTGGATTATCACAGAATTATTGAGCTTGGAGAGGATCTCAGGCGGTCATCCTGTCTGACTGGCTGCTCAGAGCAGGATTGGCTCTGAGATCAGAGCAGGTGGCTCAGGACCTTAGCCAGTTTGATGTTGAAAATCTCCAAGGATGGAGATGGCACAGTCTGTCTGGGCAACTTGTTCCGCTGCCTGATTATCCTAATAAAAAAAAAAAAAAATTCCTAATATCCAGTAAAAACTTTTCTTTCCTCTCATGTCTGTTGCCTGTTGTCCTCCCATCATGCACCACTGTGTGAAGACCCTGGCTCCATCTTCTCAACAGCCTCCCAACAGGCACTGGCAGCCTTCAATTAGGTCCACTCAAAGTCTTCCCTTCTCCAGGCTGAACAAGCTGTGCAACCTCAGCCTCTCCCCACAGGACACGCACTCCAGCCCTCCCTAATCGTCTTGGTGGCCCTTCACTGAGCTCACTCCAATTTATCTTCTGCTGGGGATGCAAAACTGTATGTAATATTCCAGATGTGGTCTAATGAGCACTGAGTAGAGGGAGATAATTACTTCTCCGGACAGCTGGCCGCCTTTGCTGCCAGGGCTGATGTCCTTTGCTGCTGGCTGGTGCTTGGCTTGCTGAGCCCCAGGACCACCAGAGTCTTTTCCCCAGAGTTTGGCTTGCTGACCCCCAGGACCACCAAAGTCCTCCACAGAGCTCTGCCCCAGCCAAGACGATGCCACTTTGTTCTGGCCTTACCTCTTCCACACAAAATTACTGTGATTCTGTGATTTTTGTGATTACTTCTTCTATTGACATGGTCCTGGAGCCTGAAGGTTCCAGCTGTCCTGCAGATGCATGAAACAAAGTGGGTTTCTCCTCAGAAAGGGTGAGGCAGTCTAGGGCTGCAGATATTGCAACGTGAGCTGTAATGAATGCAGCAGAAGTACTTGCATGGTATGTGTTAGGCTTATAAACAAGGTGTCCGCGTTCACCTTGTAGTGAATGAAGAGAGGCAGGCTCCTTTTTCAGTAAGGCAGAAGTGAGGCGGTGACTATCCTGATGATTTTCCTCAGCAATCACTTTGCACCCATCATTTCTCTTCCTCAGCTGAGGAAAAGCCTCAGAATCTTAATTTTGCACCCTTGCTACACATCGTGGAATCTGAAATCACTGATGAATAAACACTATCAGTTCCAGTCGCTTTATCCATCTTTATTTTCGTAGAATTATTTGTTTTTCTTTGCTTCTCTTTTTGCCCTTTCCAGATGAAAATGACACTTGACAGCTGGAATGACCACTCCATGCTACAGAAGTGATCTAGAAAATGATACTGAGAAGCAAGACATTTGCATGAACATATTTGTAGAGGGTTAGGCATTGGGTGGGTGGAATGTGCCTGTTGCAAAAGTTCTGTGGTAAAATTTACTGGAGCATAACGCTGGGGATTTGAAAGACATGGATAAGCCAAACCAGCATATGTGTTTGCAGTGTTTAGAGTGGCATTTACAACACAGGGTGGTAAACCAACCTCATTTCAAAAACAAACCAATTCTCCAGGGACCATGTAGATCAACAGGAAATTGAAGCCTATGTCAGAAAAAGGCCAGAGAGAAACTAGCACAGTTTGATGGACAATGCAGCACTGCACCAGGGTCATGACAGGAGGTGATGAGGTAGAAAAGCTGGAAGAAAGTCAACNTTATCACAGAATTATTGAGCTTGGAGAGGATCTCAGGCGGTCATCCTGTCTGACTGGCTGCTCAGAGCAGGATTGGCTCTGAGATCAGAGCAGGTGGCTCAGGACCTTAGCCAGTTTGATGTTGAAAATCTCCAAGGATGGAGATGGCACAGTCTGTCTGGGCAACTTGTTCCGCTGCCTGATTATCCTAATAAAAAAAAAAAAAATTCCTAATATCCAGTAAAAACTTTTCTTTCCTCTCATGTCTGTTGCCTGTTGTCCTCCCATCATGCACCACTGTGTGAAGACCCTGGCTCCATCTTCTCAACAGCCTCCCAACAGGCACTGGCAGCCTTCAATTAGGTCCACTCAAAGTCTTCCCTTCTCCAGGCTGAACAAGCTGTGCAACCTCAGCCTCTCCCCACAGGACACGCACTCCAGCCCTCCCTAATCGTCTTGGTGGCCCTTCACTGAGCTCACTCCAATTTATCTTCTGCTGGGGATGCAAAACTGTATGTAATATTCCAGATGTGGTCTAATGAGCACTGAGTAGAGGGAGATAATTACTTCTCCGGACAGCTGGCCGCCTTTGCTGCCAGGGCTGATGTCCTTTGCTGCTGGCTGGTGCTTGGCTTGCTGAGCCCCAGGACCACCAGAGTCTTTTCCCCAGAGTTTGGCTTGCTGACCCCCAGGACCACCAAAGTCCTCCACAGAGCTCTGCCCCAGCCAAGACGATGCCACTTTGTTCTGGCCTTACCTCTTCCACACAAAATTACTGTGATTCTGTGATTTTTGTGATTACTTCTTCTATTGACATGGTCCTGGAGCCTGAAGGTTCCAGCTGTCCTGCAGATGCATGAAACAAAGTGGGTTTCTCCTCAGAAAGGGTGAGGTAGTCTAGGGCTGCAGATATTGCAATGTGAGCTGTAATGAATGCAGCAGAAGTACTTGCATGGTATGTGTTAGGCTTATAAACAAGGTGTCCGCGTTCACCTTGTAGTGAATGAAGAGAGGCAGGCTCCTTTTTCAGTAAGGCAGAAGTGAGGCGGTGACTATCCTGATGATTTTCCTCAGCAATCACTTTGCACCCATCATTTC
This sequence comes from Steatornis caripensis, assembly GCA_013398225.1. NCBI lineage: Eukaryota > Metazoa > Chordata > Aves > Caprimulgiformes > Steatornithidae > Steatornis > Steatornis caripensis. The sequence continues at coordinate 26,025 of VZSC01010397.1, forward strand.
TCTTCCTCAGCTGAGGAAAAGCCTCAGAATCTTAATTTTGCACCCTTGCTACACATCGTGGAATCTGAAATCACTGATGAATAAACACTATCAGTTCCAGTCGCTTTATCCATCTTTATTTTCGTAGAATTATTTGTTTTTCTTTGCTTCTCTTTTTGCCCTTTCCAGATGAAAATGACACTTGACAGCTGGAATGACCACTCCATGCTACAGAAGTGATCTAGAAAATGATACTGAGAAGCAAGACATTTGCATGAACATATTTGTAGAGGGTTAGGCATTGGGTGGGTGGAATGTGCCTGTTGCAAAAGTTCTGTGGTAAAATTTACTGGAGCATAACGCTGGGGATTTGAAAGACATGGATAAGCCAAACCAGCATATGTGTTTGCAGTGTTTAGAGTGGCATTTACAACACAGGGTGGTAAACCAACCTCATTTCAAAAACAAACCAATTCTCCAGGGACCATGTAGATCAACAGGAAATTGAAGCCTATGTCAGAAAAAGGCCAGAGAGAAACTAGCACAGTTTGATGGACAATGCAGCACTGCACCAGGGTCATGACAGGAGGTGATGAGGTAGAAAAGCTGGAAGAAAGTCAACTTAATTAAAAATCAGAGAAAGAAGAGCAGTGTGATTGCCTTTAGATCCTGTGTTAAAATTTTTCACCCACTAAAAATGTATTTTTCAGTACTACTGCTTTGAAAGCAGTAAGTTACCGTGGTCACAAAAATTTATTTCCTTGATTCAAGTTATTTTCTGACAAAAATAAGGTGTTTTCTGTCAATTTTATAGTAACCAAAGAATAAGTCAGCTCTGGACTGGCACTTAACCTAGTCTGGTGTCATGATGGGTTACACTTCAGCTCAAACCAAATGTGGTCAGAATCATGTGTAGCTGTAAAACATTTAATTGAATTTCTCCAGTTTAGGCTGACATAATTTGGAATAATGCATTGCCATCACAGTAACTGTTTAATTGAGGTGTTATTAAAAAATTCTGTAGTCATTCAGTATGCCACAGCCTTATACCACACATTCATATTCGTATTAAATTTAACAGTTGTGAATTTCCCTGTAGTTTGAAATAATACAGATAGTCCAAACTTCTGTTAAAAGTTATACATGAAATTACCTAAACCTCTTGTTCAAGTATCTCTTCAAACACTCACAAATCCAAGAGTTGTATCCAATCTGTGCCCAACTTGGGGGCGTGTGTGCTTACCCATAAAATTGCGTGTGTAGCATCTGCTCATGGACATTTATGCCAAGTTTTAAAACAGAAGAAATTGCAAAAGAAGATATCGAGACCCCTGAACTTCGGAAACAAGGCTAGCGCTAGTAGGTAACTGAGTAAGTACTGACTTGTGAGTCAGCCTCCGACTCCTCCTGCACGTTGTTAGAAAACGGTTTACTGCCGGTGTTTCTATACACGTGAAATGTAGTTAATTCTGAAGTGCAACAGAGCATCTATCCCCACAAAGAGAGTTTATTTCGCAATGATACATGAAGTCAGCAGCTACTTCACACTGGCAATTATGTGGCACTGTGAGCCTAGGAAGATAAAATGTTGACTTCCCAGCTCTATTATTTTCTTTCAGAACCACAGTTTCCTTTCTCTCTTTCACTCTTTCTAATCTCCCAAATAGTTTTTTTAATGACACAGCTTACGTGCATGTAATGCTTTTCACCCAGAACAATGCCAAAGTGCCATACAGACTCTGTATTGTATTAGTGAAGCTTCACAACAAATGCATTTTTCTGTATTAGCACTCTCTAGAAAGAAAAGGACCCAGGACATGACAAAAAGTACGTCAAGATGAGAGCATGTATATTCACATACGATATTAAATGTTAGATCAAAAGTGAAGATTAATATAGAACCTCCAATACTGCCTGTATTCATTTTCCTTTTAATAGTTCCAGTATTTTCATGGCATATTAGTTAAGGTTTCATGATTTGTAGGATAATCAGTAGATATTCCAGGCTTCTCTAAGTTATGCAAGAGAGTGAAGTGAGTATGTACTGTTAAAAACTGAAAAAATGTCATTCTGAATTTTATCTCACCATATAAATCGCATTTTAATTTCCATTTTGCTTCTTTTGGTTTTTGATAAATAGATGGCTACAAGTCCCCTCCTTTTTCTGTAACGGGGAAAAAAGCACGGATTTTTTAATTATTGTTTTGTCAGTGTAACTATTATTGAATACTTTTTGTTTTGCGTTTAACACCCAAAACATTGTAGTAGCATGTACATTGTAGTATTTTAAAAGCATATGGTATTACATATAGGTAAGGTTTGCATTTGAAATAAGTGTTACCTATATTTTCTCATAATTAGTTGTGAACCTTGCCCTTCATAAGTCCACTGGGATGTAAACCAGCTGAACTTTGCAGCTATTTATTTTCTCTACAGGGGTTTAAATAAAAAAATCTTTGTAATAGTCTCCCAATTTGAGTGAATTTCAGTTCTAACTTTGACCTCAGCATTTCAGCAAGGTCTGAACCAGGTCGGCTATACAACTCCATAATTACAGTACTCAAAATGCGGCTCTATATCCTTGTAATGGTGCGAAGCTCTTCCTTCTTTGCTTGAGTCTTAAATAACAGAGCTTTCCATCGAAACTCTGCTTTGGTAGGAACCACTGAATAGACCTACCTTTTCCAGAACTGTGGGGACCTGAAACTATAGCCCTTCTGCAAGTTCTGTTTCAACGTACGATAAAAAGCTGGCGTGTGCTGTATCTCAGTTTCCTCTTTGAAAGGATTTCTGGGCTCTGGGTCTGTTTGTGCATCACATTTGATAGTTCTTACATACTTCTTGTGTTTCTCCCTGTGCCATTGTGTGCTGGCGAGTATTGGCCATTGCACGAGAAACATGTTCCCACATGCTCATTGGGACACATCACACATTTAAATAGGATTTCAACAGCCCTATCATGCTGGAATGGATTTTCCCAGCAGTGCCCATTGCTACGCAAAGCTCCGAACTTCTTATCGATAATGATAGCCCTACTGACACGAATACAAGGTCAGGCATTCAGCGTTGTTTCCTCCTCCACCATGAACAGAAGCGCTCAGCGGTATAAACTTAAATTCCCTGTCACAAGTGTGACAAAACTGGACTGACTGGACCATTCTCTGCCTTGTGGTTTTGATTATTTGCTTAAAACTCTGGTGACCTTTGCAAGGGTGAGAAGGTGCTCTGCCATGACACAATGGCAGCCATCACCGTCATCCTGCGTAGTGGTTTGCCTGGAAATTGCTTGCAGTTTAGAAAAGCTTTCCTTTTAATTTAG
>VZSC01010397.1:32233-83292 GCA_013398225.1 Steatornis caripensis
GACTCCTCCTGCACGTTGTTAGAAAACGGTTTACTGCCGGTGTTTCTATACACGTGAAATGTAGTTAATTCTGAAGTGCAACAGAGCATCTATCCACACAAAGAGAGTTTATTTCGCAATGATACATGAAGTGAGCAGCTACTTCACACTGGCAATTATGTGGCACTGTGAGCCTAGGAAGATAAAATGTTGACTTCCCAGCTCTATTATTTTCTTTCAGAACCACAGTTTCCTTTCTCTCTTTCACTCTTTCTAATCTCCCAAATAGTTTTTTTAATGACACAGCTTACGTGCATGTAATGCTTTTCACCCAGAACAATGCCAAAGTGCCATACAGACTCTGTATTGTATTAGTGAAGCTTCACAACAAATGCATTTTTCTGTATTAGCACTCTCTAGAAAGAAAAGGACCCAGGACATGACAAAAAGTACGTCAAGATGAGAGCATGTATATTCACATACGATATTAAATGTTAGATCAAAAGTGAAGATTAATATAGAACCTCCAATACTGCCTGTATTCATTTTCCTTTTAATAGTTCCAGTATTTTCATGGCATATTAGTTAAGGTTTCATGATTTGTAGGATAATCAGTAGATATTCCAGGCTTCTCTAAGTTATGCAAGAGAGTGAAGTGAGTATGTACTGTTAAAAACTGAAAAAATGTCATTCTGAATTTTATCTCACCATATAAATCGCATTTTAATTTCCATTTTGCTTCTTTTGGTTTTTGATAAATAGATGGCTACAAGTCCCCTCCTTTTTCTGTAACGGGGAAAAAAGCACGGATTTTTTAATTATTGTTTTGTCAGTGTAACTATTATTGAATACTTTTTGTTTTGCGTTTAACACCCAAAACATTGTAGTAGCATGTACATTGTAGTATTTTAAAAGCATATGGTATTACATATAGGTAAGGTTTGCATTTGAAATAAGTGTTACCTATATTTTCTCATAATTAGTTGTGAACCTTGCCCTTCATAAGTCCACTGGGATGTAAACCAGCTGAACTTTGCAGCTATTTATTTTCTCTACAGGGGTTTAAATAAAAAAATCTTTGTAATAGTCTCCCAATTTGAGTGAATTTCAGTTCTAACTTTGACCTCAGCATTTCAGCAAGGTCTGAACCAGGTCGGCTATACAACTCCATAATTACAGTACTCAAAATGCGGCTCTATATCCTTGTAATGGTGCGAAGCTCTTCCTTCTTTGCTTGAGTCTTAAATAACAGAGCTTTCCATCGAAACTCTGCTTTGGTAGGAACCACTGAATAGACCTACCTTTTCCAGAACTGTGGGGACCTGAAACTATAGCCCTTCTGCAAGTTCTGTTTCAACGTACGATAAAAAGCTGGCGTGTGCTGTATCTCAGTTTCCTCTTTGAAAGGATTTCTGGGCTCTGGGTCTGTTTGTGCATCACATTTGATAGTTCTTACATACTTCTTGTGTTTCTCCCTGTGCCATTGTGTGCTGGCGAGTATTGGCCATTGCACGAGAAACATGTTCCCACATGCTCATTGGGACACATCACACATTTAAATAGGATTTCAACAGCCCTATCATGCTGGAATGAATTTTCCCAGCAGTGCCCATTGCTACGCAAAGCTCCGAACTTCTTATCGATAATGATAGCCCTACTGACACGAATACAAGGTCAGGCATTCAGCGTTGTTTCCTCCTCCACCATGAACAGAAGCGCTCAGCGGTATAAACTTAAATTCCCTGTCACAAGTGTGACAAAACTGGACTGACTGGACCATTCTCTGCCTTGTGGTTTTGATTATTTGCTTAAAACTCTGGTGACTTTTGCAAGGGTGAGAAGGTGCTCTGCCATGACACAATGGCAGCCATCACCGTCATCCTGCGTAGTGGTTTGCCTGGAAATTGCTTGCAGTTTAGAAAAGCTTTCCTTTTAATTTAGTGCATATGTGAAATAAATTATACTATGGAATGGTGCTGTCAAATATTTATTTAGTATCTCAGTACTTGAACTAACTTGCCAATCAGATAAAATTAGTTTTGAATTCTTTTATACTGACATCATTTTCCTAACTTACAAAGTCACTCTCAGACACAGAAGTAACGAATGTTTGCGTTGGCCTGTTGTGAATAGCAGCGATGTTTAGGAATTTTAATGTACAGTTTAGTGTTTTCATAATGTCACTGTGAATCAGTGCTTAATTTTAGCTAGAGACTACTTCGTCCTTAAACTACTTACTTCGTGTATTTTCCTATTTTCTAATTCAGCCCGAGTGTTAACGTTGGCTCCTTTCAGACGATTTGCGTGGAGTTTCAAAGGCATAGGATTTCCCAAGACATTACTATGCAGCAACAGTGGCTGCAAAGCCAAGTGTATATTGCTGGGTCAACAAGATTGGCTTTTAACAATCAAATAGAAAACATAATTGAGAATAATGACTAGTGTTTTGAGAATTGTTTTACTGTACATGTTACTTTGCCAGCATCTTTCCACGTAATCCTGATGATTATCTCTCTTAAAAATAACATATTAACTTGTGAAGTTTATGAAAATAAGGCCTGCTCTAAAATGTGTTAATGTCAGTGCAACTAGTTTAAAAATAGCTTTTCTCCTCTGATTTTTGCTTCATATAGGATGATAAGTTTTTCGGTTATGCTTTAAGAACTTAGCTGAAACTTTGTACAGAATTAAGTTAACCATGTAGTATGCAGAAGTAGCATCTTATTTGGATTCATTTTGTATTGCTAGAGGTTGGTCAAAATCCAAAAACTAAACACAGACAAAAATTACTTTGTATGCTGTTGCTGAATTTGCTTCCTGAAATGTAGTATATCCTGAGAACATAAGAGCTGTAATAACATTGCATTCCCATTGTGTATGTACCTTTTTTCTTTCTGTTTTGCATGACTGAGAATTTTATCGCTGTCAATTTTCAGTCAGAGAGTAGAACATATTTGAATAAGCTTTGCGCGGCCAAGGTAAAAAAAAAGAAAAACGTGCCTGAAGTGATGGGGGACAAGTCATTTTGAGTCTCCAGTTTTTCAGGTTTCTGGTTGGATTTTGTTCCTTAAAATCTTGCCTGTGTGGCTGAATTACTGCTGCCTACACCACTAGTGAGGGCTCACCAAAGCAGCCGGCTTCTCAGCAGCGCTGAAAGGAATGTTGCTGAAGCCATTAGTGGTGAACAGTAGAAACATGGGAAGGCAAAAATGTCTCTGCCCCTTGAATGCCAGGAGAGAAAGAGAGTATCTCTGTATGTATGCTGGCTGCCAAGGGTAAAACTTGAAGAATTAGGTTAATTGGGCAGCTAGGAAATAAAGACGTTATTTTCTTAAGCATTGTCACTTCTTAGGAAGAAGCATCACAACAAATCTCTAACTCTAGTGGTTGTTCTACTCTTTATTGATGAAAAGCCCTAACCGTGCTTTTGTAAGGACTGCTTCTGCTTAGCTGAGCCATACCAGCTTTTTACTAGAAGTTACAATGGAAACAGCAATTAGGTATAAGTCTATACAGTCTAACTTGGTAATAGAGTCCAACTTCTGTGGGGCCATTTACATCTGTGATCATATAGCACAGCTTGTTATGGGATTATCCAAGAACAGAGTGAGCTCAGGCTGAAGAAATCCCAAAGAGTACTTTTGTACTCAGAATTTCTCTGTCATAACCAAGTATGCAGCTTTTTTTTCACGTCGTGTTATAACCAGGCCATAGAAAGTATCGCTTCCACCATTTACGGTGAAGAAGGCCAAGAAAAAAAGGCTGAGGAATCGAGGATCTGAAACTGTGGTGTGTGGATGGACTGCAGAGCTCTTTCTTGTGGTTCATTGAAAAAAAACATTTTAGAACTATAACATGGTAGATTAAGCTACCGGTACCGGAAGGGAACAGGGTCTGCGAGTAGATATTTTCCTTACAAAATGGTCTGCTGACTGAAAATCTGGAGCACCATCAGAGTTCAACTAATTGAGCCAGACAGCTTGTTAGACTGTCTTATAGAAGCTGGATGTCTGGCTAGATAGCTTTTGGCACTTCGAAGAATAGAGAGGCAGATTTATGAACTGGACAAGTGAGCATTACAGTCAGGAATTTTTCTAACAGTTTGGCTGTATCTCTGAGACCCTTTGACTTTCAAAAAGATGCTGCTTCAAAAGGCAGTTTCTGCCAGCTCCTAAATGCGCCATTCAGCCTCACGTATTACTGCTCATTTTAAGCACCTTATCTTCCTGTACGGTTCACAGAAGAGCCAGGATGAGTTTAGAGTCTGTTTTATCCCCCTTTACCCAGTAGCGTAACAGCTTCAAAATGGCAAGAAGGTTCAGGAAAGAGACAGGTGTGCCCATACGTAGAGGAGGAACAGGATGATGTTAACATGCAGAAAGAGTATGAGGCACTTCTGGAAACCTGAACCTGAATCTATGTTCTCCTAGCATCGCTGAGGCTTTGGAAACGTTCATCTTCCTCATGACATATGTATATTCGTATGCTCATAAAACTCTTGCATTAGGTTCAGTTTCGACAGGAATTGCTGAATCCCTTCCATGGATCACTCTCAGCAACTAAGCCCTAACTCACCATGTCCTGAACTACACTGTCGGTTAGTCTCCGTATCCTAGCCACCAGCAAAGAGCCAACAGCAGCGCTGCCAAGGTTTCTGCGCTTTTTTCTGCCTTTTCTGTGTTGAACATCATTCCAACTCAGATCCATCAAGCTATCCACCGCAGAAACTGAAACATCGTGGGCAGAGGAATACACAAAATCAGATTTTCTTGGAAAAACCCCAGTCGCTATAATTGTAAATAGCTGTTTTTCTTCTTTGTATGCTATTTCCTTTATGGATTCCACAGTTTCTGATTTCCGAGCTTTAGATCAGCTTAGAGTGGAGTAGATGGAGTCGTGTCTGAAAATGATTGAAAAATAAGGTAGTAGCTGCACAGAGTGGAGCATGTCGTGTGGTATTTCCAGTACGATTTGTGGTAATCAAACCAGAAATACCGTGATAACTACCAGAGTGCCAGACACCTTAGGTACACAAACAGAATGAAACAACTGAGAACAGCAACACCGTTGCACTTTTGCAATTTCTTGATGCTGCTGCTCCCTCTCCTACCAAAATAAAATAGAAAATGCAAAGGTGATGAGAGTTAAACACTTTCTCCTCTATCACAAAGATCTGATCAATTTTGGAGAAGTTTCTTATTGAAGTGAGCCGTTACTGAGATGTCGTTAAGACTATTAAAAGCAAAGCAAAGAAAACCAGAGGAAACCAAATACCTGCCAGACCCAAGAGGGAGATGATGCTGTGGCTTAGCATGTTCCCTTCTCAGCCTAGGAACCTGATGGCAAATAACGCTCACCACTTGCCTGCATTGTCATGCTACCACTCATTTTTGTCATTATTTGCTATCTGCGGTCACAAGAGGACACGTGGCCTGGTGGACCAGCCCTGGAAAGGAGGCAGAAAAGTGCATTGGTTTCAGAGCCAGACTCAGAGCCCATCCTCATTTGGGGATCGAGAAAGAAGGGGGCATGGCACTCATGAAGTTCATTTATTCCCTGTTTAGATCGCTGCTGCTTCTTTTCACCAGTTTTCAGGGTGCATACTGCTGATAATTTGCAGGCGATGGATTTTAATGCCCGGTCTTTAAAAATCCTGCATTAATGTATAAGAGTAGAAGAGGAAGCAAACATACGGAGGAAGCTCAGACTGATTTTTGGCAAATCCTACGCTTGATCTGTGTTGCAGTGTTGCCAGCGTTAAGTGTTCCAAAATCATACATGATGAGGGTGGCTTAAAAATAATCAATTTGGAGTTCCTTTTTATTTGCCTTCTGGCTTAAAAATAATCAAATTGAGGTTCCTTTTATTTGCCTTTGGTTTCTTAGCCTTCACGGTACGCTCAGATAATGTTTTCTCAGAAACCACGTGTGCTAGAAAGCTGCTTTCTCTTTTCCAAATAAAAATTACTATTTCTCAAGTCAAGCCCCAGTCCTATGCTAAGGCTTAATGCACCAAACAGCACGAGATGTGCAATAAGCTTAGTAGAGTTGCAGTTCTTTATCATGTTCCACTTATATTTCATTTTGTTTGTTGTAGTCCAGGGTAGGATGACAGAGAAAGAAGAAAGTGGACAGGTTAATATGAATAAAAACATGAGAATGGAGGGTTAGGAAAGGTGGGGCACCAATTTAAAAGATCAAACAGAAAACAGAGAAAGGAAAGCAAGGGTGGAAACAGACATGAAGCAGGAGGGTGGCAATATTCACCATGGGGAAGTTTTAGGAGAGACAGCAAAGCAAACAAACAGGAAATATCATTCTGCGTGTACCTATCCTTTTAGAGTGGCAGCTGCTTTGGGGCTCTGGAAGCTATCAGGGCTATAAATAGCTATGTATCTGTAATTAATGATTTGAAGCCGTGCCAGTATTTAACCAAGGATTAGCCCTGCCAAAGCAAATGGGCAGCAGCATGTGGACCTTTGGAGACCAGGTGTTTTCAAGCTTTTAAATGTTGCACACTCACGTTGTTGTGCATATATATGTCTTCAGGATGGCAAAATTAACTTGAAATTCAGAGATCTTTAAGAGTGTGAGGTTGGAGGGACACTCTTAAAATCCTTAGGTCTGAAACTAAATCTGCAAGATTTGTTTTCTTTAGCAAGTATGTGACTCTGCTGAGGGCTGTCACAGTCTGCTTTTCCACAGCCTGAGTATTTGTGATTCCTGACTTTCAGAAGGCTTGAAGGAATAATTGCAAAACACGCTAAAGTCTGATTATTTCTTCGAAGTAGAAGATTGTTCTCATTTTTAGAATTTCTTCCCCTTTACCCCTTTGTATATTTTTTGCTAGTGTGTCTCCTGTGGCATTCCTATCCCTTTCGTTTCATGTAGAATTGCCTTTTCATTGCTTTCTCTTTTATTAGAATTTTTTATGTTTCTCTCTGCCCCCAAAATCTGAGACTTCCTACTTAACGTACATTGAACCTCCTCCCATCTCCTTTTAAATCTGTCATTGAATTTGCAAGATTTCTGTCTATAACATGCTCTCTTTATATTCATCTACTCTTTCTTACAGCTTGTGAAATAGGTGTGTTACGTTTAGTCTCTGTTTAGCCACTCCATGTATTCTGTATCCCTATGCAATAAAGAGCAATTAATAAGTTATATAGTTCAGGAGGCTGGATTTAGCTTTGTTGTAGTTGGTGTATTTAATCTAGGGTAAATGTTAGGAATCTTTTTCCCCAGGTTTCAAATGTAAAGCCCAAATTAAAAGAAGGTTCCTTGTACAATCTACCTGGATGGAAGTGTTTTCACTGGGGGCTGAATACAAACCCGGAGAATTCTAATTATAACCATAGAAGCACTGATACCATGACTTGGATGGGAAGCTAAGATTGTTCTTGTGGTGCAACTCTGACTGGGAAGAAGGTTGAAATACTGAAAAGATAAACTTCTCTCTATTGCATTCAGAGGCACAGAATATTTGCTCTTGCATTCCCATGAAAAGCTCTCATGCACTCATGTGTCCTCTCCTAAGACTGCTTGTCTTTGTAGTAAGTATTGGTTGAAGTCCACAAGGGCAATAAATAGACTGAAAGAGACCGAAAAAAGATCAGTTAGATAAAGAGAAAGGATGGATTGATAAATATGCTATGACCATAGACCAAGCCAGAATGAGCAGGTCTTATTTTAGGCACTGTGTATTGGTCAATAATTCATTGCTAATTTAAAATTGGCTTTTAGTAAAACAACTTGGTCAGCAATGCCTCAGCTACTGAAATCAGATAGTATTTATTGTATAATTAAATACTGGTTTATTTATTCAAATACTTTATCAAATACCTTACTAATTAACCTTCCTAGTCCACAACCTTTTTTTTTTTTTTTTGGCAAATATTGAGCTTTGAATCTGGCTTCATTTATTGCTTTAGACTGTCTTTTTCATACATTTGCTGAAACATATCGTATGTTCATGAGGTGCACAGGAAAAATATCAAAGTTCTCCAAGTGGGAAGCCTTAGCCACAAATCTAATTTTAGAGGTATCAGCATATGATGAGGTCTGCAATATTAGATCCTTTTCCGGAAATCACCTATTGCCAGGTCCTGAGTTGCAAAAATAAAGAAGCAAGGAAAACCTTTCTCCTTTTTTCCCTCCCTCCCTCTTTCTCTTACACCCGCACGAGCACACCCACCCACACAAATGCATGTGCATGCACGCATGCACGTACGCACAAAAAGCTTCTGTTTTGCTTCAGTTCTCCCAGCTTCTTTATACAATTACAAATTGCAGATGTTCCAGACTTCGGGGCAGGGTTCAATTTCATTTGCAAGAGAAATACATGATTTATATATTTTTTTTTTTAATTTAGTCATCTCCTTAATAGCAATATTCAACCCTGGACTGGCCTCGGAATCCAGAGTTACAAATTTCAATTACAAATTTCATTCTACTTATAGAGCTAAAATGATCAATCTTCGAGGACACACAGTGTTGATTTTTCTTTTACCAAATGAAGGAGAACGCTTCTTCTTTTTATAAATAAATATTTTAATATAAAAAATATCCTGGCTACTTCGACTGCTAAGAGTACACGTTTTGATGTCAGTATAAATTAAATGTAAAAACATGCATATATTCTCAGTATTTTTTATCTAGTTATAATGCACTACTATTTTTGTAGTGGGTAATAGAAATCAATGTTTGCAATGTTAGTAGCCTTGCATTGGTGGATGCACCAATTACATTTTCTCACGTTTTTCAACTCAAACCTGTTTGCAAGAGCTGACCAGTTCAAGGGGCTGACCTTAACTCCTAGACTGTTAAGACCGGTTCCTGGTTTTGGCACACCAATTATGTTGTTGCCCAACCCCAGTTCTCATTATGGCTTGTAGGGTGTACTTTAGCAGCTGTTTAAGTGTTAGTTAACTCCTGACGATTGGACTCACTGCAAGGATGGAAGTGTAGTGAACTTTAGATGTTGTGGATGGTATCTGGTGAGTAGTGTGAATATGGTTTGAATATTGTGTATCCACTTTCCCCGACAATAACTGATGTGTTGCATTGAAAGGGAGAAGATGCAAGATGGTGTTTCTGAAGTGTAACCTAGCCATTGTAAAACTGATGGCAGGTAGGTCTCCTGTTGTAAGTTGCTTAGGTATTTGATCTTCTTTGAAACAACATTCTCAACAACATCATCCAGACCAACCCAACTGTCCCCTGCTCATAACTCTGAACCCCACGCAACCATTTGCTTGCACAGGACCCTGACACTGGCTTTGAATCAACTGCACTATTCTTGGCCCTGTGTCTGTCCAGCAAATCTGGCTCTGCTTCAACCTTCTGCTCCCCAGGAAGAGCTAAGCATCAGCATGGGACTCAGAAGCTGAAGAGTTGGAGAAAAGATGCAGGAGAAGAGATTGAAAGGAACCTGATAAATATGTTTTCTGAAAAGATGAAAAGCCACACTGTGGGCAGAGATATAAGTGGGGAACCGAGAAAACAGAATTTGGACTTCCCCAGCCTAGGAACTAAAGAGCTTGATCTTTTTCTTTCTAGCCTCTTTCTCTCCATGCTTCAGTGCCCCAGACTCCCACAGTAGCTTGGTACGGTCTGCATCTGCATTAGCTTTTCCAGTCTAGTCTCTGTCATGCTAATTCCTCCAACAATCTTTCTTTGAATAAAACCCTACACATATCACTCAGCAGCTTTACACTCCCAGCTGCTCAGTTACACTCTCCTCAAGTACCTGCGTATCTTGGAGGGATCCCCGAGAGGCGTGAAAGAGGTCCGGACTGTGAAAGCTAAGTGTGCTAACTGGAGGAAGGGAAGATGGGGAGTGTGGAAGGGTATCTCCTTCCCAAGTATGAATGGGTGTCTACAGCAAGGAAGACTCAAAGCTTCTTCAGCATTTGCCTTTCTTGTATCCTCTATTGTCTCACTCAAAAGTTATAGTGACCTTAGTAATGGCATGCTTGGCTTGTGCAAAGAGGGAAGGCATTTCAAAGATTGATATCAACAGCCATGCCTTCATCTCCCTGCACTCGGTTCTGCTGAGTTAGGAAACATGACAACATTATCCTAACTGCTTCAGCATGTTTGAGCAATGCCATTTTCTCCAAGTGGAATTAAGGAAAACACAGCACTTCGGAGTTTGCATAAAACTCTACTTAAAAATAACACTGTTGAAGTGCAAAGCATTATCAGACGTTCTTGCATATGCTTTGCAAACTGCAAAGTGTCCAGGCCAAAACTCGCTTGCTTTTCATGAGGATACATGTCTGGTTACTGTGACAGCCTGTCATAAAAACCTTTCACTTCGGCAGAGCCCTGTGCTCTCTTTTGTTCAGCTTTTTGTTCCACCTTGACTTTGAACTCCAGGCACTGAGGTGAAGAACTTTCTTGGTTGTTCTTCACTCAAAGCAGCACTTGGTCACATCACAGCTGAGAACTTGTGGAGTGGATCAAAGCCACAGGCTGAGCTGCATAAGCACGCAATAAATAAATTTCAGTTGAACCAGTTGGTATTGTAAAATGCTGAGGTTTAGGTGGGCTGTATTTCAGAGGTCTGTTGTTTAAACGACTACAACAGACTGCCAGGGGGCACAAAACCCATCAAGTCAGTTTAGTCAACATGTAGATTTTTGACCATTTAGCATTTGACCAGTCAGCTTTTAAACACCAGCTGGGCTTTATGGCAAAGCCACGGGTCTATAACACAACATCCAGTCCCTGTGTTGCATGCAGCACTAGAGGGCAGAGCTAACAACTAATGAGAAACCAAGGGTGCCTCAAGGTCCAGGGAACATACCTTATAATGCAGTTAAAAAAACTTTTTGGAAATAGCTGGAGAAGGAGGCAGAGACACAAAAGCCAAAATATTAGGTGACTGGTAAAATAAATTGCAAATTAATTGCTATGCTGGAAGCTTGACAAATACTACAGCCATGGCCCTGTGTATTCCCCGCAGCCCTGGTTGGGAGATTTTGCAGCTCTGAGAGATGCTGTTTCCAGCTTTCTGCATGCCTCCTTCTCCCATATTTGCAAGGGTCTGTTTGCAAACGGAAGGACTACATGTGTGTGTCTGAAAACTGATGCTGAAGCACTATTCTACATCAGGAAGACAACTCTGTTCAAAGTGCCATGTGCCAGAGAGGTGGCACCTTATAAATTTGCTGCGGCTGAACTCTTTCTGCCACAGGTACTCTGGCCCTGCAATATTCCTGGGTCTCCAGGCAGTGGGGCCCACAGATGGCTGGAGGCACTCAAGGTGGAAGTGGATGGAGAAGATGTGGGATCTGCGATAAATGCTGAAGTTCAGCTGTTGCTTGTTAGTCCACGTTGCCCCTGTGTGTCCAGATGAAATATATCTCAGTGCAATATCTCCGGTGTGGCACCCCGCTGATGCTGGCACGGGTGCAGTTGTGGGCAGCTTGCTTGTGGGTACCTTGGGAGGAGACTCCCAGCATCACTGAGAACCCTGGAAAGGGACTGTCTTTTCTCTGGTTGTTGCCCAGGGACCATGAGAAGATGAGTCGCATCCCATGCTTGCTCATGCTGCACATCCCCAGTGTGAGGCAGTCAGCAGCTATCTACTAGATAGATGCAGGTAGCCTTGAATTTAGTTTAATTGCTCTCATCCAACTGAAAACCGTGGCTGGTGAAGGTCAGAGGGTGTGAGAAAAGGAGGATGAAACTGTGAGATGGGAGTGGTTTGTCTGCAGGATGAAGAGGGAAATTCAGGCAAGGTATTAGATTCTGTCTCTACCCACACTTTTACAGATGCCCACAGAGACCAACAAGAAACCATTTGGCTGAACTTGAGTACTTTTTTACACTGCTACATAATTTTCACCCATTAAACTGGTGCAAAGTTTTAGAAAAAGAAGAAAGTAAAAATTATCGCCCTCCCCCTGGCCAAATAACACCAGCCAAAACCAGCCAGATGTTTGCTTTACCTCTGTTTGTCAGGAAAAAAATGGAGTTAATGTTGTGTATCACTAATATTGTGGCTGCTGTTTTATGGACAGATATCTTCACTCTTTTCTTGAGACTGCTCAGTCTTCAAGAAATGAAGTGTGATTTTTACAGTTTACATGACAGTGATTTATACAAGGGTCATGGCCTGTCACATGACAACGCCTGACCCCACATAACATGATGTAAATGTAAGAATCACACTCTTTCTCAGGGCCAGCAGCACCATGACGCAGGTCCTTGTGTTCGACACACCACCCACAAAGTGGGGTATATGCCTTTTCCCTTTTTTTCTGTTTCTGGTCAGCTGCCTGAATTACTTTCAGGTAGTTCTGCATGTTTCTACTTTTTCATTTAATTAGGTGCAAACACTCTGTATAAATAAAATAAAAAGTTCCCTGCAGCTAGAAGACTGTTGCAGACTGCCAGACACTGAAAAATATTTGTCTCTGTTACTGTTGCTTAATAATTCACATTTTATAAACAAAGAAATCTTTCTCTCCCTCTTTTTTCTTTCCCTTTTCCAGTTGGCTTTCGGGAGTTAGAAGCTTGGATACAGCTGCAGAATAAGTTTGGATCCCAGCACACAGTAGGTGTACTATCCATGAATACAATAGGTGTACAGTACTACCAAGGTTTTCTGCCTGCCTTTAGGTTGCACAGACTCCATATCCTTTAGGAGACGTCAGTCATTGCAATGCTTGTATGTAAACGCTGTATTGTCTATTAGGTATTTCAGACCCCTTTACATGGTGCTTGGTAAGCCCAGCCATAATTCTTTATGTCCTGCCTCTAGCAGCAGCTAAAGTAGTAGACTTCAGGACAGCAGACATCCCCCATAATAATGATATGATACTACAAAGGTATCTGTAAAGAAACTTAGGTTTATTTATTAAGAGTATATCAGAATGGTGTCTAAAGTTGGTTATCTCCATTCATATGTGAAGAGAGAGTCGGGAGGTGTTGTGCAAACGTACGAATCGATGTGTTAGTGAACTGCAGAACGCAAATCCTCTTGGTTTCCACAGTTCTCACCACTGTATTCAGAGAGAGCCATCACCAACATGTCTGCCCTGTAGGAAATAAGCTGTTTTGTGACATTTCCATGTATCAACTGGTATCTGGAAGTTTGGATATGACAAGTCATACCTGGGCGTGGATCACCACAAATGATTTTGAAGTTATCCAGTAGTGCCATCACTTTATGCAGGCTTTGCAGCTGAGTGTAGGGCCCACAGAAAGCTGTGTGCCTCAGTTATTTCTGTATTTATCTGCTTTCAACTTCATCCGGAGACAGTACTTCAGAAGTTCCAGACTGTATGATAAATTCTAATAATCATGCTAGTTAGAGCGATTTAGTCACCACTTTGCTCACACATTAGTGTAGATCGCTTTCTTTTAAAAAATAATTAAAAACCGGGATGATAAGTCAATCTAAAACCTATATTTCATTTAAATTCAGTTCTTCAAGCTAAATTATGCAGACTGTCAACATCTGAAGCTATTGCATTATGCAGAGAAACAAGTTAAACAGAATCTCATGCTTTAGTGACAGAGAGGTATCCTTTTCTGAACAGAAAATTTATTTCTATTGTGCTTTATTCTGATATGAAAAGTGACCTTTCCTATGACTTTCCAGCACTCTTCAAAGACCAGATTCTTTGCCAGCTGCAGCACTTTAACAAATCTGCCAACATCTGCCCAGCTTGGCTTGAGATAGCAAATGTTTCTGAGAGTGTGTGTTTGCTCAAGGCCTTAGGATCCTACGTCCTTATCTTGCAAAGGCTTAAGATCATGTGTTAGAATTTGCAGAATTGGAGCCTTTACATCTCTAATGTTTATAGTATATAAATTTTTAATGGCAGAAAGTAAATATTCTTAGTAGTAGATATGAAGAGACCAAATACAATAATCTCTATTGTAAATACACATGTTCCTGTTTTCAAACGTGTCTTTGTTCACTTGTATTTCTTTCAGGTGTTTTATTTTGTATTAAAAATCCACTCTAACTTGAATGACATATTCCAGATGTAAGTGTATATAGATGCTCTTCAAGTACTAGATGCCTGAACCATCATTGTGTCCTTCTCAGCGCATGAGTCTTTTGTGTGTGTACATTCATATGTGTATGTACATGCTTTATGGCCCAGTGCCTTCGCATGTCTTACTGCCTCTGTAAAAGTTTGCATATAGTGAAGCACTGTTTTATAAAACATCTCCATTGGCACATTCACTGCTCCCAAGGAAGGCACAATCTATGAGTTGTGTAAAGCCGCACATACAATTAATCTTTTGTGATGTGTCATAATACATTGCACATCATACACTGAATAGTTTGACCAATGTGTTACTGTAGTGCTATGAATGCCAGAGGTTCTGAGCAAAAGGTTATATCCGTTTCTAACCATCTTGACTTCCAGATCTCATTTTGAGATTTTGGTTCCAAAAACCCCAAAATTTAAAGGCAGGGGTTTTGCCTGATTAATGTTGATTTCAATGAAAAAAACCGCATACGTCATTTCAGTAAAGAAGCTAATCTGCTCAGCTTTATGTAAATCTTCCAAAATACACTAGTAGCAGGGATTTTTGCTGAAAGAAATATTAGATTGGCAGAACAACTGTTTGGCAGCAAGGTACTTACCTTCCAGGAGTTAGTAACTGGTAAGTGTCCTTACCTTTTCACCCTTACGCACTTAGTTTACAGTTGAGATGGGATGACAAGAAGAAGCCAGATCATTCTACAAACTGTTCATGTCTTCAAAAAGGAACAGATCCTGTGGTCTGTTGTAATTCTTTAAAATCGTTAAGATGTCCTACAAGTAAGAATCCAAGCTGAGACTTTCCAAGACAGCAGCCAGAGTGGCAACATGCCTTTATATATGTCAACACAAGGAAATGGTCCAATTACAGCAAAAGTAATCCAACAGACCTTTAGAATTTTAGAAGCAAATCCGGAAGATGCTGTCCTTTCCTCCAGCTGCTTTGGCCAAACTCATGAGGACAGCAAAGGGCCAACAAACTCATCAGCCCTACGACAAGTATCAAGGAAACTTGGAGCTATTGCTGTGGTCACGTCAAGTCTCTGTTAATGTCTGTGTGTCTTGCTGTAATTACTTACTCAGTTTCATGGAATCTCCTTGTTGTCTCACTAAAAGTGTGTAGATTCAACATCTCTCATCTTTTTACGTCTACTGATTTTTAAAATAGGAGTAGAGCTATTGGCGTATTGGGGGGGTTAAAACTGCATTTTATTGCATTACCTATTTCATTAGTAAGAGAAACACAAATAAATTCAAAGAATGCTACAATTTTCTGTTTCCTTTTCTGTCATGTGACATGTTAATTTCTGGTGTACCGAGCGTACATTTTCCGTTGAAATGAAATGCAGTTACATAGTTACATTACAGCAACCGTCCCGTGTTGAGGATGGAGTGAGCAAGAAACTGCCCATCCTTCTAATTCTGGAGGTGTTACTTACAAGTTAGGCTGGCAAGGCAATGTAAAGAATTCTGCTGCCATCTCTGTTCTCTGCATAAACAGAAAATTCAAAGCTACCTGCCTGAAAGCTTTCAGCGCATGCATTCACATGCCACGCATGGGTATAACGAAGGGGAAGGTGGCTACGTTTCTTTAAAAGTCAACAGGATCAGAGCACTATCTGCCAGAATTCATCAAAAGTAGGTATTTTTAAAGCTTCCAGTATTATGGTGTTATTTGCTTCCTTGAATATCATATACACAAGTTCCTGAGCTTGAGTCATTTCAGTCAGACCGAAACCAAAATTGGGCAGGTTCATCATTATCAGAAGGTGCCTCCAAGTGCCTGCCAGCACCTTGCCGTGTAGGACACCGGGGCCTCTGGCACTGAGGGGGGTCAGATCCTTACTTCTGTTCGTGGTGGCTCAGAGTCTAGCAGACTGAGAGGTTTTTGCTCAGCTTCGAATTTCTAAGGGAAAAAATTTTAAGAAGCTGAAATAAAAGCAAAATAGTATGGGAATATGAAAACAGCATTTCTGAGCCCTGCTCAGTTCCAACAGCAACACAAAACTATTCCGTTTATATATTTAGCGAAACAAATCCTGGCATTACCACCAGTATGTTTCCTCTTATTATGGGGGTTTCTTTTGAGTTGTGTTGGGACAAATATAGGACGAATGAGAATAAGGGGCAGAAGTCGGTGCTGGAAGTGCCAGTGGGAGCTGGAAACTCCCTTCATCAGCTGCTTTCAGAGCGTTCAAACCTGACCAGCACCATTCAACTGGACCAGGATCACTGACAGAGACCAGCTGATGGAGTCCGGCTTCGACCTTCAGTTCCTCATGCCCATCCCGAACCTGGGATCTGAAATAGCAGGATTAACCCACTCCAATCCCGATCTTCAGGGAGGCTTGTCCGCCAGGGTCTCATGCCATTTGTCACCTTTCCTCAGCCCTCACCTGAAGACAGTCACTCTTGCTGCAGCAGCCCCTGACCTGCAACGCTCAGCAGTGTACCGCTGGCTGATTTCACACTGCAGAGAGAAAACACTCCCCGTGTCTGAACCCATCCATCCACAGATGCGTGGCTAAGCCCACAAACTCACCGCGTACCAGCGCCAGCTATCTAGCTGCCCTTCTCCTCTCAGCCAGGGAATTCTTCTGCTCGTCGCTTGTCCTTTCCCCCCCTTTTCTCTCCCTCCTGGCTTTTACGTTTCTTCCACCGTGATCCGTTAGGTGTTTAGCGACAGGGTAACGTGACTTTTCACACCGGCTCTCTGCGTGCACTGCCCTGCAGACTGGGCTGGATAAAGCCTCTCCCCAACCCCAGCTGGCTGGACATCTCCCCCCCCCACCTACCCCTCCCCTTCACACTAGCCAAGCCAGGGATTCCTCTCTCCCTCCCTCTTTCTTTTTCCACCCCTCCCGCCTTCAGTGCAAACCCAAGACGCAGGAGCCTGCCGGGGGAAAGTGCTCCTTGAAATCATCACCGCAGACCCCGCTGCGAAAGTGCAGAGGAGGAGAGAGAAAAAGCCTCGGCAGCCAACCTCCTGTGGCTGAGGGCTTTGCAAGCAGGGCAATGGCTTCAGTCTCTCGGAGATTTTCTCTCACCTTTCTCCAGGGTGTGGGATCTGCTTTCTTCGTCCTTCAGATCATCTCTGTTCAGGCTGATGGTGAGTCCCCCATTCAGTTTGGGCTGGGTTGCTGTGGCTGGAATGAGAGCTCTATGTCGAAATGTCTAATTGCAAAAAAAAAAAAAAAAAAAAACCAACCTTTTTTTTTTTTTAAAATAAGAAACTTAAATACACGCCCCAGTTTGCGTTAGGAAATGTCTGATTCAGAGGATTTTGAGACTCTACAAATATCCTGGGGTTAAGCAGAGAAAGGAAATAAGATCCCAGAAGGCTAAGATTATTTTATTACAACAAAATGACAGGATAGTGAACTTTTCCAGAGGAAATAAGAATAATAAAACAAAGCCAGAACATGAATAAGAAGACTCAGCTATATTTTAGGAGAGTTCTCCTTATAAATAGAAATATCTTTTCTCCAAAGAACTTCCCCATCTGCCCACTTCAGATGCCCCCCCAATGTCCATTTATACGGGCAGGTACTTGAGGAAGGGAAGACAAGAGGTCAAAAGCTTTTATAACTTTTTCTGTTCAGTACCACACAAGCTGAAGATGACAGCTCACCTTTCTGCATGTGAATTTTGTCTGCACTTTACTGCCGAGGGATGTGATCAGGACATGAATTTGGCTGAAGCACCAGCTACCGGTTACCCTTTTTAGTTTTTACTTGCTGATGATAACCCTGAAAGCTGCATCTGTTGAAAGTTTCCAGTAGCCTATAGCCCTTTAATGATTAAGCCTGTAGTAATGACGACCAACTTGCCTTAGCAAAAACACGATTTATTTTTGAAACAACTGTGTCTTTTCCTGGGAGAGCAATGCTGAATGGCCACATTTTTTCATGTTCACAGCTGCAATAGATTTATGCCTGATATCAGGATTTTTTTATTTCGAAACACTAATCCTTTACCATTGATGTTTGCTGCGTTGTTCCAGAGAACAGATCTTAAACATCACAGGGCAACAAAAACTTCTTCTTCTTGTTTTCAGAGTATTTCTTCCCTTTAACCTGAATTTATTTCAGCTGGCAACAAAGTGTGGCAAACCAAAAGGGGGAAAATAAACCTTGCTTGTATGTTTGTACCACTTTGTGTAAAATACCATTTATACAACAGAACCCTGTCTTGTAAATTTGAATAAAGTTTCTTTTCATTAAGAATAAAGGAACAGAAATGTGTCGGGCAACTGCACTGTGTTGCAGTAGGCAAAACTGAGGTTCTGATTTTAGGAAATACTCCTTCCTTAGGAAAATGCCTCTGAAATGAGTTTTAGAAAATGTGTACCCGTGAAAGAGGGTTCTCCACAGAACTTAAGGAAAGGGGACAGGACAGGAATAATTAATTTCCCTTGCTAAGAACGCTTCATCTGAAGAATTCCCTTATCTTTTCAAGAGCACCTCCCAATTTGTATTATTTCCATAGAATTAATGGCATCTTCTCGGTTCCTAAACAGACATCCTCTAAAACAGAAAGGGGAAAAAAATGTTGGAGATCATTTTAAGGCAGTTTTAGTTGTCATTCAAGAGTTTGTCGAATTTACTTCGCACATGGTAAAGCAATTATAGGAATTAAAGGGTAGAATATCTGAAGTACGTTACAGTTGCAGAGCATTATTATAATACTGTAGTTTCCATTTTTATTTAACTTCTAAGTATCATTGTGAAAAATGTGCAAGTCTTCTATTAACATGCTCTTTAGTGTGTTCTCCTAATATTAATATTCAAGCAAGCAACTGTAACACTGTCCTATAAACCATCTGGCTTATTATACGTTGATACAGCAGAAAACATTTTAAGTGAACTTTAGAATTTACCATTACGTGTAGGCTTATGTATTTAAGAAGATCTGAGAGTATGAAACAAGGTTAATACTTTCTTTAATAACAGATTCTGGCCTGATCCAGACAGGAAACTACTTTCTCAGTTGTATAAGTTGTAGGTGAAAATACAATCGTGCTACTCTCAAATACATGCAAGTGTCACTTAAGTGCCAAAGGACCGTTCTGCGTGACACATACGTATGTGTGTATTTGGTATTTTTAACTAAAAGTAATTGACTGTTTTGCAGATGGATGAAGGGATTTTGAATTCACCTTTGAAAAACCCTGTGAAATTCAGGCTGGCCCCCCGTTACAGGCAAACCTCCGAAACTGGTTACAATATATTTCCCTAAGGAAGACTTTTGCTTTATTCTCTCACACACAAATAATGACAGAGAGCAGGCAATAAAACTAGAGACCATTGAGGTCTGGTAGAGGTGTAAAGCCTCGAAGCTTAATTGATCTCTTTTGACTAGTATTTACCACAGCACATATTGCTGTACTGCAGACAGACTCCAGAAAGACCGAGGTAAATGCTGAAACAAAAGATAGTTTTGTTTCGCTTTGCAGTTTTCTTACGATTCAAATGTGCTTGCTCATAGCTGTTGAGGTCGGGGTCAGACAGACAGAAGCCTCCTGAAGGGCTTGTTGCTGCTCTGACGTACCATGGTGTGCCACTACCGCTAGCGTAGTAACTGGAGAATGGTACCGGTTATCGTGACGGGTCTCAATTATACCAGTGCAAATGCAGGCTTTTGAAAATTTGTTTCCGTTTGCTCTGGAATAGGAGAACAAGAATGCGGCTTCATGCATCCTACACGGGAGTTGCCTCTGCTTTTTTTGACTCCCTCTTTCGTCTTTTCACAGCTGCTAAAACATCCATACATACGAACCACAGTTTTCTGCAGGGTACTTGCTCTGAGACAGAACATGTCAGGAGAGAATGATCGTGATTAATCTACCTTACTAAGACACTCCTGAATTGAAAAAATGTGCTAGTTGCAACACTTTGTACTAGTTCCAGAGTGGAGTTGGTCTGTTGGCTAGATTTGGGTTACAGGGAAGACCTGCGGGTCAAGCCAGTCATCTGGTAGTGACCATGCATAGTGACTGCAGAGGTTGTAAGTGGAAGGATCCCGAATCCAGAAAGCCAGGCACTGCTTGGTGAGGATCTGAGATACATACTTCTGACCTAGAATCCGATATGTCTGATGTCAAGGGTAGGAAACAAACTACTATACTCTTTCCTATGGCTGGCTTTGCACCTTTTTGGTAAAGAAAAGGAAAAAAGAATGCTTTTTCTCTTCTCTCTCTAGACACTTGCATTTGAGTAGTATGTGTCTGAGCATTTCAGGCTCCCACTTGCAAAACAGCACATATTCTTGTATGTTGCAAAAATAAATGTAGAAACAATTCCAACTATTCGATCCTAAAGCGTGTAGTAAAACCAAAATTTAAATTCAGACTGCATTTAGCTGAGGAGGAACTCAAAGGCGACCTCCCAGTTTTGCTATTTTTCTGATGATGTAATATTTTAAGCAATTTGATTTAAATAATCATTCACTTTAGTATCTCATAGAAATAAACTCTGCATTCATGAACACTAAGCAGAACTGGTAATTACCCAAATCTTTGTCTGTAATTGTACAATTTTACTGAATCCTCCACCCTTACTATTACAATCAAGGCCATTGTTACACACTGCCATAGAAATGGAAATTAAATTGCTCTTGAAGTGCAGAAGTGACCTTCCCTTCCTCTGCTCTCTTTTACCTCATTTTGAAGTTTTTAACATTTAAGCAAAAATAAATTAAACTTCACATTTGCACATCTTCCACCACATTTATTTTGTTGAAACTGGTTAGGTTTTATCCTTTGAACTAGTAAGTATCATGCCATGAGGTCAGCATACTGGGCATGTCTTTTAAAATGCTTTCATTTTATATTATTTGTGAGAAATATTTTGATTTCAAAGTATATTTGGCTATGCAGTTTTATGTTTCTTCTTCAAGCATGATGCAAATCCTGCTGAAGACATGGAGAACTTTGAATTCGTTTCAGTGGGCTTTGAACCATGCCTATAAGCCTTAGAAGAACTTCTTGTTGTATCTGTTACTGTATTAGAATAAACTAGCCAAACTCTGTCTTCTTGGTAACCAAGAAAATTCTGCTGACTCCACTGAGATTTCTAAAAGTATGAAGAAACAGGTTTTGTGCTAGTTTTATTTTTGAAGAGTCCCTTTTTTGTGATTCCATATACCTGATTGTAGACGGCTCTTCAGTGTCAAAAGCATAACAAAGTATAGTTGTTACAAGCTGATTTTAGCAAAATCTGAAATTGGAAATAAGGTGGAGTGAGAATAATGAACCATTGGAACAGTTTACTATAAAGTGTACTGTAAATACTCCATTACTTGGAGTCATTGAAACATGACTGGGTGCCTTTTGAAAAGACATGCTCTAGTTCAACCATGAATTTTTGGACTCAATTGTGGAATTACTGGGGGAAGTCTATAGTCTAGTTATGCAGGAATTAAACAAGGTGTTAAAAATGAATCCTAGAAGCCCTAAGACTTACGCTTCTATGGGTATGTTTTCAATCAAAATATATTGGTGTACTCTTCAGTAAAAACTATATTCAGCTATTGCTTGTTTACAAAGTTTTAGTGCCAAACACTAAAAATTATTCTTTTATCAAAATATCAAAATATAATCAATATTCTGTAATAAAAGTGATCAGATGACGGTAGACGCTAGTGTTATAATATAAGCTAGCTATTAAAGAAAGACTCTCTTTTGTTTCAAGTGTGAATTTTTCTTCAGAACTATGAATCCAGCTGTTAATTTACAGTTGGAAGAATTATGTCTTATTTATGTCATTGCATTGAATTTAAAACTTTTTCACTGGTTTCAAAGGGGAACCTGAAGAAACTTACTGTGACAAGGATGTTTTTTGTTCTGAACCTGCTAAACTCAAGATGTGCATTAAGCCTACTGAGAAAGACTGCTTTGCATGGAGTTTTAGCTTGATTTTGAAACCAAAGGGACTGGCTTTGTTTAAAAAGCCTCCTTGAAAGTATGTAGAATTTTGGGAACAAGCTTCCACACCACCTGTCCCATCATCACATTATGTTACTGGGCAGAAATGAAGGGGGAGAGTTAAGAGGGAGCTCAAACATGGTGGCTGCTCAAAGGTACCACAACCAAAGGCATACTGTGTTCTTCACACAAATAAATAATCAATAAGACATGATCCTTCATCCCGTGCCTTATGGAAGTATAGAACAGTCTCGTATTTAAAATTGCGTAATTAAAACAGAATGACAATACATCTCTTGATGCTATATCAGAGAGAAAACTGATATCAACTACACCACACTGCCATAATGTGCTAGAGAGAAAGGAGATACCATCTGAACTTTTCACAATGCCAATACCAAAAAAGAATGTGGTTGCATCACGTATATGAGACAAACCTTCTAAAAAAAGCCTTTCATTACAACTAGCAGTGATAAAAATTTTACAAATGTTTAGCCAGGAGGTTTATATCCCCAGCTTCAAAATGATACCACTTTTGTGACAAAAAGTGAGAAAAATTCAATACATGAGTATCTCAAGCATGCTAGCCATGCCACTGTAAGGTGCAGAATTCAGTTTCAGTGTTGTAGCCTTATTTATTTAAGAGAATTTCCTGTTTTGATGTGCTTTTGTATTTTTCCTATTACCATGCTAGCACGTCTCCTGTATTTTTTTCCTGTAAATGCCCCTCAGCAATGTGACACAGATCAGGATACTGGGGATCCAGCTATTCCATTGTTCAAGCATGTGATAAGTGAACCTTACTTTCTATTACATTTTCTAAATAAGAAGTTAGGCAAAAATAGAGGGTGTATCTTAAAAACCGGGCAGATGATAGCCATAGAGCTTCTAAAGCTTTAGAAAAGATTCCCAGGTCAGTCTGGTAAGCAGGTCAACCTTCTTTATCCACTTCTGGCTAACCAGAATTTCCTATAAAGCAGTTCACTGTAATTTTCCCAACCAGTAAGTCCTTCTTAGCTTACCCTAAAACCTATTTGTCTACATAATTCGGACATCCCAGATGATACCTTTTCAAAGGACAAGACTCTGTTTTGAATCAGCATCTTCATAGTTTCTAGTAAAAAGTTGATTTATCTTAAGTACTAGCAAACATATAACAGCAGTTAAGGAAAGCTGTCTCAGCCTCAGTCTTGGCTAGCTAAACTCCTCTAAAACTGTAATTGCTACTGGTAAAAAGACTAAACGATGAACTTAATTTCTTCTAATTATATCTAGATGGCACTCAATCCTTAATGATTTTCCTTTGTTTCAGCCTTCTAACTGAAATACTAATCGCTGGAAAATAAGTTATTGCCATGTCAAACTAACATTTATGATTTAAGTCAGATGCTACCCAAACTTGCCCTATATGTCTTTGATGATGATGCTCCATCCTGACAGTCAAATGGTAAAATGTAGATTGTGGACAAGTTTTCATCTGGGACAAAGCCTCAGTAAAATATTACACTTAATCCCTTTTAATTCCTTTAAAATTATTTAATTCCCCTTTTAATCCCCTTTAAAATTCCCCGCTAATGAATACTTTTACAAACAAAATTTGTTCCGCAACTTAATAACAGTTGCTTAAAACCATCATCTTTCTGCTTGTATTACCTCTCTCCGTATGCCATGCACACTTCACTACGTCTATGGATGGCTTTGGAAACAGCAGCCTACATTTGCCTCATGTGCATCATTTGGGACATTTTGCGAAGAACCCTGACATTTTGGTACTTTGGACTGTAGAGGTTTGCTTTTTTCACTGCTCTGTGTAAACTCCCCTGTTGTAATTACAGTTCATGGTATTGGGTATAGCTGAAAATCGAGAGACAATGTAGTCTGGTGGTTAGGACATGATCTGTGCTTCTGGGCTGTATTCCCTGGTCAACTGCTCTTAATTGCCTGAGAAAATCACTCTGGGTACTCTGAATTCCTGTTTCTTCTCATCACTGCTTGTCTTGCTGAATTTAGATTGCTATCTGCCCAAGTCAGGATGATTTCTTACTGTGTGCATGTAGAATTCCCACCAAAGTAGGAGTCTTCATCAGGACCTGTCNCGGGTATAGTTGAGAATCGAGAGACAATGTAGTCTGGTGGTTAGGACGTGATCTGTGCTTCTGGGCTGTATTCCCTGGTCAACTGCTCTTAATTGCCTGAGAAAATCACTCTGGGTACTCTGAATTCCTGTTTCTTCTCATCACTGCTTGTCTTGCTGAATTTAGATTGCTATCTGCCCAAGTCAGGATGATTTCTTACTGTGTGCATGTAGAATTCCCACCAAAGTAGGAGTCTTCATCAGGACCTGTCTGTGCTTTCTAGCTAACATAAACACAAATGACATATTTACTTGAAAGAGACTGCATTTTTTTTCTGTAAGGACTGTGATTCTTCCAGTGGGTTAAACTGTGCACAGGTGGGAACAGAAAGCTGTCAGGTACAGGCCTACCCTCTATCAGTTCCCTGTATTTTGGATTAGACTCAGATGTATCAATTTGTTGAAATAATTTGCAGTAGGGGTGGCACTTGGTACAGAAACAGGCTGAATCAATCTGAAAGATTCCTGATATTGGTCAATATATCCTATGAGTGCGAAGCTAGCTACATAGTGAAC
Organism: Steatornis caripensis; assembly: GCA_013398225.1. Taxonomy (NCBI): domain Eukaryota; kingdom Metazoa; phylum Chordata; class Aves; order Caprimulgiformes; family Steatornithidae; genus Steatornis; species Steatornis caripensis. The sequence goes on from VZSC01010397.1 coordinate 56,801, forward strand.
ACTTGGGATGTGCTGGAAGCTATGCATTCATGTAGCCACTACCATTAACCTACTTTTGAAATAAGATATAATAAGTGTTTCCAGGCATTTACTAAATGAACAGTGATTAGAAGTTGTCTTCCTGCACCTGCAAGCAACATCAATCTGTACCTTTGAAATTTAGAAGATATTCTGAGGGATGTTATCTTCAGAAAGAAGATGCTCATGGCAATTGAAATGTCAGCACTGTAAACTGTCTCGTTGTTTATTTCTTTTTCTGGAGACATTCAGCTGATGTGTTTATTCCATAACCCAGTAACTTCTCAAGCTTCATTGCCAAAACCCCAACTGCCCTGTTCCCTGTTGCCAAAACCTCTAACTTTCACCCTTACTGCTTTCACAGTGTTAGATAAATTAAAGTAAAATAAACTGAACAGAAAATAAAAATAACACATGAAATTGTTATACTAAATATGTTCTTACATTCATTCAAAAGAGCCTTCCATTAAGAAAAAAATTCTGTCCAGCTTTCCAGAAAGATATGAAAACAAAGTGGGTTTGCAGCGGCATTTAAACACAAGTTGCCATAGAATTACACCATTTTGATTTTAGAGAATAAGTATAAATCTGTTTCTGGCATGGAATACTGGGTTGCAATACTGGCTTTTAGACTGGTGGTTACTTTATAGATGTAGTTGTTATAAATGTAACTGTAAAATGCTTAAGAATGAATTTTGGTATTACAGCCTACAGGAGATGGTCTGACTTTGACTACATGTATGTGCACATGACAGCGTGTCGTGCTTTCTCTCTCCAGATCTCAAGCACAGACCTATAGAGGCAAGACAAGCTTCTCAGATGGGCTAGGAAAGAATAGGGCCTTAGCCATACTTGCTTTTCTGTTAATGAACAAAACTAAAACAAAGGCTAAGGCAAAGTTACTTACAGTGTTGATAAAATTACTCATTCCAAGAAGTAGGCTGCTCATTAAAATGAACTTAGTAAAAGCAAAAAGACTTCATTTGGTGACGATTTACAATATTGTTGTTGAATATGTATTGAGTACAATACCATGATGAGTGATATGTCCTTTCTTGGTGCTGCAGGGAAAGTGTTGGCACTTGAGTCCAAGAACAACTCTCAGGGTCTGGATTTAGCTGGAGCAGAGAAAGCTTGTGTTGACCTGAGTGCTCGCTTAGCAACTGCAGAAGAACTGAAAAGGGCTGTTCTGGACTGTTCTTTTGCTGGCTGCACCACAGGATGGCTCGCTGGTGGCTCCACCGGGTAAGGACAACAGCACAACCCTTCCTGAGAAGTATGGATGACAGCTGTTGAGCACGTTTTCCTCCTTGACTAAGAATGTTACTGAAAAACACCGGCCACAATTCAAGCACTGTGACGTATAGCTAAATATGCCACTCTCCCCACAAAATCAGTTTCGTATAGCTAATATTGCAGGGACACAAATATTTATCGGTTTCATATCACATATTTCACAGATCTGAAGCGATTTCCTCTTCCTCTTTCCTTCTGAATTATGTCCTTGTGGTTCCTTTTCGTCTGGCCTGTAGCAGAGTGCTGAGCCCTAAAGGAGCTTGTAGGTAGAGGACACAGTGCTGGAGTTAGTGTCAGTGCTCCCACTGACTCTGTTATCCCGTACTCCGTAAGAAGCTCAGCAAACCGAGCTTCTCATGGAAACCATGCATCCATCCCAGATATTTACATATGTCTGAATAGACAATAGGCATGTTCAAATAGGTATAACTTTAGATGTACTTAGATATGATAACACACGTGTGGTGGAGAGTTTGTTGAGAAAGCTCACCAGGGAACTTATATTGTTGACTGAAGTGCTGAATTGTATTATTTGAGGTAGCTCAGTTGACTTGACATGGCACTAGGCTGAGCTTTGCACCACGTTACAAGTAACGTTGCAAGATGCACTGGCCTGCCACAGCCTCTCCAGGAAGCACCATTGCCTCTGTAGAGACCAGTTCAAAGCAGGAACGTAAAAGTGTCCTGTGGTGGAAACTTCTTCGCTCTGTTGATCATAGTTTCAGGAGGCTAGAGCCAGCCTTCATGAGTACTCAAGTCTCAACGACTTTCAGTGAAATTCAAGATCTTGAGAACATATGTCCACATAGATGCTAGCTGTATGCCAGAAACAGCATGGCTCTGCCACCATGCCACTCTACTGGGGATGATGAGGGCTTCCTGAACTCAAGCTAACTCAGGCTCATTCCAGTCTTGCACAGGTCCAGCTATGTGGCACTCCATTGGGCCACCCACCTACATCCCAACTGCCCAGTCTCTTTCAAAATGAAAGTCTTTACAGCCTGCCTGAGGAACAGGTAGACAACCTTCATATTTGACAAAGAGACCAAATAACAGAAAAATCAATTAAAAAAAAAAAAAAACGAAATGGAGGAGATGAGGGTTGGCATGCATATCCCATGTCACTGAAGCTGAAACAATACAGGAATTGCCCAGAAGGAGCATGAGCAGATCGGAAGCCCTTTAATCTTTCCTTCGGCAGGCTTACCAGCCACAGCCTTAGCATAATAATGTATATTCATTCCCTTGAGGTGCTTTACAAAGCTCACGAGTTAGAGGGTAATATCTAATCCACTGTCAATGTTCAATGGTGGTAAAGTTTTGTTTTATCAAAATTCTGTTTCCAAGTTCCCAAACTTTAGTGTATTATCGGATTTTGCGACAGTTATCATTTTTTAAGTAAACATTGGTGTTTGTATATTTTTAGTGATAAAGTTTTCAAAGGACAGAAAATTGCTACTATTAGAGAGAATAGTTCTTCAGAGCTGGAATTTGATACTGTCTTCTCTGAGACTGTTTTACCCGTGGCTAGGCAAGCACCAGAATGTATGTTACTTGCTTCGCTAAACTGAATATTTTCGAGTGTGGGGATAAACAGGAAAAGCATAATGCCTAAAAAGGCTATACTGGTTTCATTGTTAGTTAACGCAGCTCTGGAGAAGGAAATGAGCGGTCGAGTGCAAAGTGCGCAAATGAAACAAAGTTACTCAAGCTGGACAAGCTCAAGTAGGATATAAAGGTTTTCAGAGACATTTACATGAAGGGGCAAAATGATGACAAACAGAGTTCAATGATAATACATGCAGGAGGAATATGCAATCTACTTGGAAATATCTTGCAGGGTTCTGGTTTATCTCTGTCAGCCCAGGAAAGGTGTGAGGACATCAATATGGACAGCACAAAGAAAACCTCTGTCAAACTGCAGTTCAGTAATAACTATTTTACTAAATTCATTATTTAATTTTAAAAATATATCTACAGTTACCTATTCAATACTTTGGGCTTTTACTTGAGAAATGGAAACATGGCAGCAAGCATAAAGGATGGTTGGTAAACAGAAAAACCTGAATCCACACTCAGCTAATTTGACACAGAGAGGGGAAAGCAGGCTTCACAGCATGCCCAGAAGGTTACAGAAATAGGCAAAACTATTTCCAAAATAAAGGACTCTTCGCTGCGCACACCTTGTGTTATTTACCTTGAAAGACCTCCGCATCCTTGAATGTGACGGCATGGCCCGGGGACAGAAGTGACCTCCCTAGGTTTGCCAGGTCCAAAACTGTTCAGGACTTTATAGGTTGAATGTAAAACCTTGAATTCCTCCCAGCAGCTAATGGGCACCCAGTGCAGAGCTTTAGTCTAATATTCTCCCATATCCTCTAGGACTGTGTGCACCAGAAAGGAGATGAATAGGAGGGAACATGATAAAAGAAGTTCCTAATTTCAGGAAGAATGTGCTTTGATTTATTTATTTTGTGCCTGGAAAGTATCCCAGTCTTTCCCCTGAGGAAAAAATGGATTAGACATTGGCACTAGAAGTAAACACAAATGATGTGAGTGAAGTCATTACAGTGTTGCAGATCTTCTGACATGTTTCAATCCTCCTTCCACCACATAGACTTAAAACTGAACAGGAGCTCTAGCAGAGATGTAAGGACTTTTTCACCTCTAGATCAATTTTCCAGGTTTTGCACAAGTCAGTGCATTTGTTCACTTCTGATGGATATTTTATGATCTTAGTGAAACCTTACAATCCCACTCCTAGTAAATATATCCACCACTGTTGTGTCCTTATTACTATTCTTAGAGCCAAATCAGGGCCTGGAAACCCATGGGAGTTTCTCCTGTTACAACTGAGGCTCATCACTCCGTCAGCGTGAGTGTGTTTGTACTCTCTGCTCTCTAGGCTATACCTCTTACACGGGCAAAGAGGAGAATACGGTCTAAAGAACTAACCCAGTTTGGATGACTGTCAAGTTTCTGATGACTCCTATGTAAATATAGATTCATATGTAAGTATGCAAAGATTTAGAGATTGTAATGAGACATCCTTTGTTGGGTCCAATGAGGTTGTTGCCATCCAGCTCACTCTAACCTACTTTTCACTTAGCCACTGCAGTGACTGTTGCCTCCTCAGCTATGCTGGTAGAGGTGCTCATCTCTTGTCTGTTTTAAGTCAGAAGTGAACAGAGTGGGCGACCAGCTACTAGTTAGGGTGTTAAAAGCCGTCGTTCTGCAGAGAGTGATGCTGGTGGAAGAAGACACCAATCTGCTGGTGGAGATGCTCACGTTGTGCTCTCTAACCCAGTTCAGTCCCTGCAAACTGAGCTGGCCTAAGCAGCAGGTCTCGACAAATATGATTCACTTCAACTGATGTAGGATGGAAATTGCTTAAACAAATAGATCCCTGCCAGCAAATCCAAAGAGACAATAAAGTGGGTGGTTTTGTGGCTTGAGCAGCCTGGAAGAGAATCTCTTTCACAGGCATAAGGGGGTGTTTTTGTCTTCCACTTTCAGTTGTTCAGACCAACGCAATTCAGTGTTCAGGTCTGTTCGCACAGGCAAGTAACTGGCAGGAGGTCCAAGGGCTTGGGAACTTTTAGAGGAGAACCACTGACAACTAGATAGGGGTAAGTGGTTAAGGGGTAACTTCTTCCAGCAGCCCAGTCAGTCCTGACGTGTAACTTATAAAGCATTACTTGTGGTTACATTTCAGGAAATGAAATGTCGTTAGGCAGGTCTCATTTGTCAGATGAGCCCTAATAGCTATTTATACCCAAAATGACACTCTTACTGTTTATTTGCATGTCAGACAAGTGAGTCAGTAAAACCAGCAAGCTATCTGCCAGAATATAAATGAAAAAAGGTGGCAGAGATCTCTGAGGGGCTCTCACTGCTATCTTTTGAATTCAGATGTCATACTGAAAACCTTGTGTCAAGTCCTCCAGCTCTGGGCAGGGTGTCCTGTAGGGACTTCTTGTTCATTTTGGGGATTTTTTAAATTTGGAAAGTGAACACGACACAGTTTTTATTACGGTCAGCCCTGTGCACAGAATATTAGAAAGCAGCTATTTATTTTACAAATTGTAAATGCCCTCAACAGCTTGTATTAAGATATTCATAGCAAATGTACTCATTTCCATCACTTTTCTAGGACCGAAAAGCTGAAGCTGTCCTATTCCCTGTCTCGTTCCTTATTTGCCTACAAAAGAATGGAACCACGTATCCCTTCTATAAGGGCTTTGAAGCTCTACACAGACTTTCTGTTCTATGGTAGACCTCCTGCAGGGCTGTCAACCTGTTCCTTTGCATGAAATTGCCCTGGGATGGATCCTACCCGGTCCCTGAAGCATTTATTTCAGAGGGAATAACTCTGGAGTGAGCAAGCAGAGTCAGCTAGAATAAGCCTCTCTGTGGGAGTCAGAAGACTGAGATTCTTTTCTTGGCTGACCACAGACCAGATGTTTGCTGCTAGGAAAATTACTTCATCTCTAGTTTTCCGTCCTTTTGTTAGCTCTTCGGGCTTTGCACTGACTCCTATTGAATGCTTCTGCAGTGTCAAACACAACAGGGCCCTCACTGCAGATGGCACCAGTGGGAAATGTAATAATAAGACTCAGAAATGACATTTCACAAGACTACCTACTTCTTTTTCTGCCTGCTGTGTGGGACTTGCCCAGCACCTGGCAGTAGGGTAGTAACAGCACATTTCTTGGGAAAGAAAAAGGCAATATCCAAGGAATGAAACAAGGGTCAGTCGCTAACCCTTGCCAGTCCTCCCTCTCATCTGTGTGTGTAAACCCTTGGACTTGTGGGCCCTGTGAGATTTATCCAGGTGTACATGCTATAACAGGCCCTCTCACTTATTTGCAGAGAAGCAGTCCTAATGATACGTCAGTTTGGCAAGCTCTCTGGTTTATTTCAAGACTGTGCTCTGGTGCCTGATGATAATGCACATGAATTTGCTCCCAGACAATGTGCATGAGGTAGGTCAATTTATTCCCTTCAAGAGAGAAATCCAGACATAGCTGACAGGACACGGTCCAATTCAAAATACTAAAATTCCTTATGAAACTGTCTGAGGAGGTCTTGCACTCTGAAATGCCTTCATGTCACAAACTCTAGTCCCACAGCTGGTGTGAGGCTCTGCTAGAAGATGAATTTCTCTTCTCATTGTTTCTTGCCAATCATCTCAGAAAGTCTCATACACAGAAAAAACAAAGTAATTGTGTTTCAGGAATAGGGATTTCTACACGAAGCTCATTCAACAGACTTGAATTTAATGTATGAACATGGCCACTTTACTCCAAGGAATGGTACCACTGAGCAATGTGGATGTGAACCACTTTGCATTAGCTTTGGGGGGGATGAGAAAGTTTTCTTGGCACAACCTGGGAACACAGTATAGGCAAAGTAGGACACACACGGTTCTTGTAAAACAGACATCCAAATAACTGGAAGAATTTTTTAGAAAATGGACTTCAGAAAAAGCATCATACAAAAGTAAATACATTTTTGACATATTTTCTAGGACAAGCACCATAACAGTCCTTAGAGTAGCCATTTACTTAGCTGGGACTTGCACTTTTAACCTGTATTTTTACCGGGAGGTTTTTTTAACAAATTTTGAGGGCTTTAGCAAGACTTTTCAGCAAAATTCGGCACAAAAGGTAGAGGTATGCTAGTGAAATTAGTTAACGCCAGAAGGTTGGAATTCATTGTTAGGACCAAGAAAAATCATAATATTGAACGGGAAGGTAAGCCTGGCTTCAGAGATGGTGTAACAGAAAAGGGGTGCAATGTAACAGTATCACAGGAATTTCTGCCTTAAGCTAGCAGTCCAAAGAGGAAAAGGCAGAGCAGGAGAAAGAGCTGAGTGTAGTCACAGAACACAGGATGGTAGTGAGTCTGTTGTAAAATAAAATAACTCACATCATAAAATTTATGAAAAGGGGAAATACAGTTCTCCTAAAAGACATCCATCAGCTCTTCCAGGAGAGAGGGGGCAGTACTGAAGGGCTTGAAGGAGGCACTGGTGGGACACCACCTGCGGTAGTGCAATGTAATTCTTGGCATTCAGGCTCAGAAGGGATGAGTTCAGACTAGGATCAGTCCCAGAAAGCTCCTCTGTTCTCAGAAGTGATTAAAGGTAATCAGTTTGTTTAGCCTAGCAAAACAAAGACAGAAAGACCATGGGCTTACTCTTTGCAAATGCACAAGAGCAACTAATACCAGGATTTTAACTTGCCAGTTAGTTCTAATGAGATTGATTTTCTGATTTTCAAAAGAACTTCGCATATTTACCCCCTTTTTTAGGATCTCTGTAATGTTCTGAAAACCTTTTGTCTGAGAATTGGTCTTCTTTGTAAATTAATAGCATTTTTGTATTTTATTTTATTTTAAACCCCTTGGTAACTGATCAACAACATCTGTTATGAAAGCCATGGATTAGACTGGAGCCTGTAAAATGAAATGGAGTAAAACCAACTTTCTAGTGATACTTGACGTGTCTTTGAGCACCCAACTAGTCCAGGCCAGGAAGCAACACGATTCTCCTCTACGTGCACTAAGAATGCTCGAATTATATGTACATAGCGATATTATAGTAAAATGGCTATATAAAATCTTTCATACTAGGCTACAGTACGAAAATCTGCATGAATGGGTGATATTTATTTAATGAACAGAGGCCTTACTATTTCAGTAGTCATATGTACAATTTTAAGCACAAAAGGCTGCATTTTGGTGTATATTTTTAAGAATCTAAAGGATATTGGTTCTGCCTCGGTAAGACCTCCTTTTGACATTTCCAGTGGCAGTATTGCTGTTGGAATGTCTTCATGTCACACTTAGCAGCTGCTTTCTTTGGGTCACATCCAGCCAAAATTAGCCTCTATAGTTCCCAGTCAATGGACTTTCCAAAGCCCACCTGTGCTCCCCTTCATGACTTTTCAGGGAAATTTTCTTCCCTTTGGTAATCGTGAACATGTCATTTATATTTTATTCCTCATCAGAGCCAGCTTTGTAATTTGCAGTTTCCCAAACTACAGAAGGGAAGGACTAAGAATAAAAATCCTCTAGTTTGGCTTCCAGGCTATTTTTTTTCTGTCACCTAGTTACTGAAACACAAGTGGTAAAGCTGACCTGTGAAAAAAATTAGCACAGGATGTCAAAGATTTATCTTGACTAAGAAAAGTGATGAAATTTTTAACTTTCAAATTAGGGGAAGGTTTGTTATATTATCTTATAAACCAGACTTTCACAGCACCTCAGCTAACACATTGTTGATGATGTTCTGAGTTGAATATATTCATATGCAAGTTCATACTACTATGAATAAATGTCATAAGACCATTCTGACTCAGTTCAGTGAATCTGTTGACTAAGACTACAAAAGTTACAATCAACTGGCAGATAAAGTAGCGACTACAAATCATCCCAGTCCCACCTTCTAGTTTCTGGGCTACTAGATCATGCTATGTCGTATAAACTCAGCTGTTAACTGTGTATGTTTTAACTTGAGTTTACTGAAAATTTTTCAAGTATTACAAAATTGCTGTGTAATTATCTTAGAAAGCAGAATTGCCAGTGGATAGTACTATCAACAAAATTTATAATTTTTATATAAATATGTGTTTATTATGTATCTTGATTATACATGCATACATACAATATATAAAACTAGGTATCATTACTATGGCTCAAGTACGTAATTATAATATATGTAATAATATATATTACATAATGTTATATTATGGCATGTTGTGAAAGAAATGCTGTTAATGCTAGTTTTTCTGCTATTTCCTTTTTTGAACAGAGGAATTAGAAGTGAAAAACATACCAATTACTCATTGGTTACATAATAGATTAGAAAAAATGTAACCAGCGCAAGAGTAAGTAGAAGGCTTCTAGGAAGTCCAGTTCATACCTTATTGTGTTGTCTATTAAGTTTTCTCTTCGTGTGTGCATGTGATTAATGCTCAAGAACTCAGAGAAAATATCTGAGTCATGGCATAGGAAAACAATGATCGGCTTGGCCAAACTCTGATCTTTCTTTTGGGGTGGGTACAGAGGAAGGACTGTTAATTGTTCTTAGTTGCATGAATCGTATTGTACAGCAGGAATTACACTTAGGTCCAACACACTGCAGAGTCTCTGTGGTGTCTTGTTCTCTCACTTGAGAGGAGACCCATCATGAAGCAGGCTGTCCTTCTAGGCTTGGTAGCAGTAGACTGAGAGGATTCTCAATAGATTTTGGCTTGGCTTGTCAAGGAAACAAAGGAGACACCATCAGGCACCCTCCCACTTCCCATCAGAGAGCAGGGCTGTTGTCAACACCATTAAAACCCCTCCTTTCCCAACTATATTTTTACCTTACAGATAGTATATGGTACTTACATGGTCTATATCGATAGTATGTGGGATGATGGATTTTTATACTGTGATTGTGAGTCAATGGCCATGTAAGAGTAACTTTCAGGCACGCATGGATGCTTCAAGCAGACGTCTGTTAAATATAAAGGATGATCTGCAGTCTGAACTCAGTATGTTTGTTCTGAGCATGTCTACTTTCATAGATCTCCATAGAAGAAAAAATAAAATTCCATCTATTTCTTAAATACAAGGTGCAAAATCATTCATTACACTGCTCTAAGCATCAGATTACAATGTTATGGAAGTTGAGTAAAGAGCTAGTCTGTTTAATTTCAACTATTACATGAAAGTAGCAATAAATAGAATTATATTTCCCTGCATGATTGTGTTCTTCTAAATAGCTGGGTAGCTGGATGAATCCCTTACAATGTATAAAGTTTGTGGCATTCTCTCAACCATGATGCATGCCCCAGTGCAACAATTCAAAATGGTAAAGAAATGAACAAGGCAACACATTTCCATAACATCTCAGTGACATGCTGCAAAGAGTAGGAAAAATGTATGATTTTTCATTGCTTACTTCATAACGGCAATGCTGCTGCTGAAGAAATCTTAAAACATGTTGAATTCTGAGTTGATAAACGTTTTTCGGTCCTCAAATGAAAATTGTACCAAAGTTAAAAGCATCAAAACCTACCTTTCAGAACTGAGACAAAAGTGTACCTATGTCTTTAATATATAACTATAGATGATAACCTAGCATTTTAGCATTTAGGGAAACATATACCCACCCTCAAGAACTCAGAGAAAAGAGACTATTCTTGTGTATTTTTAGTCATACCTGGAGTCCTGCTGACTGCAAAGAGACTATTTCTATGCCAAAGGCATTGAAGGTCTGATCATTAGACCCACTACTGAGAAATGCTGAACACTCTTGAAACCCCTTTCAGCAGCAATAACAACAGCTTACTGAAGATGTTTAAAGCTTGCAGGATTGAGCTCATAGTAGGAAACTACTGAAAGAGAAATGGGAGGCACCAAAGAGATTTTTTTTCTTCTGTTTTTTGTACGTGTACAAGATATGATTTCTTTCATCTCAGAAGAATTACATTAGAATGTTTACATTTTTAATCAGATCAATTTTAGTATAACAAAAATCCAAATTAAAGCCCTAAGTAGAAGATTAACCATGGTCTAGTCTGTTGTAGGAAAAAAAGAATTAGAAAAGAAGAGCAATTTTTAAACTTCATGTAGGAAAAAAATTAGTGAGAAATACATTTCAAAATTCTTAATGTAATTGAAAGCCTTTCTTTATGTATAATGTTAAAACTATATGCACCATACACCTTTTTAAGTTTGGTCTCATTGGGTAGCGGCCAAGAAATGCTCTCAAAATCAACTAACGTTAATCAATATATTTTATCAACTACAAACTCGTAATTCGTTGTACAATACTTGAAAAAAAAGTAAGAAAAACTTCCTCTTCAAATACACGATCTTACATGTGAGCCAGGTATCCCATTTTGGAGATGATCTGAATATACCAAGGATGTGTCACCCACAGATAACTTTTTAGCCTACTGAAGAAATGATAAAGAAATTACAGTGCTTTGGGCAGAAGCAAAATATATTGGCTAGAAACTGGAATTAGAAATCATAAAATTTAAGATAACATTTTCAAAAGTGGCTTCCACGTATCAGGAATTTTATTCCTTGATTAAGCATAGACAGGAATGTGGCCTGATATTCAGAGACCAGAATTTTATGATCGCAACAATCATCTCGAAACTGTTTTGTTTTTTTAAGAGTCTGAAGTCTTAAGTACACAATTACAGATAAAAGGCACAAATATTTAAAGACATGTCCGTATCTGTCTGCTTAGTGTTGCAAGGCATAACTGATCCAGGTACCTAAGTGAGTGAGTAATTATTGCAAAGGTTATTGTTGATAAGTCATTTTTTGAAGGGAGACATAACTGTTTCATTCACTCAGGCCTTGTAAGACCTAGTGGAACAATATGTGAATACATACGACAATTTTCTAACTGATGGCCTGATTCTTCCAGTCATCTGAACTCACTTTGGCAGATCAAGTCACTTTTATGTAGGTGCCCGATTAATGACTTAGAGGACTTGGACTTTACATGCATTAAATTCTAAGAGAACTTGATGTTAAACTTGTATGGACGATGTTGAATATTCAAGTGACCCTCCAAAAAATCAAAGATTGTTTTCCTTACAAAAGAAACACTTGATTTGGAATCGTTAAGGGGCTTTCAATAGGGGATGACATTGTGTCATTTTCCACAGCAGAAGTAGGAACAATTCTGGTTTGTATGTGTGACCACCATCACATGGCATTAAAAGAACATTAAAGTTGTATGTTTAACTGCTCAAAAGCTAACACATGCCAGAATGAAGATGGACTGTACAATCGTAATTCAGCCCACTTGTGTAAACCAATTGTTACGTAGTATTTCAGTGCATGATCAAATAATGGGTTTCCACTGGATCTTTTCCATGCTCAGTGAATGGGCAGTTAGTCAACATTTATTTTATTGCCTAAACTGAGTCAGGACTGATGGCAAAATTAGTTCAACCGTTGCACAATACAATATAATAAATTTTCTCCACCAGAAGCATTCCTCTGAGGAAAGCATTTTTGTCTTGCTTTCACTAGAATAGCTGACCGTGCAACACTTCCACAAACCTGCTGTCCTCAAAAAATAAAACCCACACCATTAATACCCAGGTGCAAAAATTTCAGCTGAATTCGCTTTCCCAGCCTTTGTAACCTTCAGTGTAACAGTAAAACCAGTGTTTTCTACAATAAACTATCCTCTATTTGTTAGTTTTAAGCAGCCAGTACAGCTGAGAGAAGAGCTAATTAGTAATCTCTTCGTTCATGTCCAGCATCTACAGAGTTGTAAAACCAAATACAGATTTATTACCTTTGTTCAAGCTTATGAAGGGCAACAGGATGGATTAGGTACTGCTGAGTACCAAACCAGAAGAAAAGGAGTTTAAACAAAGGTGTGGAATTACTATTAAAAGAAAGATAGCAGTTTTTCTCCCAAGAGCTCAAGATGAATTTTCTGAGATTGTCTGCGTTAGCATTTGAGCAGTTAAATATGAAAGCTTAATGGCCTTTTAATGTAAAATGCTAATGATCTTTCAGACCAAATCTTGAGTTTTCTATTCATTTTTATCCAGGTGCCATTGGTGGGAATCCGTATTGCTGGAATCTGAGAGCAGAATGTGGCCTTAAATGCTCTGGGATCTGGTCTCATGTTTGGAAGTATTACAGAATATAATAAGATAAACATTCTTTATTGCTTCCTATTCCTTGAACTGATCTACAGCAAACATTTTTTTAATTATTCCTAATTGTCCCTTGGCTTTTTTCATAGATCTTCCCACACTAATGACTTATGTGCCAAATCTTAAACAGCTGAGACTGAAGCCTGACTACTGTGATAAAAGATCTCCAAATTTCACCTGCATCTACAACTCCAGAAGATTTCTGATTATTTTTTTCTTCTTTTTCTTTATTTTAGGACTATTGTATGCAGAAAGACGGGCAGCAAACAGCAGAGCATGAAAGCCATTGATGTTAAAATTGAAACCGATCCCTTTGTGAATGACAAATATGATGCTTTTTGTGTAAAGGATGAAGGTCAGCACTGATATACTATTGACATAATGCACAGTCATCACTGTCTTGCAACATTAAAAGTTTTGCCTCCAATTTTTATGCTGCTGAGAGGCAAAGAGGGAATGTTAAGGAATAAATCTTTATAGTAATTGCCCACCAAGTGAGCCAACTGCTGCAAAGGCATTGGTTGCAGGAAATAAATTGCATTATCTTTTGTCTTTGCTGCAGTTTAGCAAGTTCAAACTGCACTAGTGATCTGGAAGAACCCATTTTGGTGCTCACAGAACATGCTTTATGGAAAAGAATATATCTGGCACCAATACAACTAAGATGCCTGAAGCATCTCCCACACTCAGCACTGTAACTGAATGTAACTCAGAAAGCTGGCTTCCAACTGTGAAATACCATGCTGTTGCATATCTATTAGTATGCAACATCTGTACACAAATAACTTTATTGCCTCCATTTAATTTTTGTTTTGTCTTGTTTTTGTTAACAAGTGTAGACCAGCCTGCTAGGGACTCTGATATATCATGAATTATTCTGAAAACTAAGTAACTTCCAATTTAAGTCGATGCTTAAACTTTTCGATATTCAAATGCTGCAACTCACAAGCAAAGATGGATTCTGAAGGCAAAAAGCAATCTGTTACTGATAGGCAGGATTGTGTAAATAAGTTTGGGAACCCCTGAAACAGATTGTTGATGTCTGCAGTGAAGTTTCGCATCTCGTTTCCAAGAAAAGCAGGGGCAAGCAGATGGCATTTACTGAGAAACAGTAAGTTCGCAACACAGGGGGGCATTTTGCTAAGCAGTCAGTGAGAGCAGTGGGAATGAAAATATTGTTGAAGTAAGTGAAATGTGGTTGAGGTGATGCATATTAGATGTGCACTCAGTCATTAAAAATTCAGAGTTTGACTGACCATCTTCTCAAGTAACCCTCATGATATCAACTCCAGGCTCCGTGCTGCTATGAGCGATCCCAGCTCCGTCACCCAGTTGCTAATGTTGTCACACAAGCACCTTTGTGCTTTCTTCCATGCTGCTCCTCACATATAGGAGCAGCTCCCTGTAAACATCTGCAAAACTCTCTCATTGTCTTCCTTCAAATCTCTCTTTTGTCATCAGCCCCCCCCTCGAGAAAAACCTTGCGGTGAGCGGGACAGCTGTGGGATGCTGAAATCATTGCTCTGGCCACTATTGTTCCATTGTGCCCTTGTGCTCCCCTGTCTGTCTCCACCTGCTGCGTCTGAGCTTACACGTAGATGCTGGATCTCGGGGATGGAACTGTGTTTGCCCTTTGCATTTCGTTACTGCTTGCAGTAAAGGGGCAGTAAAGGTGAAGATAAGAACATGGGCTGACAAAGCTTGTTGAAAAGGAGTACTACATATGACTCAGAAACTGCATGGTTAAAACTCAGGGAAAAAACCAGATCGTTTGCAAAGGAGAGACAAGTCATAAACAACTTGTTTTGTACAAGGCAGGGAAGTTTCCTGATGACAGAATGGGATGATCACGCCAATGCACTCAGCAAATAATCCTTACACACAGAAACAGTTCTGGATGACAATAAGGTCCCCTCTTCTTTGAATATGCAAAAAATTTTGGATGCAGAGTCGATGTTTGAATAGAAAGGCTTAAGCAAAGTTGTGTGGCAGAGCCTAGTCTGTAGTTGGTATGAAAAGAGCAAAGTCCAGAAAGGGAATAGCCTTCACATGCAAGCGTAACACACAGGCCAGAGCAAAGCAGTTGACTGATGAAAGAATATCCTACACCTCAGGGATGCCTCTTTCAGTTTTGGGAAGTAAATATCCAGGAAGAAGCAGCAATAGCAAACCCTACACCCCAGCCTCAGACATAGCATATCTGTTCTGCTCTTTTGTACATGTGGCTAATAACTACACGTCAAAGTTATGATCAATGAACTCCTTCTTACTTGAAACTTCCCAAGTATTTCTTTTTGTTTTCGAAAAGTGGACATTGCTTTTTGATTGATACAATTTAAATTATAATGCAGTAATACGTTAGTATTAAGACCTGTGTATTGAAATCAAGTACAAAAAGCAAGTTGTTTTGCCCTGCCGAAAGTGATAAATCCCAGATTTCTTACACTGAGACCTACGTCCCCATACACAATAACTGCAAGCCCTTTAATTTCTTCCATATCCATCCAACCAATAATGTGCATTCCTATACGAAATTAATCCGATTCTTTCTCCAGTGTTTCTTAGCCTCACCTTCTACCCATCATCTCCTGGCCTTCAGGGTACTGTCAGCTCCTTGCCGGGTCTGGGCATGGCTGGCTGGGCAGGGGCCTGCATGTGCCATGGATGTCTTAGGGGTACAAATATGCTGGTTTGTCTGCTTATATGCAATGCTGATCAGCTGGCCAGCACCGCTTGTGGCAATGTGTAAGAGCTGAGGCTTACCTATGCCCGTCCCAATGGAAAAGATGCCTGGCTTCGTCTCTTTCCTCTTTTAAACTCATCTTACCAAAACAAGCTGACACTCAGCAGCTTTCCCGCTTTGTCAGACATGGCTGAGGTCAGCAAAGGCTCAGTCTGGCAGCTTGAGGATGGACAGAGGGAACAGTCACATCAGCCCTCTCTTCTTCAGAAACTAAGTTGATGATAGTAGCTCTTCACAACTCTATTTTCAGTTCTTACGGTTGTGCAAAGCGCGTCTCGAACCACCATGAAACTTCTAGTACAAACCATCACAGAATTCCCTTCTTAGGCCTTGATTTATAATTAATCTTTACTCAATTAACATTTAGCACACAAATGAGTTCAGTCGAATTGCTTAAGCATACACCTCAGCATGCCTCAACAGCCGGGGCAGTGGTCAGATGCTAGCAAGAGCTCTGGGTGTGCTTACAGGATCAGACTTTTATAAATAAATACCCTGAAAAGAGAGATACCTCTTTTTTTTGTGCTTCTGAAATGGGATTTTGTTCTCTAGACATGGAAGGATCGCAGCAATCTTTGATACTAAGAGCCATGTTTTATAGGGAATTGGTACTAAGAGTTATGTTTGACAGGGAAAGATATAGCTGTAATTTTTTATGAATGTTGTGAGTATAGCTGCAGTTTTCACACTACGGAGAAATGTGTCATCTCAATTTCTCATGAACAAATGTTTTATGCAGCTATTAGAGTCAGGAATACAACTCTGTACCAGCTGAGGGTCTGCTGAGATCCGGAAGTTTCTCTCATAGCCCCGAGTGCCAAAAATCACCAAAAATATATTAGATTCTGCCTGTTGTGAAAATGGAGCATATACATAAGTCAGATCTGGCCCATAGAGTGTGTATTTATTCTCTATCAAAGCTCATAAGAAAATGCCTCAAAGTATAAAAGAGATAAAGCAAGAAAAACAGAAAGCTGGAATTTTTCCTACCAGTCTTTTTTTTTTTTTGTAGGACCGCATACCACTCAATTTAATGTGCATATAATTTTTTATGGGAGTTCCCCATTAAAAATCCATGCATTTTTTAAAAATGCAACAAAGGAAAGATCTCTCTGTTAATAGCTCCCAAGTTTTACTGGTTATTTCTTTCAGCGACCCACTGATATTTACAGGCAACAAGTAAGATGTCTCCTCCATAAGGCTTTGATTTGCTGCCGCCATAGAAAAACTAAACAGGCAGCAACTTGTGGTAGTGCACAGCATAAAAGTTAATCAGACTTTGTTAAACATGATTGCTGGCTCCAGATACCAACCAGAGCTTGATGGCTTATGTACATATTTCATTCAGTATGCCTTTTTCAGCAGCAAGAAAAAAAAGAAAATAGTGTGTTCTTTACAGCAATTATATTGAATGTACTGTACAAGGGCTACCAAATGGCAATTTTCTTTACGTAATATTTGAACCCTTTCTTTGTATTTGTCATGCTTTGCTGTAGATACGAAGTTTTTCATTTTTTTCATTGCTACAGCTTTCTTTTCCAGATCGTTGCATATAGCTGACAGTGAATTTCCAGCTACCTGGTGATGTCATTTGAACGAATAAATTCTTACAAGCCCTATCTGATGAAAGAGGTATTGGCATCCTAACACCGGTAGCTTACAAGCAGCACTTGTATTGGCTATGATTGAGTTTTGGTTCTTTATGCTCTATTTGTACTCAGTATTTTTATCCAAAATGAAAAATTCCATATACTTTAGCGTCTCTGCAATCAAGAAGAAAAACAAACATCCATGCTCATCTTTCACAGGGCTGAGCATTAAGAGTTGCGTTTTCCAATTTCTTAATGATGAGATGACATCCTATAAATTCCAGTGGTCTCTCTGGAAAAACTCCGCTGAATTGGGTGGTTGTAACAGGGGACGTTTTACGTCAAACAGGATGTTTCATGTCAGCTTTCAGAGTATGGTACACAGTTAAAGTAGCAATTGTAGATAATCAGATTTCAGTAGATTCCCAGTTCTGCCAGGTGGCATGGAAGCTGAAGCCCACATCTTTTTCATGCTGACATTTTTTTTGCATTGATCTTAGGCTGTTCTTTCTGTAGACAATATTTTATTAGGACATCTCAAAAAATATTTACAAACTTACGGCATGCTTGTAGTTTAAATCAAGAAGATGAATCTAGACTGGGGAAAAGGGGTGCTGTGTTCTTCAAGCGACTTTTGTCAACTCTTTGCCAGAGATCACCCGTGACATACTCCTTTCCACACACGATTTGGAGTTAAAACTACCCTTCAGAGGAGCCATAATTCCTAAAGGCCAGTCATGACTGAATGTTCTACCTCAATTAACAAGAGGCATCTTCAGTCCCTTGTAAAAAATAGTTACTGAGTCTCTAAGAGGTCTGTAACCAGGGTCATCACTAGCCCTAACACATCTATGCTCAACACTTGTATCTTCGCTGTGCCAGTTACTCCCATTAGTTGTCAGATGTTGACTCTATCCTGATTTCTAGCCGTATATATTGAGTTCTTTATTGACTGTCGTGGTGATTTTCACTCCAGGAGACAGTCTGTGCCAAATTACTGCTGACATTCAGATCTTCTGTGTACTTCGACATTGTGATTCTGTGATTGCCTTACATCTACGCTGTGCTGTCTCGCTGTGTAACCCAATATATCCTTGCTTACTGGAGGTCAGCTATCAATGTATGAAGCCCCAATATGTGGCAAACTCAGGAAGGGTCACGATGTTCAGAACTGGATTCCAAGTTTCCTGGTTTCAGATGTGATCTCACACACAAGCAGACAGAGGATAGGATCTGCTGGATGGTGCCCGAGTACCAAGCACTTGAGGCTCTTCTACTGGGAAGCACACATTGGGCTTATTTTCTAGCAAGCACTAAGAAAATATGCTGGTTTATGGGAGGATAGATGAGGGGAAAAGCAGTGCTCCAGATGGAGAGTTCAGCACTGGAAAAGCCCAGTCCTCATCTTCCAGCGTCACCACTCCAAGCAACCCCTGTGGTCGCCTTAACAAAGAGCGCTGCTGTTCCTCTACATCACAAGCTGCTGCCAAAACACCCTCTGTCATGCTTTGTGGCCCAGATCTGGCTCCCCTCTTCCATCAAGAAAATGGCCTGAATGCCAGCGCTGAGCACAGGCTGTTGTTCCAAACAAGCCCATGCTTTGCCAACTCCTGGTACAAAGGCTGCAGACAAAAACCTGAAGCCTGTCCCCAGGAGTGGCTCAGTTTGATGGGCTGCTGTGCCAGTGTCACTTCTGTACGTGTACCAGAAAGCCTTTTGGCAAAAGGCTAGGCAGGAATTGTCATGGCAACTGAGACTGCAGCAGGACGAGGAGCTGTAAGATGCTGCAACCTGGAAAATTCCTGTGCATCTTACACAGGAGAGGACAGCAGCAAAATGGATGTAGGAACTTGAGTTGCAGGGTATCAGCTTTCACTTATTCCTGTCCATGCTGTCACTCAATATGCTCTGCAGCAAAGACATGACCTTACAGTCTCATGTGAGAGTCCAAAGTTCCCCATACAGTGTTCATCCATGGATATCTTTAAAATCTCTGCTTCTCTTTCTATTCACACATCAGCCATACTTCTCTTTCAGAATCTCGTAATTCTCTGTTATCACGTCTGTAGCAAAATTTTACAGTAAAGCTCCCTTCAGCTTTCTTCTTTCCTGGAAGGTCATAATGTGCTTTTTGAATATGTTTGCCGTATTTAACTAATGTAAGTAAGTGTTACTCTTCTGCTTCCTCTGGCCATAGGATTAAGCAGCAAAGCTTTGTAGATAAGAATACCCTCTGACGTATAATTGTCCCATACAGCCTTGGGATCAGTACTTTCCTCAGAGCAGATACACAGCTCCCATTTGTACTGATGGCAGTAGCTACATAAATAAAGTACATGAAATGCAGGGGTCTGTAGCCTTCCTATGAGGCAATAAAATATTTTTTTATTCCTTTCATCCACATGAATCTCTATTCATCTGACCAGTTCACAGGAAAGGCATTAGCTGCTAACTGCTCCTCACTTCCTCGGATGCCAAGCCTCCATAAGACTGTACATAAACTGAGCTTTGTGTAGCCTCAAGAGCTTGTTTTTTCTGTCAGTCTGTGTGTGCATAACTCCCACTAACTTCTGAAGGTGTTAGACAGTATATATGTATGTGTACAGTATGGAGAATAGACTTCAAAGCTTTGACTTCAGTAGCATATCCCTTAAATTAGTGGCAGATGTTTTTCAGCATACCCGGTTGAGAAGTGGTTAGCCAGGTCTATCAGACAATTTCTAAAAGCCCGATCCAAAAGGACTTTCACAGGGAGTGGATGTTTATTGTAGGATGTTCATTTCACTATGAGGTAAAAAACTGGCAATATAAATACATCATATTTCTAAATAAACATGTATTTACCTATGCCTGGGTCACAAGTGGGTAGATGATGGGAAAAGCTGCAGCCAGGACTTACAAGGATCTTGCAGAATGTCCCTAGGGCAAAAGCAGGAAAGCCTGAGCTTTTACAGAAAGTAGATTGAAAAAAGCCTTTCTGTCAAAACTGTTGCCCATTGAGAACCCTGGACGTGAATTCGTATCAATGGAAATGTTGTTTGTGAGATCTTGTGCTGATGCTGTCCTAAAAGTAGACTCTAGCAAAGTAGCAAGGGTGCTCTCTGAAGATGTTTCTCCTTCTGCATGTTTAGAAGCATAGTCTTGGAGGTCGCTTTTTCAGCTTCCAAACAAAAATCCTTCCAAGGAACATAATCTTTGCTTAGCCAACTAAGTAATTAGGTTTTTGTTCCAACGCAAACTGTTTCAACAGGAGAGATCAATACTAGAACACAGACCTGGCCTTAAGTTTCTCTTATCCCCTATAATTAGCAGGACTCCTGAGTTGTTACTTATTAGCATTTTCATTTTTGGTTGTTCTGTATCAGGACAAAAGCAGGTTTTGAATCTTCAGTTACTTTGGCAAGTGGAACATTTGTTTTTTTCTTCCACAGTAAATAAGGGCTCTAGAACCACTGGAAAAAATCCCAGATTTGAGAAAGAATATAGAAGTGTTTATTTGTACCAACACTGCACCCTTTGTCCATTGGGTTTCTTGGTAGAAACCATGTTCTTGCATTATGTTTTTTATTTGGTTTTTTTTTGTTTTGTTTTTCTGTAACCAAGAGGTGTCTATTCCAAAAGGGACTGTAAAAAATCTGGAGGAAAAAGGGACATGGTCAAACCCCTCTTGAAGAGCACTTCTGAGAGAGGAAGACTTTTGAGAGAAGAGAAACCACAATGCCTAGAAGTTCTCTAGAAGAGCTTGACCCACCTTCTTAACAATAGCCAAGATTGTTCAAACTTGAAAAAGAGAGTTAAAATTTAGTTTACCCTGGTGTTGGCAGTTGTGTGTCTGCCTCCTCTCCGCACTTCTTTCAGGCAACAAAAAACTCAAATGAGTTTTGTTATAGTTTACAGTAATTTTTGCCTCCTGGCTTTTAGTGCTGTCAGTAGAAATATTATGAAACATCTTGTTAGCTTTTATATCCTGATAAATTTAGCTCTTCAGATTCTCACAGAGAGCAGAGCTATGTTACCCCTGGGTGTTGTTAAGTTGAAGAGCGCAAGTCACCATTTATTTTAGGGTGTCTCTAACCTAAAATAGGTGAAATTCTAGTATCTGTGAAGAAACTTTTGATTTTGAGACTAGAAGATTAGAGATAGTCTGAAAAATGATTGGTGTCCACCTGGACTTTTTATTTCTGTGACATGTACTGGGTCATTGCTCGGCCTCTGCCTGCTTGCTACAGTGTAGTAGACATTAAAATGCCAGTCTTACACAATCTCACAAGTTTTCTGCATTTAAGAAAAATTATTGCGTCCAAGCTTTTGCCTTCGAATCCCAACCTGCCTAAGCCCTTGTTAGCCTTTGTAGAAGCAGGCAGAGACGATACCTGTAGCCTGGCATCCTGCGCTGACTTGTTGGAGACAAAGCCTCTCTAGGTGTACCACCGTTACACGCTGATATCATCACAGTTATCACACCACAGCTATAGCCCAATATACACCTTCCCAATTACAGCTGAAAATACTTATGAAGGAGGATAAGGGTGTGAATCTGATGAGATGTATGAGTTCTGTGGATGTGTGTAATTTCGTCCTTGGGGTACTCTTTCAGCACTGCTGTTAGCACGGCATATAAAGACTATTGCCAGATCTCCACAATCTCATTTCTTTTTCCATTTCAGACAAGCCCTGCGGGGACCCACCGTCCTTCCCCCACACCATCCTGCATGGCCACACTGGCTTTGAAATGGGCGATGAGCTGCTATACGTTTGCGCCCAGGGGTACGTCATGGGCAACAAGGAGACGGCGTTCACGCTGCTCTGCGACAGCTGCGGGGAGTGGTACGGGCAGGTTCAGGCCTGTGTCAAAGGTAAGCTCACCCAGCACACGGAGCATCCCTCTAGAAGGTCACAGCCTCCCATCGGCCCAACCGAGGTGGTTTCAGTCTTACAAGGGTGTCTCCTGGGCATGTGCAGTCCAGTGAAGGTCTTGGTGACTAGACTGTCAATGTCTCAGCTGGTCCAACAGGGCTTTTACCATCCCATTGGTAGCCAGCTCCAGTAAACCACAGGACAGTATAATTTATCCATACGTATACACGCATAAAATTTCTTTCTGGGTAGCAGGAGCCATTCAAAATAAAAACTTGGTAATTTTTATGCCGTGTTTATTTTTTCGTATCCACTGATCCCATTTCAGGGATTCATTGAGTCTTATTCCAGGGTTATCATTCAGCTCCTGTATTCCAGTCCACCATCTTCCTTCTTTTTTCCCCCAATACTCTTTTTCTTTAGTACTGAACATAATTTTTAATTACTGGAAAATAACCTTTGGGAAGATCATTCACCTGCGTACTTAATATCAGAATCAGCCCCTTTCTGGAAATCATCTGTTTATAATCGTGTATGCACTCATTGTGTTACTGGATGAGGTTTGTAACTTTTCAGTGTACTTACTTTGTTTACTCAAGGAAAGGGATTACTACGGATGTTACAAGAAATACCAGAGGTTTTTTTTCAAAGTTCAAAAGCCATGCCCAGGGAGTGTTAGTGAGCCAAAGACATTGTTTACCAGATAGAGTGTACAATGCAGGTTTTATATGTCTTCTGCTATGTTTGTTTTCACACGAAGCCACAGAGTTGCTACAGAGCAGGCTACTGAAATAAAAACTTGGTGTTGTTCTCACCTTTGCGAACCTAGAGCAAGTATGGAGAAAACCTGGTGCCTTTTTGTAGCATTCACTAAGCACAGCCTGCACACAAATACCATCTTTCCTTACCATAGACATGCTGTTGTCCATGGCTTTATCACTTGGTCGCTAGCCTTGCATCTTTATGTGATGCTACATGCTGAGGCCCCTGAGATAGCATCCTCCTTCCAGAGAAGACAAGATGCCATGGTGGTATTGTGGCCCCATGGAGACAGGTGTCAATACCTCTCAAGGCCTCAGCAGACCCATATGCAACTCCCTCCACTTCTTTATGCTTTCTAGGTTGAATTGAGCTGACCATACTTTAAGTGTTCTTGGATTTTTGTTTGGAATGCTAAATGGGTAATACAATAGCTGTCCATCTTTTAAGCCCTGACTGTCCACTGTCTTGTTAGAAGCTGCTTAGTCTGTCTGATCTGAGCTTTACTAGCCCTTTCCTACTAGTTGCTTTAGCATTTTTGAACTTCAGGTCTTATATATATGCTGCTTCCTTCTGGTAGGTTAGGAAAACTAAAGACCTATGTAAGTTAAGAAGTCGTCTGTGACAGAGCAAGAGAAATA
Organism: Steatornis caripensis; assembly: GCA_013398225.1. Lineage (NCBI taxonomy): Eukaryota > Metazoa > Chordata > Aves > Caprimulgiformes > Steatornithidae > Steatornis > Steatornis caripensis. The sequence goes on from VZSC01010397.1 coordinate 80,397, forward strand.
CAATTTGGGTTAGAGCTAAGCAGTGAGATGGGAAAGTTAAAAAAAAGTCTACTGTTTTTTAATTTGCCCCGATAAAAAGGCATACAATTTTTATCTAGTACCATGCTTTCAGGATTTTTGCCTACAAATACAACAGTAGCTACCCAGATAGTTATTCCTTTAAAAGGAATGAAAATGGATTTTCTTACCAAATAACTTGACTCGAGAAATCAGGATTTTGTTGAAAAAAAAAAAACCACAAAATGTAAAACCTCTGGGAAATTATAATAATGACATTTCCTTAATTTAAAACGTCAAGAAGATCCACCTTTATATGTTAGTTAGATTCTGCAACAAACTTCTAACTTCCCCCTTGTTTAAACATGAGCTACATAGTACCTTGAGTTCAATTGTGGATGTTGAATTTTGCTTTCTCATTCTCTTTCTCATATTACCTTGCTCAATGCATAAAGCTCACAATTTTTCCAACATTTAAGAACAGTTGTCAGAGCATCCTACTATTTTTTTCAGAGAGATATCACCTTTAAGATTATGTTTCTGGCAAAACAGATAAGCTTTAAGCAAAGGAATGGGGAGCTGTTGGGTAGCTGAGCTATCTATATGGGCTGGAGTTCGCATATCCATTTCAGAACCTATACATTCCTTAATGCCCAGTGGCTTGCAAGGAATTGTTTTTACTCACGAATATATACCACCAGGCAGTGGATAAGCATGAGAAATGGTCAAACTTGTTCTTAGTAGAAATGGGAAGCAGATATTCAAAATCATCCAAATGGTACAGAGATATGAAAAAGAAAAAAAAAAATTCCAACATCTTTCTGAACTATTTCAGCTTCCAGAACTGTTCTTACAAACAGCGGTTCAGATGATTAAGTGAAATACTACAGGGAGCGGAGCACGGAGGGAGAGAAGGAAAAAAGTATCTACATCTGATAACCCAGTGGGTCTGAATCTCCTATAAACCACACCAAATTGATCCTCCTTTTTCCTTCACTGAAGTTAGTGAAAATGTTAACTTTATCACACAGAGAAATAAAACTGTATTACACCAGAGTAAGGAAGGGAAAGAATCAGGCCATTTAAGTTGTGTGTGTTTCACTGTTTTCTCTGGGTAAATAGTCTATTTCCCCTGTTTTGCCTGAGCCTTTCACACAGCCGCAGGGGAGAGAAAAATATTTTTAAAAGAAATAGAAAAGTGTGGCTGTAAAATCACAAACATCAACACTGAAACTTGGGAGCGAATGTAATATTGTGGATTATGATTTTTTAAACGATTTAAATGTAGACTTCATGCTGAGTGGCTTCCTTTGATTAATGTTTTTCAAGCACTTTAAAGACCTGGGATAGAAAATACAGTATTAATAATTATATATTTAATCCTCCTGATCACAATTCTTTAAGAAAGGAGGCTTTACAGGAAGACTGAAATGTGCGATGTTAGGGTTCATTATTTTTAAAACAGTAAGAATTCAGCGAGAAAGAACAAAAAAATTGGAATTTAATTAAAACAAACCTAATTTACAGTTGACATATTTTGGGGTCATAGGAGAGAGGAGAATAATTATCAACTAAGTTCTCCAGAAGCCAGCGCACACACTGCTTTTTAAGTGCTTTGACGCAAGGGAGAAACTTCCCTGTCACGAATGTTAATGACGGGATTTAACAGAGAATTTATATCCCTGTTGGCAGAGTAGGCCATTTCTGTCCTAACTGGCTCACATCAGAGGAAAGATGGTCATGAAGCCACTTCAATGAACATTTAAGTGCTGTATTTAGAGTCTGGTAGGATGATATGGCTCACTTGTTCTTCATCTGCGCTGGCTGAGCAACTGGAAACGTGAAGTGGTCCCGATGCTCTTATGCCAACACAACTGGACCAAAGGAAGGAAACTCCAGTCAGTGGATTAAAAGGTATAAAGCCTGTTCCTACATCTTGCACTGCCTCTGAGACCAGGGGCAAGTCACTACACTACTCTTTGCTGCTTACTCCACCTCATCCACGGAAGAGTGGTAACATTTATGCAGCTTCCTAAAGCTTTCTGAGGTTTGCAGATGTTACAGCTGCATATTACTGTTCTCCTTGGTAACTGACACGTTGTGACGCTCAGCTTTACATTCTCAGTTGCTCACCCAGAGCAAATATGGAGTTGAAGAATTATCATCGCAGTAGTGCCTAAATATAGTACTTAAATGTTCTTTGAAGTAGCTTTATGATCATCTTTCCTCTCTGTTCTGATCCAGTTAGAAGAGATATGGTCCATTCTGGCACCCAGGGTGTAAGCGTACAACCATACACTTGGCAAATTTGTAAATTAAATGAAAAAATACACTATGCATCAATACACATATAATCCAAAATATGTGGCAAAAATTGACTACAGGCATAACTGAACAAAATATTTTTGGAATGATATTAAGTGGATTCTGGATACAATAAAGTATGTTGGAAATTAAGAAAACAGTACATTACAAATAGCTTTAACGTACATTGGGCACACCAGGTAACGGACTGTAATTGTTAATCAAGATGCTTTTTAATGAAAAAAGTTGCTTTGTATAGTTAGTGTTTCCTGCAATTTCACATCATGAAAAGATGCTGTGTTCTAGGTGAAAACACAGGGATATTCAACCCAACAAAGCAACCTTAAGCAAAGACCAGGGAAATACATGGTTTTTGCAGTTTATTATTTTTTCTATTTCTGTGGAGAGAATACATTTATTTCACAAAATACATCCTGAAGATTGGCATTGTAGTCAGGTCTGAAAACAGATGTATACATGTCATGCTGTCCTGCAGGCACAGAGACTAAAGTGACTATTGCTAAATGACTTTTGTTTTTCTTCCCCACATGAATCATAGGTTCGATATCAGTAGCACTTCAGCGTTCCAGATCTC